>CM053582.1:470495272-470516833 GCA_028627135.1 Pseudochirops cupreus
ATCTCAAAAGCTCGCTGAAGAGAATAATTCCTTCAGAATTAGAGTGGAGCAAATGGAAGGAAATGATTTATAAGAATCAAGAGACTATTAAACAGATCCAAAGAAATGAAAAAATAGAAGGCAATGTGAAATATCTCATTGAAAAAACCACTGACCTGGAAAATAGATCCAGGAGAGACAATTTAAAAATTATTGGACTACTTGAAAGCCATGATCAGAAAAAGAACCTAGAAATCATCCTTCAAGAAATTCTCAAGGAAAATTGCCCTGATATTTTAGAACCAGAGGGCAAAATAGAACTTGAAAGAATTCACTGATCACCTCTTGAAAAAGATCCCAAAAAGAAAACTCCTAGGAATGTTATAGCCAAGTCCCAGAGTTCCCAGATCAAGGAGCAAATATTACAAGCTGCCAAGAAGAAACAATTTGAATACTGCGGAAACACAATGAGGATAACACAAGATCTAGCAGCTTCTACATTAAGGGATTGAAAGGCCTTGAATATGATATTCTGGAGATCAAGGGAGCTAGGATTAAAACCAAGAATCACCTACCCAGCAAAACTGAGTATAATGTTTCGGGGGAAAATATGGTCATTCAATGAAGTGGAGGACTTTCAAGAATTCTTGAGGAAAAAACCAGAACTGAATAGAAAAAAGTATACAATATACATATTTATGTGTACATATCTATGCACATATTTTTTGGGGGAGAGGTAGCAAGGGAAAAGGAGAAGGAAAGGAAACAAGCATTTATTAAGTACCTGTCATGGTATTTAGGTATTGTACTAAGCACTTTACGAATATTATCTCATTTTATCCTCCCAATTACCCTGTGAGGTAGGTGCTATTATATTGTCCCTATTTCACAGTTGAGGAAACTGAGGCAAATAGAAGTCGAATGACTCTCCTGGGATCATGAAGCTAGGAAGCATCTGAGGCTGGATTTGAACTAAGGACTTCCTGACTCCAGGTCCAGACGTCTATCCTCTGTACCACCTAACTGACATAGGGGAAGAGAAGGCATGAAAAGAAACATGTCTTCTGTTGGACATCTGTTTTCTTAAAGGGCAACAGGCCCCTTGGGAACCTAGGATTCAAACTCTGTACTTAGGTTGTTGTGGAAGATACAGAAAAAAAAATCTGTATACTGTGAGTTTGGGGAAAGTGGTTTATCAGCCTCACCATATAGGCTCCTCTTACTGCCAGTCATGTCACCTTAAAAGTGTGTAAAACATGTCTATCTTCCTTTTCTTTGGTGTTCCCATCCTCCTGCAAACTGCCCATCAACTGATGCTAATTCCACTTTTCATCTTCTAGCCTTGTCTTCTGAATTACTGACTTGTAGTCAAAGGACCAAAGTGGGTAGGAATTACTCTCTGTGTAGATCTTAGGACCTCTGGGTTGAGAAATCTCCTTACACTGTACACTGGAATTTTGTCTTAATATACTACGTGTCCTCCCAAATTATGGGGTTGTGTTAAGTGGATAAAATATAAACAGTTAATGAGACAGACTTCCAGCTGGAGCCTGGGCATATTCAAATAGGTCTCAATGGAATTCTAGACCTGCTTTCTATATTGCTATTGGTAAACTAGGCAATACTGTCATAGTACTTCATGGTGTATTATTTTAGTTTTTTTTTTTTAATTTGATTTGGAGCTAGGTTTTCACTGGAGTGGGGAACCCCCACTGCAAAAACTCCTTCTGATATAGGGACTGATATAGGTTGGCAATTTATCTGTAATTTATAGCCTTAAGAGAGCTGTCTGGGGCACTGAGACCTTAGGTAATGAGTCCGTGGTCACAGTAAGTATCAGAGGCAAGGTTTAAACCCAGGTTTTCCTGACTCCAAGGCTGCCTTTCTATCCATTAAGTCATGCTGCCCCTCCAGTGCCTAATGTACCATGTCATAAATTATTCTCCTTCTCCAATTCCCTCTTCCAAAGGACTGTGTTACCACCTAATAGTAATTACAGATTGAGTTGATCCAGACTCCAAATCCCCAACAAAAACACCCACTCTGAGTTAATGTTCATTGTTCTGAAGCTGCACACCATTAGGTTTCTATTTGAAAGTTGGTTGGGAGCTTAAGCCAGTGTTTATGTTATCTGATCATAATTTGATTAGCCAAACCAATCTGTCTTTAATCCATTGATTCATATAGGATCTAGGGCTCAATAGCCTGACTTCAATGTGACTCCTGTTAGATTAGAGAGTAGTTTCAATTTTGCAGAAGAGAAGCATTGAAATCCATTCTGATTTATGACACAAAGAATTGCCATAGCTGAAAAGGCTCAATTAAAGAATTATTTCACCAAAATTAGGAAGCAAAGTCCCTTGTGAACACTTACACTGATAAATTGACTGAATACTTTTTACCTTAAGAGTTTGCAGGTAAAATCAGATGGAAAGTTAGCCATTCTCTTAAAAAGACTCCAAACTATTAAAAAACACTCCAGGTTTTGAGGCAGAATCTGTTCTTAGGTGAGGACCTATTATTAAGTATGTGTGGGGTGTGTGGATAAAAGAGCAGTTGCCTTTACTTCATAATAACCCAGAGTTTCCATTTTTATGAGCCTATTTTGCTCAAGATAGAAACACCCTAGCTAAGATTGGCCCCCAATTTTTTGAGCTATTAGGTAGATTTAAGAACAAATGGAGAGTATTTGTCTTGTACCTCTCTATTCTCCAAACCCCCTTAACACGGGTGCAGGACACATAAGAAAGTGCTTAATAGCACTGTCCCTTGGCAATCATGTTTTTTCCCCTCCTAGCTTTAACTATCACCTCTAAGTGGATGCTTTCTGAATTTGTCTCTAGGTCCAACTTCTCTCCCAGACTCCAAGCCTACATCTCAATCAATCATTAAAACCTTACTAAATACCTCCGCTATGCACTGTGCTAAGTGCTAGAGTCCTGTTCTCTGCAGGATATTTTTTTACCTGGCATCTCACTGGCTCCTTAAATGAGTTTTCAAAAAAAATTGTATTTTTGCTTCTTTGTCACTGCCCATTTAGTATCCTCTTGCATCTCTACACACGCCCCTTTTCTATTTTCTTCCCCTACTCTAAGAACAATATATAAGGTAAAACAACTATGACTTGATGGCATTGACTCCCTTAAAGCTTCACTTAACATCCCAGTGACTTCCAAAACCAAAGCTTTGCCTTGGACTACCACTCCTTTTATTTATGTGTTCTTGCTCCCTATTGGAACATAAACTCCTTGAGGGCAGGAAGTGTTTTGCTTTTGCATTTGCATCTTTGGATCTTAGCACAGTGTTTGGCAATCTTAATGATTAAAAAATTTTTGTTCATTCATTTAAATAGAATATAAGTTTCTTGAGGTTAAGGGTTGATTCATTTATTCCCCCATATTTGTATTCCCAGTGCCTAGCACTCTTCCCTTAGCAAAGTAAGTATTTAAGAAATGTTCTTTGACTGATTAGTTGGTCTATTTAAATCCTTGGGGAAGTTAGGTGGCACAATGGGTAGAGCATTGTCTAGAGTCAGAAAGACCCAGAGTTCAAATTTGAACTCAGACACTTAGTAGTTGTGTGATCCTGGGATGGTCAGTTACCTGGAGCTTGCATAAAACTTGAGAAGGAAATGGCAAATCATTCTAGTATCTTTGCCAAGAAAACCCTATGAACACTTGGTCTACAGGCGTCATGAAAAGTTGGACGTGGCTAAAAGAACAAAAATTTAACTCCTTGGCCAATAAACTGCCCCCCCCCCCCAAATCAGCAGAATGCCCCAGGTTAACATTGTCCCTTCTTTTGACAGTCAGTAAGCACTATTAAGAGCCTACGTGCCAGGCACTATGCTAAGTGCTGGGGATATAAAAAAAGGCAAAAGACAGTCCCTGCCCTCAAGCAGCTCACAATCTAATGGGGTGCCCTTCGTTTAGTCCTGGTGAAGCTGATTGGCTAGATAACAGTCTGAATTTGAGTTAGGAAATTCCTTCCAATTTTTGTTATATCCCTGTTTATGATCCTGTGCCCCCCAAACTCATTTTGATGACTCTCCCATAGAAGTGCCGTGGAGGGTAGGGTGCCCCTCTTTTATTGGCATGCAAATAAATTTGATTAAAGCGGGCAGGATCCATATTCCTGCTCTTACTATGCTGGTCAAAATATTACAGGAATTTTCCCCCAACTGCTCGCCCAAATTCAGACATTTCAAAACCTAAAATTCTGGTATAAAGAAATTGTTTTAAATTTATTTAATTTAAGGTTACTCCTATGGTGGTTCTATGGTTCTATGGTCTAATTCTCAGTTTTCTTGGCAAAGATACTGGAGTGGTTGGCCGTTTCCTTCTCCAGCTCATTTTTATAGATAAGGAAACTGAGGCAAATGGGGCTAAGTGACTTGTCCAAGGTCCCATAGCTAGTACGTGTCTAAGGTTAGACTTGAAATCAGGAAGATGAGTCTTTTAGCTGCCCCTGTAAGGGTAAAGCAACTCAAGTGTAATTCCTCCTACAACCTTTCAGGATCCAGGAACTTTTCCCCATAGTGGTTCTTCCTCCTTCAGGAACCCCCTCACTAATGTGACATTTTTTCACTGTTGTTATTTCTGGGGCTGAGAGATTCCCAGGATAAATTAGCAAACTCCAATTCTCTGAGAGCCAAGGAAGGCCCTTTGTTCTCCATTCTCTTTTGATTGTTCTCACCCACAGCTGTTTGTTTTTACCACCTATGTTCCTTCAAGAGGTCAAGCTTCTGGTCTTTTGAGGAGGAAGAGAAGTCAGAAGGGAACAGGAAAGAAAAGAGCAATAGCCTTCAAAGAAGAGATGTGGAGGAATCAGAGGGTTAAAGGTGGAGAGCTGGGAGGGACATTTGACATCATCTAATCCAGGGGCAGGGAACCTGTGCTCTCGAGGCCACATGTGGCCCTCTTGGGCCTTAAGTGCAGCTCTTTGAGGACCTGGAGGGCCACATATGGCTTCGAGGCCGCAGGTTCCAAATTCCTTATGTTATAGACAAGAACCTGAGGCCCATAAATGACCTTCTCAAGGCCACCTGCGTCATAAGTGGCAGAGTTGGATTTGAACCCAGCCCTTCTAACTCCACATTAAGCATTCTTTCCATTGTACTATGGGATTGATGCTTTGGATAAGGTTGGATCAGATGACTTTTGAGGTCCCAGTTCTATAATTCTGTAAAGAGGGGAAAGGGAGGCATGCTCCTAATTTCTTTCCTCTGGCCTCAAGCACTGCCTTTGTAGAAAGGCATACATCATTAAATCCTTGGCAGCCATACACTCAAATTCTGCCCAAATTTCTATTCGTACTCTTCAAATAGTCTATGTTTACACCAGAGAAATGAAATATCAGTGTAGCGCATGCACATAAATATCGCTCCCAATTGTGTGGTAATGTGAACAATTTCCTACATGTTCAAGGTCCAATTTGGCTTCAAATCATTGAGCTAAATTAACCTGTTTATTGCGCACAAATGATGGCACAGGCAAGAAGCACAGTGAATAGAATGAAGTGGCCTTCTGGTTTAGAATTCCCGATGTAAGACAAAACAGTTGTACAAGAGGTTATCTGGATGGATGGGAGTGTCTGGCAGAGCACACTCTTGTGAACATTTGCTCAGATTAATTTAATGAATATTTTCACCTGGAGAGTTAAAGGTAGGAGCTGAGACAGACTGGACAGCTGATTAGAATGCTGCAGAAGTGCAGCCTGGGATCCTGATTTGTAGCCTTTTGTGAACAGACCTATGAGTTTTCTTATCACAGCAGCTCAACTTCTAGATGTCTCCTGGTTTAGAGAATTTAAAATTTCTCAGTTATAATAGTTTTTCAAACGGTTACATGCTTAATGAGGTAAATGACATTGGCACAAATGAGAATTCCTGTTTAAAATATCACTGTGGCTTTCACTGTTCATGAATATTGTGGCTACTTGCTTATTCTGATACTTAGCTTCTCCCCTACTCTAAAGGTTCTGACTATTTTCTGCCCCACTCTATCCTCCCCACCAATCAGAGGAAGCAGTTCATAGTTTCCTGACTTGGGAAATGCTAAATGTAATCTTGTCAACTTTCCATATCATTGGATTCTCGATGTCTCTGTTTTCCCATATTTTTAAAAGGACTATGATCATCCTTGGCCCCCATTTGATTCTCTAGAAGGAAGTAATAGTGTATATTGGGATATCTTTGAGTACACTAAAGGATTATAAACTCCCTCAACTACTACCTCAATATATTGATAGGTATGTGGTCTTATAACATGAGTACTTTCTCTAGCGGTGAAGATTCTAACTGTTCACACTTTATCACCCTTTTTCTTGTCTTTTCATGTAATTACTCCACAACAGGTTGACCCAAGATGCTAGGAGCCTTCCTCTAGATCAAGGGTTCTATAAACTTAAAAGAAAAATGATAACTGTATTTCAATATGATTGCTTTTTAAAAGCCCTATGTATTTCATTTTGTGCATTTAAAAACATTATTCTGAGGTGTTGATGGGCTTCACCAGACTACAAAAGGGGTTCATGACACACACAGAAAAGCAAAAAAAATCCTATTTTGCATATCTTAACAACTAAGTGGGTATGCATAGAGTATATTGGCTGTGTACCAATTATCCTACACTCTTTCCACATGACTAGCCCATCTTCTTTTTTTGGTCCTCTGTGTGTGTGTGTGTGTGTGTGTGTGTGTGTGTGTGTGTGTGTGTGTGTAAAGTTGTTTTTCAGTCATGTCCAACTTTTCATGATCCTAGTGGGGTTATCTTGGCAAAGATACTAGAGTGGTTTGTCATTTTCTTCTCTAGCTCATTTTACAAATAAGAAACTGAAGCAGACAGGGTTAAGTGACTTGCCCAGGGTCATACAGCTTGTAAGTGTCTGAGGCCAGATTTGAACTTGGGTCTTCCTGATTCCAGGCTCGGTATGTTACCTAGTGCATCCTAGTCGCCCTTTATTTTGGTCATATGTATTTCCAATGACATCCTTCATGGTGCTTTTCCTATACATTTTCCCATGGATGGGATGTTATAATCTACTTATGTCTACTATGTGTCTTTCTATTGTCCTTTGGATGACTCTTGACTAAGTGATTTTTTAAATAGTATTTTTTTCTCAATTACATGTCAAGATGATTTTTAGCGTTAATTTTTACAAGATCTTGAGTTTCAAATTTTTCTCCCTCCTTCCTTCCATCCCTTCCCCTCCTCTCCTCCTAAAATGATAGGTAATTGGATATAGGTTATACATGTGCTATTACGTAAAACATATTTTCATATTAGTCACAGTGATGAAAGAAAAACAGAACAAAAGGAAAAAAAACATGAAAAAGAGTAACGTGAAAAAAGTATGTTTTTATCTGCATTCAGAGTTCATTAGTGCTTTCTTTGGATGTGGATAGCCTTTTTCTTCATGAGTCCTTTGTATTTGTCTTGCATCATTGTGTAGCTGAGAAGAGCTGAGTCATTCATAGTTTATCATCATAACTATGTTGCTGATACTGCATGCAATGTCTTTCTGGTTCTGCTCATTTCACTTTGCATCAGTTCATTTAAGTCTCTCCAGGTTTTTCTGAAATCTGCCTGTTCATCATTACTCATTGCACAAAAGTATTCCTTTACATTCATATACCACAGCTTGTTCAGTCAATCCTCAATTGATGAGCATCTCTTCAATTTCCAATATTTTGCCACCATGAAAAGGGCTACTATAAATATTTATTTACATGTAGGTTCTTTTCCATTTTTTATTATCTCTTTGAAATATAGACCTAGTAGTGGTATGACTGGATCAAAGGGCATGTATGGCACAGTTTGGTTTGCCCTTTGAGCATAGCTCCAAATTACCCTCCAGAATGGTTGGATTAATTCACAACTCTGTCAACAGGGCATTACTGTCCCAATTTTCCCACATCCTCTCCAACATTTATAATTTTCCTCTTTTGAATATATTAGTCAATCTGATAGGTGTGAGGTGGGACCTCAGAGTTGTTTTAATTTGCATTTCTCTAATCAAAAGTGATTTAGAGCACCTCTTCATATACATACATACATATACACATACATACATATATACATATACATATATATCTTTGATTTCTTCATCTGAAAACTTCCTGTTCATATTCTTTGGCCATTTATGAATTGGGGAATGGCTTATATTCTTATAAATTTCACTCGGGTCTCTGTGTATTTGAAAAATTATGCCTTTATTAGAGATACTTTCCATAAAGATTGTCCCCCAACTTTTTGGTTTCCTTGTAATCTTGGTTGCATTAGTTTTGTTTGTACAAAAACTTTTTAATTTAATACAATCAAAATTATCTCTTTTACATTTTGTAATGCTCTCTATCTCTTGCTTAGTTATGAATTCTTCTCCATAGATCTGACAAGTTGACTATTCCTTGCTCTTCTAATTTGCTTATGTATTACTCTTTATGTCTAAATCGTGTACCCATTTCAACCTTATTTTTGTATATGGATCCTTGAATTTAGTCAATTTATTAAATTTAAATTATTTTTTAAAAATTCTAATTAATATTTTATATTATTACTTATAATATAAATATATCTATGTTATATTGTATATAAATATTTCATAATTTTATATTTTAAAATTAAATTTAAATTAAAAATTAAATGAGCTAATAAAGGTAAAAACACTTTGCAGAATATAAAACTGTTGTATTTTGAAATTATATAAAGATCAATTATTTCATGGTTCATAGATAAGCAGCAACACTGGACAAGTAATGATGCTAAAAAAGTTGGACCTTTTATTTCAGGGAAAATTTGAGTTCATTAAAGGCACAATTTCCCCAAAACACATAGTACTCTCTATTTCTTTTGATCAATGTGGGGCTCATTTGCAATTATACAACTGGGAAATTAAAGCTCAAAGTTGGAATTAAGTCTGTCTTCTGACTCCTACTTATTTTTTTCTTTCTATTATCCCATCCTGTCTCTGGTGTGTGTGTGTGTGTGTGTGTGTGTGTGTGTGTGTGTGTGTGTGTGTGTGTGTGTGTGTATGTGTGTGTGTGTATAGAACAGCTCATTTCTTCAGGAATCGAACATCATGTTTTTATTTCTTAAAAACATGTTTTGTGATATTTCCTACTATTTTCCCAAGTTTGTAGTTGTTTCCCAACCTCATGAATACTCAAAATGGGCACAACTGAGGTGCTGATAGGAGGAAGTAGAATGAAAATTAACTTGAGTATTTGCTATTTCATACCTGCATCAGACTCTAGGTGCATAGGACCTGGCCAGCATAGGGGCTTTCCTCTGATAGTTGTCGGGCGGCTAAGAATTCCACTCGGTATAGGACAACTGGGGAAATAAGGAAAAAGGTTTTAGTGAGGAAGAAGAGAATAAAGCCAGTTCTTTATCACAGCCCTCACTTTAACACCTGACCATTTCTAGGACTATGATATACACAAGCAAACATCCATCCCTTTCATTTAAACCCAGAATAAAGGGCAAGACACTATAGCCAAGAGGAACTAATTGATAGTAATTTTTTCAAGGTACTTTCATATCCATTGTCTCATTTAATCCTCACCATAGGCAAGATCAGGTAGATCAGGTCGATATTATCAGCCCTGTTTGACAAGTGGGGAACCTGGTGACATATGAGTTCCAAGTGGCCTGCCTGAGAATGTTCCTCAATATAATAAGGTAGCTAGGTGGCACAACAGATAGAGTGTTAGACTTGGAATCAGGAAGACCTGAGTTCAAATGCTGCTTCTAAGATACTTAATGTTGTGACCATGGACAAATCTCTTGACTTTTCTTAGCCTCAGTTTTCTCATATGTAAAAGAGAGATAATAATAGTACCATAGAGGTGTTGTTCAGGATTAAACAAAATTATATAACACACATATTCATATATGTATATGTACACATAGGCATATATACACATATGTATATATGTACACATGTATCTTTATAAACCTTGAAACATTAAATAATGCTAGCTTTTATTATTAAAATAATGAAAGCCCCAAAATGCATCTCATTTTCCTATTATATAGCCAATGTCTTTTCCTCACTATGCCCTGCTGCCCTGCTACTACTGTTAAGAGACGAATGTGGAATTTATTTTCTTTTTCCTGGAATCATAGAACTTACAGATCATTTTATGGATGAAAAAATTATAAATAATCAGTATTATATGAATCCCAGTGAGGCTAACTTTTGCAATATCACACTAATTAGGGTCCCCTCTGTACTATGAGCAGCTCTTTGAGATTCTGACTTGTAGAGAAGATACTGACCTGCCTTGGTAGAGGGAATTTCTTCCTTCAGAGAGCTCTCTATCACAATGAAATCATAGAACCAATTCCTAGCCCTATAAGTATTATTGTTGCTATCCATTCATTTATTAGACATTTTTAAATCACCTACAACATGCTGTGCATGCACATTGCTAGGAAATAATGGCTGGGATTTGGTTTCTTACTTTTCCAAGTGTCATATATTAGGACTGTATGGATTGGGTTCTGAGTTTGAGGAAATTGCTCACTCACAGAGGACTTACCTATGTGAAGCAATGGATAGTGCACCAGGCCTAGAGTCAGGAAAACATGAGATCAAATCCTGCCTTAGACATCTACTAGCTGTGTGACCTTGGGCAAGTAACTTAACCCCATTTACTCTCAGTTTCCTCATCTGTAAAATGAGCTAGAGAAGGAAATGGCAAACCACTCCCAGATCTTTGCCAAAAAAAAATCCCATGTAGGATCACAAAAAGTCAGCCATGACTAAAATGACTGAACAAGAAGGATGAAGCAGGTACATATGTCAAATGATGATTTGGCCATCTGGGTGCCTTTTGTCCTGATTTGAGAAATGCTACAGCACACATGAGGTCTGAGCAAGAAGTAGCCAGCCAGCTCTGCCAAATGATCATAAGTGGCCCCTAAATATTGGGGAGTTATCTTGTTCCATACTAATATGTAAACAAAGTTACCTTCCAAATGCACCAGTCTGGGATAGGTTGATCTTAGGCACCTCTGAGTCTACCAGCCAGAAGTAAATATGCACACATGGATTCTTATAATTCTTTGGTGCTCAATACCTACACTTATGGATAGTCAGCCTTTCAGGTTCTACATCTTCTTCTCTGCCCCCAGAGAGGGGGGCCTAGAATGGCCTGTCTGCTTCAAGGTTCTTGGCATAATCTTCTGAGAAATTCTTCTAGGAAAGATAAATCCATACGATTCTTCACTCTCAAACAATTCTGTTCAATACACAATAATTCAGAGGTCTTGATCTTCTGTCCCTTTTTCCATTCCTCTGCTTTACCCGATGGACTACTTTGTGTTCCCTGCTTCCTATTTTGCTATAATGCTCCTTTTTAGTACCAATTTAAACCTCTTCTCCCCGGAACATTATAAGACATAGTGATTTGAGGCAAAGGGGTGATTTATTAGAAATTTATTTAAGTAAAATCTGCTGTCGAGACAGGATTTAACTGAAGCTAGATTACATAGTGTCAAAACAATTAGATGATTCAGTCAGTTCAAGGGGAAAAATATTTTTTTTATTATTATGTAAAAATATTCTCCTTGCAAAACAAACAAAAACCAAACAAGCAAAACCCAACCTACTACCACTTGTTGATTGGTTGAGTTTTTCACTTTCTAATGATTTGTTTGGGAATTATGTAGATAATGCTTATGTGGTACTGTAGTGATATTCTTTGCATGTAATAGCATTTGCACATTGAGTTGTTAGTCTCAGTTTATCCCTGAAAAGACTGTGCCAGCCACATATTTGACATAAATAAGATCCTCTGGTGGTAATCTGTGAGAAAAGTGACAAGGAATTAAGATGTCATTAACACTAGGGTGATTATAATGAAAGCCTTTGAAGGTGACATGGTAAGGGAACACTTTATTGCTCTACCAGTAGAAGCATTGCCTTGGATGATGTACCTTGTATAACCTTTCTTTTACAATTCAGCAAGGGCTGTTAGTAGATGAGTAACACACATCCTTTGATTTTTCTTCATTTTTAGAAAGAATTTCAACCACATTTTCTTTGGCCACATTTCTTTAGCTTGCCAATAGCCAATGCTCATCTTTGCTTTCCTAAAAATAAACACTGATGGTAAACATTGGATACTTTTTCAATAGCATTACAATATGAGAGCCATATACCCATTCCCATTAGGGCTACCAGAGGACATTGCATGGAAGAATGATGTTGGAAGGTTTGCTGCACAAGAAACTCAGTGAGGGAGACGGGATGTGAGTTTTAAACCCATGAGTTTTATATGGCTTTTAAAAGATAGAGAAATCACCTCTTTTATGGAATATTTTAGGCCTTTTTGTGAGCTCTCATTGCACCACTGTGCTGAACTACAGATCCCAGTGTGTAGTCAATTATATCCTCACACTACCTTCAGAATTGCTTATCCTAAGACACTGACTGTCTATGGGCAAAATCCATTAGAGAGTTATTATTGCTAAAGAAAAAGCTTCAATATTCAGGCTGATAATCTGCCCCTGAAAATCAGTACTTGTTCCTGAAAACAAGGGACCTCAAAGGACTTCTTATGTTGGCTGCTTAAAGCCTGGAAACTTGTGTGGCCTACAGAGTTGATCATTTTCTCAAGTCTACTTAGTCAATGAAAAATGCAACACCATTTGTAGTTAGGGAGTTTCCACACCTGGCAGTGCTAACCTTTTCATATACTGAGAATTCCTTGAATAATGAGAACTCATAGGATCATAGAGCTGGATCTGGAAGTAATCTCAGAAGCCAAGAAATCCTTACCTCTCTCCCAAACCCTCTTCTCCATTTTTCAGATGAGGAAACTGAGGCTAGAGAAAGTCTCGTGTAATTTTTTAATCAAGCAAATTAGCTAGTGTGCTAATGATTTTATGCAGCATTTTCTTGTCAACATCAAAGTTAGAAATCAATGCATGCAAATGTAAGACTAATAAATTCGTGACCAAATGTACTAATGTTCCATACCAATACTATTAACTGCCCTTTTAGCTGGAGAGCAAGACATTAAAATGGGGAGAGATTGATTGCAGCTGTGACAGCCTAAACAGTGCTCAGTGGCTTTGCCAGGAAGAATGTCCCTTTTGCCTCATTGAATGTTGCTCAGGTCATTGGGCTGCAAAAGTTGTGGTCTCAGTCTTGGCTATGATGTCAGGATAAGCCAATTACAGTCTGGTCTCTGTTCCTTGGCGGTAAAGGGGAGAGAGTTGAGGATGAGGGAAGAAAGAGAGGTAGGCAGGGAAATCGCTCTTCTGAATGAACTTTGGAATATAAAATAAGCAGATACGAAACTAGTCTATCTCTTTGGCTTTTCAAGAAAAGCATCATGATCTCTCAATGACGAGCTTGAGTCTTAGAGGAGAAATGCACTAGTCATAAACAGACGGCACAGATAGAACTAGACTACAAAGATATCCCAATAGTTAAAATAAACACACAGACACACAAACACATACAGGGACACACTCAGACACATAGACACACACAGAGAAACAGACACACACACAAAAACACCCACACCTACACACCCACCCACCTGCGCGCGCGCGCGCACACACACACACACACACACACACACACACACAGAAACACACACACACCACCCAGGTTTTGCCAGTAATTGAAGTTCTAAAATTAAGGGGAAAATGAGTTGAGCTGACAATCAGATTCAAAATGAACAAAGAAGACAATCCTTCTTTACACCTGGCTCATACCTACAGCTTGCCTGTGCAGCATAGCACTGATTATCAACTTGGTCTGTCAGACATGTAGCCTGAGAAGCTCAAAAACATCCCCTAAGAAGGCTTAGTGAGCAGTGACTGCCTTTTATATATCTCATTCAGAAATAAGCTTTGTCCTCCAAAATTTTCCAGCAGTGTGTCTTAGATAAGGAATAAGTGAAGAGTCAAAAAATTTAAAGCTACCATGTTTCAAAAAAATGCTCTGAATTTGGAATCAGAGGACTTTTATCCTACCTCTGCTAATTACCACCTTAGATAAGTCATTTAACCTCAGTTTCCTCATCTATAAAATGATAGAGACTGAACTAGATGACCATAAAGTTAAACGTGGAAGGAATCTTAGAAGCCAACAAAACCTTTCCTCTCTCCCACCCCCCATTTTGTTGATGAGGAAACTGAGGCTCCCAAGAGGTTATCTTGTATAATTTTTTTTTAATCGAGTGAATTAGCTAATGTGCTAATGATTTTACCCAGCATTTTCTTGTCAATGTCAAAGTTAAAAATCAGCGCATGCGAATGTATGGTCTTTTAGTTTTGACATTCTATATTCATTTTTGACTGATGATATTAATAACGTATCAAAATGTTAGAGTATTCTTTTTTGTATTTCCATGCACAATTTGATTCTGACTGTTCAGTAACTTGTTAGAAAATGGCAAAACATTCAAATAAACATGACTACACAATATCAGTTTTTCCATCTATAAAATATCACACAGTATACAATGAGAATACCATTTGTAAAATTTTTGACATCTTCATCTATAATAGAAGGCAAGAAACATGATGAAATATTTGGAATTCTGAGCTTGGAGACAGAAATAGGTTTGAATTCAACTCTAACATTTGTTAGCTTTGTAACCCCAGGCAAGTCACCCTCTGGATTTCTTCTGCCTGTTGGACATCTTGAAGTAGATGTCCTTTAGACATCGTAAACACCCTAAACACAACTATATTCACATTGCATTCTTTTAACGGTCCGTCTTCTTCCTAAGATTTTTATTATAGGCAATCGCCATTCTCTTAGGTGGAAGGGCCTTCACAACCTAAGTGACTTCCTTGACTCTTCACTCTCTCACCTCCCGTATCCAATCACTTGCTTTGTTCTGTTGAACTGACCATCTGACTATCTCTCCTATGTACCTTCTTCTCTTCTGGGACATTGCCAACATTCTGGTTTAGCCTTTCATTGCCTCACACCTGGATCATTGCAAAATAGACTGCTGGCTGGTCTTAAGTCTCTCTTCATTCTAGTCCATCTTCCCCTCAACTGTTAAAGTGATCTTCCTTACTCAAAGCTCTGACCATGTCTCTGATCTTCTTGACCCCACCCCCATCCCATATATTTAATTCCAGGAACAAATATAAAGTCATCTGTCTGTTTTTAAGCTCCTTATAATGTGGCCTTTTCATAACTCTCCAGTCTTCTTACCCTTTACTCCCCTCTATGTATACTACAATCTAGTGATGCTCGTAGTGTCCTTGTTCTTCCTCCCACAAAACACTCCATCTTCTGAGTGTTCATTTTCACTGGCTTTCTTCCATTCCTAGAATTCTTTCCCTCCTCCTCTCCACCCACTGGCTTTCCTGGCTTCCTTCAAGTCTTAGCTAAAATCTAAATCTTTACAAGGAGTCTTTCCTGATCCTCCTTAATGCTACTTCCTTCTCATTGTGATTATCTCCAATTTATCTGTATACATCTCGTTTGTACATAATTCTTTGCATGGTGATGCCCCAGTCAGACTGATCTCCTTGAGAGGGAAGGTTTTCGTTTTTTGTTTTTGCCGTTCTTTGTAACCCCAGCTTAGCACAGTCCTTGGCACATTAGAAAGCACTTAATAAATGCTTGTTGACTTCTTGACTCTGTCCTTTTCCCCAGAACTTTCTCCATGGTTGCAAGGGAGTGTGGGGGGGAGGGTGTATGTTCATCCTTGGAACCAGACCTAGCTACCACCTCACCACTTATATCCTCTCCCTCAGGGACTTGTTTAACCAGCCCATCTCACACTGCCCCCTCCTGCTTCCTGACCAGACCCTCCTCCCCTTCCCCAATACCTTCTCTTACTCTTACATGATGTGTCCTTTAAGGACACATCACTACCTGCTGTGAAATTGAACTCCAAGAGAAAAGGTGAACATCAAATTCCCCCTTGAGAGCTGGATTCTATCTCCATGTCTGCCTCTTTTTTTTTTTTGACTGCTAGGGAGGACTCCAGAAAACGTGAGTCTGAAGATCTGGTTAGCTCTCTACAGTGGATTCTTCAGTCATACAAAAGCTGTTGTAAGCATACAAAAGCTGTTCAGTCATTTCAAACTCTTTGTGACCCCATTTGGGGTTTTCTTGGCAAAGATACTGGAGTGGTTTGCTATTTCCCTCTCTAATTAATTTTTATAGATGAAGAAACCGAGACAGAGTCAAGTGACTTGCCCAGGGTCACGCAGCTCATAAGTATCTGAGACCAGGTTTGAAGTCAGGAAGAGGAGTCTTCCTGACTTCCTGACTCTATCCACTGTGCCACCTAGTGCCCATATTAAAAAAATCCTTTAATTCTGTGAAATTGATGGAACTGTTTCAGGCGTAAAGGAACGAAAAAGTATAAACACTCTTCTTATGAGCTGTGAATGGCCCCCTCTACTTTAACACCTTTTCAGAATCTGCTGAATTGGCCTCACAAGATATAAACTCCTCAAGGTCTTAAATCCTTTCCAAAGTAAAAAATTAAAAAAATATCCACTCAGAATCCCCAAAGTAAAAATATGTCTACTCTCAGTCTGAAGGTGGAAAATCTTTAAAATTTTGTTTGCCCTCTTCCTTGTCATTGCCTCCTATAATTTCCTGAAGTGGGATGAAGGGATTCATTTGATCAGGGTCCCCTGATCAATCCCCTTCCTTAATCCAGATACGAACAGATTAAGAAATAGAAGCTGAGAGAGATTAAGTGATTTGCTTTAGAAGCAAATATCAGACCTGGGTTTTGAACCCAGATTCTTTTTCTTCTAAGCTGCTTCATCTTTCTACCTATGCTGTTCTTCTAGCCTTTATGTAGTCATTTAAAAGAAAATGAAAGAAATCTCATGTATTCTATCATTTAGTACTGACTTTGTGATTTTATTTCACACACATTTAATGCAATAATTACCGTAATGAATATTTTTCCTTTTACTTGGGTTGGAGTGTTAACTATTGTCCTCATTTTTGCCTCTTATCTGAATGATTGTCTAAATGAGGAAGGCCTTTCCTCCCTCAAAATGATACAGAAAAAGCCCAGAGGAGACCCTCCTTCGGCAGAGCCCCAGTGGCTGCTTTTACCCTAGAGAGTGTGGGGATTGTTGCCAGGTGATCAGAAATACAGCTTTTGCTTTTTAATAGGTGCCATACTATTCCTTTTACTTTAGAGTTCCTCTGCCATTGTTCTAAGGATTTTCACTATCATGTTGACTCGTTACTTCAAGTAATATTTAGCAGAGTTCTAATTGTTATGGTTGTTTTTTAAAGTCATCGTCTTGCTGGCTGATGTTTTATAACAATAACCTAGCCCTTCTATGATCTTGTCATGGCTTTTCTTTATTGAAGATGTTGAAACTACTTAGAAGTAACCTTTGGGGGGTTACATGTATTTATGTCATATATAGTAATTATAGAAGTAGGACCCCCAAGAAACCCTGTCAGGAAATAATTGAATGGAAGCATCTATCAGTTTTTTTTAATGAACTTTCAAATGCAATTTTAATTTTGAATAAGCCACCTGGAGAGTTTAAGATTGGAGGTTTGCTTTTTTTCCTCCCTCAAGTTATTAATGTATGGTTCATATATCCATGGCATAATTAGGGGCTTTTTTGAGTTTGAAAAGCTTGATTTTGAGATAGTTTGTTAATTATGTTTTTTAAAAATTTACAGTAAACTTGGCATATCTTGTGAACTCGGTAAAGGAATTTGGAACCCACATTTCTTTCTTTGGATTTGATTGCTCTTTGTAGCTGTTTCAAGAGTTAGTTTCTTCAGAGCTTTCATAATAAAAATTAAAATTCAAAATTATTTTCCTCCCACCATCCTATCCCAAACTATTTCCTATTCCTGTCTTTCTTTGTTCTACTAATAATATGATTTTCCCAATTATTCAGCTTCAAAACACTGGTGTCTCTCTTTCTTATCCCCATAGCCAATCAATCACTAAATCTTTAGAATTCTTCCTTTCAGATATTGCTCAAATGAGTCTCTTTTCATTCCCAAAGCCACCATTCTATTTTAGGATTTTAAAAGCCTTATATTTATTTTTAGTCTATTTATATTTATTCTGAACACGCACAGATACAATGTATATATACATGCATGTGTATGTGCAAGTATATATACACAAATATGTATATTGATACATGCATGTAGATGTATGTATCTATATATTATTTTGTTTATATGTCTATGTGTTTTATTTAATGCTTCTCAAAAACGTTTTTGTTTTGAACATATTTTAGTGTCTCCTTGTGTGACGCTCCATTCTTTTAATCCAGAAGTTCAATGTTCAGTGTTAATTTTTGATGAGTTAAGATCTCAAACAACCTCATTTAGTTCTATCTGAGTTCTTAAATGAGGAGATGAGGACAGATGGGTAACAGAGATGAATACCTTTCTTGTTTGCTCTTCCGTCATGCCAAGCTGCATCTTCACAAACTGAGTCTTTACGTTCATATTCACGCAGAGTTTCTGCTAGTTTTGGTATAGGTAGTGCAGCAACACATGTTGATGGTGGACTTGGATATCACTCAGTATGTTTAGTTGTTGAGGTAACTCCTTATATATTTAATAAACAAAATGTGCACACTGCTGAATATTCCTTTATTTTCTCCAAATCACTGGAACCACATGCTGACATATGACAAGGTAGGATTTATAAGTCATATTACAAGGTAGTAATTTAAACATTAGGTATATAGCAAAGAAGGAAGGGAGAAAGAAGGAAAAAAGAAAGAAGGAAAGAAGGAAGGAGGAAAGAAGGAAGGAAGGAAAGAGGAGGGACGGGAGAAAGAAAGGAAGGGAGAAAAAGAAAGATAGGAAAGAAAGAAGGAAGAAAGGAAGGACAGGAGGGAGGGGGCAAAGGAAAAAGGGAAGGGAAGGGAAAGGAAGGAAAGAAGGAAGCCAGGACTTACCAAGTACCTATTATGTTCCAGGTACTGTGTGCTAAGCATTTTAAAAATATCTCATTTGATCATCACAACAGCCCTTGGAAACAGATGTTCTTATTATCCCCATTTTATAGTTGAGACAATTGAGGCACACCCAAGTTAAGTGACTTGCCCAGGATCAGAAAGCAAGTAAATATCTGAGGCTAGATTAGAACCCAGCTCTTCTTGACTCCAAACCTAGTGATCTGCCACCTGGCCAAGAGGTCCAAGTCTTGTATCCACCATTTATTTTGCAATCATATAGAGTTCATATACTGTCTTAAGAATAGCAAGTTTGATTTCTGAGATTTAAGTTAGCTTACCACGCATGTAACAAAATTTATTTGGATGACTGCCATAAGACAAATTGAAAATTTAAATGATGCACTCTAATATCCATGAAGAATAACACATCTAAGAAAAGAGAATAAGAAATTATAATGGTGTTTATCAGATAACACTCATTCCATAATTGACACAACAGTCTGACAGCCTCACTGCATGACTGAACATATATGAACATGTCCTAGCCTGTTCTGACACATAGCGTCTAAGTTAGGACTTCAAAGAACATGGAGGAACAAGCCACCTGGTAATTTCTCACTGCCCTGAGCTCTCTGCCCTTCTCAGCTAAATTTTCTTACTACTTTACACTGCACAGTGTATATCAACAGTCATGTATCACTTAATAACAGCAGGTGCTTAAGAAATTATGTTTGCATTTTAAATTCAACATCAGAAAATATACAGTAAAACCAATATATTTTCTATTGACAATATGGGTGGCCTGTGTGAATTTGGACAAATCACTCAATCATCTCTGATATATAAAATAACAGGTTTAGTTTCTGGAAAGCTATTTGGAATTATGCTGAGAATTAATTCACTGACTATATATATAATATGACTATCCATACCCTTTGAGTTCCAGATCTTTTTCTGTGTCTGTCTCTGTCCCTGTCTCTCTCTCTCTCTCCAGGCACACATGCACAAACACACACACACACACTTTTTGGAGATAGAGAGATAGAGAATCTCTAGGTATATACCTAGAGATTAGGTGTAGATTTCTAGGTATATACCTAGAGATTGTATATGTGTATATATACCTAGAGATTGTATATGTATCTATCTATCTATCTATCTATCTATCTATCTATCTATCTATCTATCTATCTATCTATGTGTGTGTGTGTGTGTGTGTGTGTGTGTGTGTGTGTGTGTGTGTGTATATATATATATACCTAGTGATTATCTATCTCTCTATTTCCAAGAAAGCCAAAGAAAGAAAAAGAGGTCCTATAATCATAAAAATATTCACAGTAGCACAATTATGGTGCATGAATATAGTGCAATATTACTGTACCATAAGAAATGATGAATGTGATGAATACAGAGAAACATGGGAAGGCATATGAACTGATAAAGAGTGAAGGAGCAGAATCAGGAAATATACATGATGACTATATCATGTAAATGGAAACATCACTGACAAATTTTTAAAAATCAAAAGTGAATGATATCAAATTATAAACACCAACCTTCATTTCAAAGAAAAGATTTAAAAGCGTCTTCCTTCTTTGCAGAGGTAGGGTATATAATGATGTAATGATTTGGTTGATGTATCAATTAGTTTTATTGAATGAGGTTTTTTGCCCTCTCTTTTTTATACGTTGTTATTACAGATGACTCTCTGTAAAAAGGGAGGGAAATTATTGAGAAATTAAGGTAATAGGAACACAAAATAAATAATTAATTGTTTTTAAACAAAGGGGTGCTACTAAATCAGTAGTTCTCAACCTTCCTAATGCCATGACCCTTTTATACTCGTATGTGGGCGTATCTGCATGTGGGCGGACACCCCTGGAGACAGATAGAGGAGCAGTGTCTCGGTTCCTAAAACCATAGGAAATATGTGTTTTCCGATCGTCTTAGGCGACCCCTGTGAAAGGGTCGTTTCACACCCAAAGGGGTTGCGACCCACAGGTTGAGAACAGCTGTACTAGATGATCTCTAAGGACCCTTCTTGTTCTAAATACTCAAATGCTTTGCTCCTACTTGGGAATACCACGTAACATACAAAAACAATTCTGGGAATCATTTGCAACTACTCCTTTGATAGCATATTGGTCCCAACTTCATAGGTCAGAGAAATGAAATGTGGATATAATCCCTATGCCAGAGATGCTGGTGGCATAAAGGGCCCAGGTGGTCAAAGTTACAGGCATCAGCTGCCCTGCATTAATGGATAATGGGTGAAGTATCAAGCTTCTGTAATCCTAATCTAAAGAAAAAAAAATAATCTCCCAGTGTAGCAGGAGAGTCAACCAAAGTGTCCTTCCCCTTTCAGTTTTTCTTTGTCTGATCTACTATCTGTTCACTCTAACATTAATTCATTGACTGGGCTGAACTCTGGCACAGGTGGGTTCAGGCAGTGAGTGCTGGACCTTCCAGAAGCCTCCAAGGGCTTTCTTCATGCTGTCCTCCACACTCTACTCTCAACCTACTCTGCTTTATCTATCCCAGGGTCTCCTCAGGACTCTAAGGCCCCTCTGTGGATTCCTGGGTTGGGTAGAAGAGTCTCAAGAAGGATTTTAGGGAGGAGGTTAGAGATTCTTTTTATTTCTTTTCAAGTGGTTAACTTCTAAGCCCCATTGGAGGG
>CM053582.1:470517333-470575702 GCA_028627135.1 Pseudochirops cupreus
AGATCCATCCTTTCCTACCAAAAAGTGACATAGGAGAGAATAGACTGGGGGAGGGGGGAAACACTGGGATGGCTGTCTTGGGGTGGTGGGCGGGGGAAAGACGCGGAGAAAATATGTAACTCAAAAAAATTTAATAAAATAATGATCTCTTTCAAAAAAAAAAAGAATGCCACCAATTCTCCTACAATCCCCCACAAAGTTGGTTTTACAAGAGTCCCCTAGAGTTTATTGCTTCTTCCTCTAGTGGAGAGGGTCTTCTTGCTAACATGGCTGCATACTGTTTACTGGTGATATTTCCTCATCTCTCTTAAAATATCATAGTACAAATAAGCAATCAGGAATGAGATAATTTGAATTGAGAAGCAGATCTACCCCCTCCTTAGCTATGGGTCTTAGGCAAATTATCTTACTTCTCTGGATGAAATGAGGGATGGAATTGGATCAGGAATTCTTGATGATTTTTATGTCTTTGACCTTTCTCTCACGCTATTGAAGTCTATTGGCTTTTTCTCAGAATAATGTGTTCAAATGCATGAAATAAAATACATAGGATTACAAAGGAAACCAATTATATTGAAATACATTTATCAAAATATTAAAAGAACAAATTCACATATCCCAGATTAAAAACTCACAGATTAGATGATCACCAATGTCTCTGTTATCCCAGTGATTCTTCAGCAGGTATGATTGCCACACTCGCAGGCTTAGTCTCCTCTCCTCTCTGACAAACATTTCACCACAGCTGTTAGAAGCCAAAGGTCTTTGAGCAATGAACTTTTGTGGACTGGATACTGTTGAATTAACAAACAGTTTTGCTTCTGAGAACAGAGAGAAATTGGATAATAGCTGATATTTCCATAGCACTTTAAAGTTTGCAGAGCATTTTATAGACATTTCATGTATGCCTTACCATAACCCTGTGAGGACTTTTCCTGACTGTGTCTACAGACAGAATTCTCAACCAAAGTGTTAGATAGGATCATAAAAGTGAAATAGACAATTTTCATTATATAAAATTAAAAGGTTTTCACATTAACAAAAGTAATGTACCTAGAATAGGAAAAGAAAGGAGAAGGGGGAAAAGCTTTGCTTTAAAAAGCACTAAGAAAAGTTTGCTCCACTTCTCTGGGAATGCAAGGAACTTACCCTTTGGGCATACTCTCCATCCAGTGGTTCGTGAATTGACTCCTTTTCAGACTCTAGGGAATAATGGTCAAAGTACCTTTGGTCCTTTAAGACAACTTACCTCTAAAATGAAGCTACATTTTCAATTCATGTTTAGAGGAGTGGGGAAATCATCAAAGGAATGAGAATTGCCTCTTTTTCCCCCTAGATCAAAATATACAAACAACTAGTTTTTAGAAAAAGAAAAACAGATTACCAACGGCCTTTGAAAGATTGTTCCAAATCACCACTAATAAGAGAAATGCAAATGAAAACAAATCTGAGTTTTTGCTTCCTATCCATCAGACTGACAAAAATGATTAAAAAAAAACAACAACAGTCCTTTTGTTGGAGGGAACATAGGAAGAAAAAAAAACATTTATATGTTGATAGGCTGAGAATTGGTCCAATCAGCCTGGAAATCAATTTGGAATTACTTAAGTAAAATTATTGGACTGTTCATACCCTTTTAACAAGTGACCTTACTACTGGGCATATAGTTCAAGGAGGTCAATGACAGAAGTAAAGGTCCAGTACAGAAATTATTCATGGCAATTCTTCATGGGAGGCAAAAAAACAAAACAAAACAAAAAACCGGAAACATAATAGATGCCCATGGATTGTCAAGTGACTGAACAAATTTGGTGTTTAGACGTAATGAAATATTATTATACTTTAAGAAGTAAAAAATAGGAGGAATTGGGAGAAACATGAGCAAGCACCCTCATAGAAAATGACGGAAAGTCAAGAAAGCTACTCCAAGAGAACAACATACACAATGACTACTATCACGTAAATGAGAGCACCAAAAAGTAGTTCAATTGTGATGAATTGTAATAAACAATCCTGGAAATGTGATTAGGGACCATTCTTCTTCCTGTCAGAAGAAAGATCAATGAGATAGATGTGGAATGTGGTAGACCGTGTCAGAAGTGGTTATTGTGTTCATTTTGCTTATCTCCTTTTTTCTTTTTGACAAGAATGGGTTGCATGGAGGGTGAGGTATGAAAGGTAAGAGATTGCTATATAGTCAAAGGGCAATCAATAAAATCAACTATTTAAAAATTCGGCCTTGGTGGGTAGGTACTACATTTTTATAATGCCCATTTTGCAGATAAGGAAACTGAGACTCCAAGAAATTAAGCGACTCAAATGACATTTATATAAGACAGTATTTGAACCTAGGTTTAGCACTGTACAATGTTTCTTTTATGAAGTACAATCACCACAACAGCCCTGTGAGGTAGAAAGGGTATTGTTATTATCCTCAGTTTACAGATGAGGAAACCGAGGCCCAGAGAGGTTACATGGTCATGCAGATAGCAAGTGCTGGAACCAGGATTAGAACACTGACCTCTTGACTCCAAGTAACCCTTTCTATCCAGTCTACCATCATGCACTGCCTTTGAACATTTGGGATATCCATTAAAGCAGAAAGATTTCAAAACACTTGAGCAGTATGGCTGACTGTGCATCTTGGACCATCCAGGTCAGCCTATCAGCTATGGCAGGTCATTGCTCCTTCTCCTGGGACCACATGTCAATCCCTTCCCTTCACAGCTCAGATTGGGTTGGAAAGTGGGACATCTGGCAATTTCTGCTGAATGGATCAACTGCACATTCCCCTGTCAGTGAACTTGGCCAAGGAGCCACTCCAACAGATGTTTTTCCTTAGGCACTAAGTGCTTTCTGGATGCCTCTCTTTCTTTGCCTCTCAGGGGCACATGCCCGCACGATGGAAAGTCATAAGCTCACTGACCAGCATTAGGAAAGGCTGACCTCAACACTGGCGACAGACAGCCTGTTAACTAGTTTCCTTGAACAAAAAGGGACAGAAGAATTTCATTAGCCAGATTGCTTAGAGATAGGAAGGATGCACTATAGAAAATGTTCCCTGGATATTTGTCAGGAATTGTAAGATGCAGGGCCTTTGATGTTGCTAGTGACTTGAACATGCTTTATTCCTATCTTCCTAATGCAGCACTGACAGCTCCCCACATTGTCTGAAACAAGTGTTGCCAGACGAGATTAAATATGCAAGAGGAACAGTGTGAATTTTTGGGGAGGAGATAATTATTGTTACACCTTGGAACAGATTAATGAATACATTAATAAATGATCCACCGTTATGTTTTTTCTCCTAATAGTCATCAAAATCTTTATAAATCTGCAACACAATACATAACATCTCATTACAACATTTGTTTAAAAATCAATGCATTTCTAAGTTATTTGTGTCAAAACTCATTTATTTCCACAATAACATGGACTGTCAAACCTTGACATCCTGTTAATAACATCCAAATGCATTTGCATATTATTCAAATATTTTCTTTTATGAAACTGGGGACTTTTACTTATACTATCCTACTTCCTGGGCTTCACACATTTGCACATTAGTTTAGTTTACACAGCCATAGAAGGGTTACCTGTGGCAACTAATTTTGCTGTACTTTATGCATATTAATGAGATTTTGAGCAGGTCCCTATCTGTTCTCTGAAGGAAGAAAAGAAAGATAGACAGGATAAAAGGGAGATTGATTGCAGGTACAATCCTAGAGAATTCAGATGGATTTTAAAATGGTACTTTTTTGGTACTCCCAGTGTTCTACAGCCAATTCTCCTTCAGTGAACCAGACATGGTAAAGCACTGAGCAACAGCAGCAGCAGCAGCAGCAGCAGCAGCAACAGCAGTAGTAGTAGTAGTAGTAGTAGTAGTAATAGTAGTAGTAGCAGTAGTAGTAGTATAGCAGTAGTAGTAGTAGCAGTAGCAGTAGTAGTGGTAGTAGTAGTAGTAGTAGTAGTAGTAGCAGTAGTGGTGGCAGCTAAATGTCACAGTGGATAACACACTGAGTCTTGAATCAGGAAGACCCAAGTTCAGTTATGGCCTCAAATACTTGCTAGTTGTGTGACCCTAGGCAAGTCACTTAACCCTGTTTGACTCAGTTTCCTCATTTATAAAATGAGGGGGAGAAGGAAATGGAAAACCACCCCAAAAGGGGATCATAAAGAGTTAGAAATCACTGAAAGGACCAAACAACAATAACACAAAACAGCAGTGGTGAACAGTAATGATGACTGACTCTTAGAGGAGGACTGATTTTGGAGCCAGAGGAACTTGGTTGAATTTCTAGCTCTACCATTCATTACAGACGCCATCTTGGACAAGTCACTTCAAGTCAACAAGCATTTATTAAGTACCTACCATGTGGTAGTTACTGTGCTACATGCTGGGGATGCAAAGAAAGGCAAAAACCATCGTCCCTGCCTTTAATAAACGCCCATTCTGTTGGAGGAGAAAACATGAAAACCCATAGGTATAACCAAGATATGAAAACAGGATGAACTGCAGATAATCTTTGAGGGAAGGCACTGGTATTAAACTGGATTAGGAAGAACTTCTTACAGAAGGTGGGATTTTAACCAGGATTTGAAGGAGGCAGGAATGAGGAGGAAGAACATTCCAGGTATGGGGGTCAGCCAATAAAAATGTTCAGTCTGAATGTGGAGTGTTTTGTGTTAGAAACAAGAAAAAGGTCAATGTTACTGAATTATAGAGTATGTGGAAGGAATTAAAATTTAAAGAGAGGCTGGAAACCTAGGAAGGGGCCAGCTTAAGAGGGGCTTTCAAAGGCAACGGAAGACTTTATATTTGATCCGGGAGCCATTGGAGTCTATTGAATGGGGGAATGACAGTGATCTCTCTGAGACTTAGTTTTCTCATTTGTAAGGTGAGGGACTAGATGAGCTCCAAGGTTTCTTTTAGTTTTCAGTTGATGATCCTGTTTGATGCTTCAAGCTTTCCAGAATTTAAGTTTCTATTACATCCTTTCCTTTTCCCACTTTCTCCTTCTCTTTCTTTCCTTTCCTTTCCTTTTTTTGTTACTTCTGTTCCTTTCCCCTTGTGATTTTCTTTCCCTCTTTTTTGTTGGATTTTCTTTGATGTCTTTAAATTTTAGTCATTGGCCTAAATGGTTCCCTTTCCATTTCCTTTTTCCTTTTTCCTTTTTTGAAGTCCTTTTAAATATACTTGGCATAAAGGATAAAATGCTAGAGTCAGAGAGACCTGAATTCAAGTCGCACCATCACTTACTAGCTATTTGTCTAGCAAGACACACCTCTCCTACCCTCAATTTCCTTACCCGTTTTGCACATGTTGAGTTTGAAGTGCCTATAGGACGTCTAGCTTGAGATATCTAACTGTGGTTCAACAAAGAAACTGGAGTTCATAGAGAGACATTGGAATCATCTGAATAAAGGTGATAATTGAATCAGTGATGAGCTCATTAAGTGAGATAGTATAGAGTAAAAAGAGAATGTAGCCCAGGACAGAGCCTGGGGGACAACCATGATTAATAGGTGTGACACAGGTGAAGACCAACTAATCCAAACACATAGGAGGATAATCAACAGAGACACGTCACAAAACTCTAGAAGAGAGAGAATCTCTAAGGAGAAGGTGACATTGGCAAATAATGTAAAGCAGTCAAGGAGGATGAAGATTGAGGAGAAAAATCATTGTATATGGGAATTTGGGAGATGATCGGTAGTTTTTGAGGGGGTGGTTTCAGTTGGATGTTCAGAAGGGATGCAGGGAATTTAGAATACAATGAGAGGAAAGGGAAGCCTCAATTTTCAAGAGCTTCCTCAAGGATTTGTGCCATGAATAGGAAGAGAGATCATGGGATGAAAACCCTACATAAATTGTAGGGACAGCAACTGAAACTGTGATTTTCTTCATGTAATGAACTTCCAAATGAGGAAATTCCCAATACCAACACAGCTCATAACCTTCTTGGAAATTTATAGTCTGGAGTGCTGAAAAGTTAAGTGACTCATCCAAGGTCACATAACTAGTGGTGAGACTGGAATCAGATCTTCCTTACCCTGAGCCAGTTCCGTCTGTTACACTCTGCTGCCTCTTAGATAATTGTTAATTTTTTTATTATTGACTTTATTAAATATCCCCTGGAAAGGGGCAGTATACTAAGAATTGGTATTTTAACAATATATAGTAGTCAGAATTGAATAAGGCATCCTCACTGTAGCAAAAATTAAAAGACTTCCCCACCCTATCATCATTACTTGACTCCTGGACAATTCCAGATTTAGGAATAAGTAATAATAATAATAGTCATTATTATTATTATTATTATTTTTATAGATAACATTTATGTAGCATTTACCATGTGCCAGGCACTGTGCTAAATGCTTTACAATTATTACCTCATTTGATTCTAACAACAACCCTGGGAAGTAAATGCTATTCCTATCCCCATTTTACAGATGAGGAAACTGAGACAAGCTGGGGTTAAATGACTTGCCCAAGATCACACAACTAGTAAGTGAGATTTAATTTGAACTCAGGTCTCCCTGACTCTAAGTAGCTAGATGGTACAGTGGATAGAGCACTGGCTCTGGAGTCAGAAAGGCCTGCGTTCAAATGTGACCTCAGATGATTACTAACTGTATGACCCTGGGCAAGTCATATAACACTGCTTGCCTCAGTTTCTTCATCTGTAAAAATAAACTGGAGAAAGAAATGGCAAACCACCCCAGTATCTTTGCCAACACGAAGAGTTTTAAGCAACTGAAACAATTAAACAGCAACAACACCTGACTCCAGGTCCTCCTCTAGCCTCTGAGCTGCCAATCTATCTGGGAAAGGCCACATGAACAGGCAGAGAAGCCCTGACGGTGGCCTTCACCACTGCCAGACTGAAGCACAGCTGAATTACTCATCACAGTGGCAGCCCTGGCTGCATGCCAATGAAAGATAGGTACCAAGGGACATTCTGTCCACCAGTAGTCAAGCTTCCCACCTCGAAGATCTTCCCGGCAGCCAAGCCATAAGTGGAAAGTATGTCCTCTTGACTCCGTGGCATTTTTAGAGACACACTGCTTTACCTAGATTTAGGGCTTAAATAAGAAAACCAGCAAAGGATGGCTTTATTTTGTGAAGTCACAGATCTCCTTTAAGTATTTATCGCTGCATCAGACTGGAAAACTAATCAGATCCCTGTGGCTTAGGTAAATCTTTACTTAAAATTCACTAATTATCAGTAAAGATTCTAAACTACAGCAATTGTCAAAAAAAAAAAGGAAAATAGGTGACCCACTAAAGCAATAAATACAAATCCGTGCCCCTTGCCTGCCTTAACACACGCATGCACACACATGCACACACATGCACACACACGCACATACACATGCACACACATACATACACGCGCACGCACACACATGTACATACACACGTGCACTCACACACGCACGCACGCACACACGCACACACACATGCACACACACGCACATACACACGCACATACACATGCACACACATGCACACACACACACATGCACGCACATACACATGCACACACACGCACGCACACACGCACACACACGCACACACACACAGACGTGCACATACACACATGCAATACACACGCGCACACACACATGCACACACACACGCACACACACACGCACGCACACACACGCACACACACACGCACACACATGCACACACACGCACACACATGCACACACACACGCACACTTTTTTGCAGTGTCTACCTTCTTCAAGTCAGAGAGCTGAGCTGCTTTGCTTTGAGGATGAAGTTACCTACCTCTTGGGGAAGAGTAACATTAAAAAACATCAATTGTACAGAATCAAAGAACTTTGGAATTGGAAGGGACTTCAGCAATCGTTTCCAGGAGTTTTTAATTGGTTTTGTATCCTGAGCCCTCTGGCAGTCTGGCGAAACCTACCAACCCCTTTTCCGTAGGTTTTAAAAAGCATAAAACAAAAAGGATTACGTTTCTATTGAAATACTTTAAAATGTTTTTAAAAAGAATTTCATGTTCCCCAGTTTAAGAATCTTTGATCTAGTCTAATCAAAAAGTGAGTTGCCTTGAGCAGGAAGTGTAGGAGGGAGGGAGAGTAAGGGCCACGTGTAGAGGATAGTTTGCCCTATCAGACCCTAGTGAAATCCTAGGGAGGAACCCTTTAGGGGGAGGGGGTTGTAGCAGAGTTGTGGGATCCTTATGGCACTACTTGATAGAGCTAATAGAAGACCTGGAGATGGCAGGAAGTATTCCTTGGAGGTTCACATACTGAGGAAAACCCCAGTCACCATACCCTAATTATGACTCTATCCCCAGGCAGAGAATGTGAGGGTATTTCTGAAATTGAAGGGATTTTTTGATGATTTTACTTGGGTATCTAGAATTTATTTTTTATTATTACTTTATTTTTAGCTTTGAAAATAACTCTACAATGGTGTTAGCCTCATTTGCTTTCTTCTTCTTCACCTTTGAGTCAAGACTTTCGACCTCTCAAACAACACAGGTCACGCCTACTTTATAGGCCACAAAGTCTGGCAGGTGATTGGGTTCAGTGGGGTCATCTTTGGGGAAGCTCTTCACCTTCACTGGTGCCTTCTGCTTCACTTTTGAGGGAGGAACCCCAAAGACTCATGCCTAGGAGCTGAGAACTTCTGATGGGACTAGAAAAAGAGAGAACCACCAAGAGGCATTGTTTGGGCAGTGGCAAATGGTAGCACATGCGAACCAAACCCACACCGTTCAGTGCCGATTTCAGTAGGATTCTCCATGGGAAGGGAACAGTGACACTGAGATTTGGTCTTAACTGATGAACCCTGAAATGTGTAAGACATACACCCTGATTGAGAATTACAGGACACATATACTTTATGGTAGGATTCCAGCAAAATGGTACTGATAGTGAATGAAGAAATTATAGGTGAGAGCATTTGAGTTGGTTTTTTAAAGCCAAAGGAAATTCTTAGTTGAAAAGGTAGAAAATGCATGCAATTCCATGCACAGGTGAGGCAAAGGCATGAAGGTAGTACATTTTGGAAAGGGGCACCTATCTGTCTATCATCTGCCCAGATAGAATGATCCTGAGTCCATAAATATTATTTATTTGTTTTAATTTTATTTTATCATTTTTAAAATTTCATTAGATATTTCCCAGTTACACATAAAACACTTAACAATCATTTTTAAAAATTTTGAGTTCTAAATTCTCTTACTCCCTCCCTCTTGCCATTTCCCTTCCTTGAGAAGGCAAGCAATTTGATATCGATTATACATATGAAGTCATGCAAAACTTATTTCCATGTTAACCATGCTGCAATAGAAAACACTACTGAAACAATAAAAATAAAGTTAAAAAAGTATGCTTCTATATATTTCTTATAGCACAACAGCATTCTATCACAATGATATACCACAACTTGTTCAACTACTCCCCAATATTGACATCCCCTCAATTTCCAATTCTTTGCCATCACAAAAAGAGCTGCTATACACATTTTTGTACAAACAGGTCCCCTTCCTTTTTCTTTGATCTCTTTTGTATACAGACCACTAGTGGCATTGCTGGGTCAAAGGATATGCACAGTTTTATAGCATAGCTCCAAATTGGGCACATTTCCAAAATGTTTTTCAGAATGGTCAGACTGGTTCATAACTTCACCCACAGTGCATTAGTGTCTACTCCCTAGAATTTATACTAGCAAAGGTATACTCACTTATCTCATCTTGATTGGAGCAGGCAAAAGTAATAAACTTCCCTTGGCTGATACCTTTTGAGAAGCAAAATTAGTGTTTGGATGAAGTTTTTAATGGTGTATAAGTTCAGCTTTCAATTTTAATTGGTATTCACTTCAGTTAATAAATGAAATTGTAGACAATTGCACCATTGTAACTGTACTTTGAACATAAGACTATCTAAGATGAGTGACATCTTGCCTTCTGATTTTATTATTCATGAAAATCTAAAAGGGATCTTTCCTTTCAATGAAATTATGCTGAAGTATATTCCTTACCATATAACTCTAATTTCAAAACTTCAGTTAGACCTCTGTTATGGTGTTATTTCACATAGTTATATATACTGATAGAATGTAAATTTCTTTGGCAATTACAGCCCTTCACAGTTGGGGTTCCACCTACCTTTCCAGCCTTAGTACACGTTGCTCGTCCTCACATACTCTAAGGTTGAGCCAAACTGGCCTTTCTGCTGTTCTTCATACATAACACTCTATTTTTGCCTTTGTACTTCTATTCCCCACGTGCTTGAAAGGCACTTCGTCCTCACCTCTGCCTTGTAGAACCTTTGATTTCTTTAAGACTCAGCTCCAGGAACACCTTCTATTTCAATCATTCAGCCAATCAAAAGGCATTCATTAAGCCCTGTATTCCAGGCACTGTGCTGGGTTCTGAGATGCAAAGACAAAAATGAATCGATATTTGGTCTCAAGGATTTTGTTGGACACCCAACACATACACAGATAAGTATTTATACAAAATTAATACAAGGCAAAAAAAATTGAGGGGAGGGAACTAGTAACTGGGAGAAATCTGAAAAATCTTCAGATACAAGACAAAGCTAGAGCTTTAGAATTTGGAAGGAAGAGAGACATTCTAAAAGATGAGGTAGGAGTTAATTACTGGAATTGGGGGAGAGCCAGCACAAAGAGGAGATGGGAGAGAGTATCCTGTGTGCAAAAAGACCAGTTGGTCTGGACCATAGAGTGTGATGAGATTAATACATAATAAAGTTGGAAAGGTGCATTAGGGCCTGGAAGCTTTTCTGATTTTTCTCAGCTCTTAGAGCACTCCTTCCCAAAATGACCATGTATTTATTTTCTGTGTGTTCTTTATATATTTATTTATTCATATATTGCCTACCTCAATAAAGTGTAAACTCCCTGAGGGCAGAGTTTATACAGTTTATGTCTTTGTATCGCTAGTACCTAACAGTTTCCAGCACACATTATGAACTTAATAAATGTCCATAGTTGGTAGGTTGATTGGGATCAGATTATATTTTCCAGTGCTTAACTGTATACAGAAAAAGCCTGAAGGAACATGATTAGCCACTAGGGGAGTGGAATTACCATCCCTTAAAGGTAAGGTTATCCAAAGCTTCCCAGGGATTATATCAGACAAATAATCTCCCTACACTGATGACAGGGGTTGTATTCAATCTAGTTAGGTCAGAAAGGAAAACTTCCAGGGCTATACAAAGTTGTACTAACTTGCTGTGGCATATCCAAGGCCCAAAGCCATAGAGGAGTGCCCTGGAACACTCATTCCTCCCTAATTGCTGGATAATTATTGCATGTTTCTTCCTTTGTAAAATGTAATCTTGGACATCTGTACATCATTGGAGCAAAGGAGATGTTCTAACACGGCACCAGCCTTAGGACTGAGATGATGGGTGTTATCACATCTTTTTATTCTTCAAAAAATAATTTAAAATGAATTAAGTTAACAGTGTAAATAGTTGCTGGATTGTAGGCATACTCTGCCTCCTTAATATATTCCTTGTGGGAGATCCTTTGGATTGAGTTTTGGGGTAAAAACAGGGTGCTGATCTTTTTCTCAAATTGCTGGACTGTAACCTAGTAACATAATCCAAGTCATTCTAAGAGATATATTTGAGCAATCCACACAAAGTCAACTCCCTGGGAAAATTTCCATTTTTCTCTTTATTTTGTGATTTGCAGAGCTTTTCTTAGGATGCATTTTTTTCCCTTTAAAAAATTCTAAATTCCTCCAAGAAGTAGTATGACCCATTGTAAACAAACCCAAAGCTCAGAGATTTGAAAGAGAACTAATCACACATTTTCATTTTGGAATAGGTATGACTTTTAAGAACTATTTCAAAGACACTAAATAAAGAATTTAGATCCATATATCTCCCAAAAGGAAGCTGATAGGAGACAAAAGCTCAGTTTGGCATGAACCAACAAGTGATAGAATGGGAAAAGGTTCCCCTGTAGCAAGCAGATTTTGGTTTTGATTTTCACTTCAATGCTATTGGTTTTAGATGTGAAACACATGAAGGGATGTGGTTTTCTTCCCTATATAGACATGGATCACTACCAGGACTCTAGCTAGAAAGGATAGGTGATGTCATACCTCTGCTCAAAAATCTTAAGTGGCTTCATATTACCTCCTGAGTAGAGTTCAAAGTCCTTTGCCTAGCCTACAAGACCTTTCACAGAATAGCACTACCCTACCTGTTAGAACATATGCATTCCCCCTGAATATATTCTTCACTCCTTTTTTCGCCAAAACATTTGCCAAAGTCTCTTATGATATCCTTGGGGAGAAGATGCAGCAGTGATGTAGATTATATCATAGGTATCAAGCCTGAAGCCCATCCTGCTCTAAAGGAGGTTAGTTGTCTGATATAATCCCTGAAAAGGTATGGATAACTCTATTGTGAGGGGATAGAGCACCTCTCATCTAGAGGCTAACCATGTTCCATCAAACTATTTCTGTATGCAGTCAAATATTGGGAAAACTGATCTGAACCCAATCAATCAACCAACTATGGACATTTATTAAGTTCCTATCATGTGCTAGGAGCTCTGTTAGGCACTGGGGATGCAACCCATAACATTCCCAAGTAAGTCAGAAGCATATGAAATTGTAATTGAGAAATAATTAATAAAATAAACAAAAATACAATAAAACATAGATAATGCTAATATGTGGTTTTCTAAGTCAATATGTGGCCTTCAGGATTTCTTGCATGTGGTTTAGTGGCTCCTGTTTCTGTCTGAGTTTGATACTCCTGGGTTAGATGATAGTGGAGCTATAATTTTTATAACTTTTTGAGATTCTGGAGTTACTTCTCTTAACTCATAGGGTAAGTCCCTCAACAAAGGTTCAAGATAGAACTAAAACCACAGTTCACAAGCCCCCCAGAAACATATTTTAAAAATCAATGAATGAACACATTTAATTCAAAGCAACAACATAGAAAATTAACAAGAAAGTATTTCCCCCATAATCTGGAGGGACAATCCCCATCATATCCATGCACTATCTGTAGGAAAAGAAGACATGTGTAGGAAGTATGTAGAGAGGAACACACTTAGGGAACATATGTTCCTGGGAGACATGTAAGGAGGAACAACTCACATTTCAAGGCTGTTGATATATTCTAGTGATATCATTATACTATTCCCATCAGGCCTGTTCCCTAGTGGTCCTCACCAAACACAGAATCTCTGTCAGAGGCCCTCCCATCAGATGCTGTTTGGCTGGGTGCTGCTCTACTAGACATACAGTCTCTCCAGGATGCTGCCAGGCATGGTTGAATCAAGTACATGGGTATCGGACATCTGCCTACTTCCAGCTTCTGCCATTAGCTGAAGCCCTGATCAAAAGTACAGTCTTTTTCTTTGTTAAGAGTATTGTCTGTAATTCTTTTTTTGTTCAAAAGTCAGAAGTTGGTTTTTTTTTTTTTTACCAGTGTGTGAATATATTTTTAAAAGGCCAACCCAGCATAGATCTGTAAAAGTATTAGGTGGGAGAGGAAGAAACCCTACTAGATTCTTTTTTCCAGCAACCAGAATTTTGGCTACTGAACCACTCATATCTACCAAGAGATTCTCAGGCCTAGGTAAGATACCCCGATCTATGCGAGTACATTTACCTCAGTTTCCTCAACTGTAAAAAATGGAGATAATGATAGTACCTACCTCACAGGGTTGTTCTGAGGATCAAATAAGATAATAGAAGAGAGAAGAGAAGGGGGCCTAGGATGGAACCTTAGGGGACACCCACAGTCAGTGAGCAAGGCATGGATGAAGAGCCCTCAAAGGAAACTAAGGAGAGGTCCCATTTGGTGAGTAGAGAATGAAGAGAGACCAATGTTATAGAAGCAAAGGAAGAGAGCACCCAGGAAGGGTGGGGAGTCAGCTACGGGGCAGTCAAGTAGAATGAGGTCATTGGATTTAGCTGTTTAAAAGATTGTTGGTAACCACAGAAAGATTAAGTTCTGTCAAATAGTGCATTTTGAGCCAGATCACAAGGGATTGAGAGCTGGGTCTTCAAGATCATCATTATGAGTTTTGTTTATTACTATAATAGGCGTGCCAATGAATAAGAGTTTGAATATCATCCTTTTTGTTCAGTCTAGTCTAATTTCTGCCCTTTCTGAGTTGAGTATTGACTGTTTGATAGGAAGGGCATTAGTTAGGCGTATAGAGCCAGGTCCCTGAGATTTTTTGTTTTGTTTTAAAGAGAAGAGGAACCTCTGTAACATCTTGTTCCTTTGAACAAGAAGACATACAGGATTGGGGCTCGCCACACTGGCTTAGGGCATTGGAGGCAGAAAGGGAAATTGTGGAATTATATAAAATAGGACATCCTTTTCATTGTCTAGTAAGTTGCATACTCTGCTTAGATTTGCACTGTTCTTGAAACATTGGTATTATAAATTTTATTATAGCCTGCAGTTTTAAAGAAACTGGGGGCTGCCGAGAGCAGTTGGGCTGACAGCAAAGGGGTTTTATGGCCCTTGGCAGTAGTTCTTTGGAAACGTAAAAATGAGCTACTGTATCTTACAGAAAGGAGCTAAACCATGATGTATTCTGGCTGATGCTACTGGATTAACCCATTAATAAGGAGGAGGTGAAGAGAGCAATCTTGTTGAATGTAATGTATGCTAATGATGTGACCTGGCTAATGGAACCCTTTTCTATATTCTGTCACTGCACACATCAATTATGCAGCCTCAATTATCCTTCTGTTTTTGTATCATGTGGCTGAGAAATGGGAGGCTTAATAGAGATATTCTACCCAATGAAATGCCTGATTAGGTTATGAAAACTGAAACTCAGGGAAGAAAGTTTTTTTTCCATTACAATTTGATTTAATTAGTCAAAAGATATGATTTCCAGTTTGGGTCTTTAAAACAGTAGTGTTCTATCCTAGGCTGAGATCTGAAAATGACTACATATTTTAATACCTTTGGTGCATATACTGATCACAGCTCTTTCAGAGAGAATATTCAGTGATATATCGCAAATTAGATCAGGATTAGTGTTTGTCCTCATAGGATTATACTTTCAGGTACCATTGACCAAATATCAACTCACCTTATTAAAAGGAATGAAGAGGAGGACTTTAGTGAAATTTGTTCATAAAAAATGCTATAAAGTAACATGGCTATCTTAGCAACTTAAGGACAACCCCCAAAATAATAATAATTCTTTTTCAGAATATAATTAGGAAATGCTTTGCAAGCATTTCTTAATGTCTTGGGAGCAATGATCCAATGAACTTATTTTTTCACTTTAAAAATTAGAAGGGATGGATACAAAGGACGGATCTCATGTTGCTGCTGTCTCCAGCTGTGTAGAAGATAAAACTCTCAGGTAAAGAACTATTAAAATCATAGGAACTTATAGTTGAAAGGCATCATAAAGTCATATTGGAGAATCAGATTGGTATAGTGTAGAAGTTCTCAAAGTGTGGTATGGGAACCCTGGGGGTCCTCAAAATCCTTCCAGGGAGTCCATGAGGTCAAAACTATTTACATAAAAATATATTTGTCTATTATAATGCTCTTCCCTTTTCCAACTAAATATCTGTGTGAAGCCAGATACTCTTCATATACGTTAACCAAAATAATACATCACAACAGATTGATTACATAAGCGGATACGAGAATGCAGATGTCTTTTTATTAAACTAAACAGAAGATTTGCAGCAATGTGTAAAACCATGCCACTTTTCTCACTAGTGTTTAATTGTTTTGGAAAAGTTATTTTCATAAAAATATTATTTGTATTAACATATAATGGATCTATTATTGTTATTGTTAAATACATTTATAAATATTTTAAAATTTTATTTTAATTTCTAACAGTAAGTATTAATAGATATAACCCACATAAACAAAGAGTTTAATCCTTTGTGGTTCTCAATAAATTTTGACGGTCTGAAGGGATCCTTGATAATTTTTAAGTGGGCAAAGGAGTCCTTAGACCAAAAAGTTTGAGAATTGCTGGTATGATAGAAAAACTGATGGATGTAGCGTCAGAAGATGTGTTTGGAATCCTGGCTATGAAACCTAGTAGCTATGTGACAAAACAAAAGTCACCTAAATTCTCAGAGCTTCAGTTCCCTCATTGAACAAATGATGATAGTACTACTTGTACTATCTACTTGTTATTAGGATAAAAACACTTTGTAAACTTGGAAGTGCTATGTGACACTATACAGGGCTGTGTGGAATAGTGGATGGAGAGCTGGCCATGGAGTTCATGGGTTCAAGTCCTGCCTTTGACACATACTAGTTATGTAACCAAGGGCAAATCACTTACTCTTTCAGTGATCCCCGTCTCTCTAAGACAACAAATAGCAGAGCAGGTGCTAATTGGTTGAGTTTCCTGGCAGGTAGTTCTCAATGCCAATGAAATCAGAGACCAGATTTCCCCTATTCCCATCACAAAGCATACTGTAAATGTGGTTATTATTATCTTGTCTAACAATGAGTCTTCACTACAAAATCTTCTAACAACTCAAAATGAGTAGCTCCTGTGAAAGGGAGCTCACAACCTAACAAAGAAGCTGATTCCATTTTCAGTTAGATCTAATTGTTAGGAAATTCCTTCTCATACTGGACAAAAATCTGCTTTCCTGCAATTTTTATTTATTAGTCCTAATTTCACTCTTTGGAGCCACACAATTAAAAAAACTTAATCCTTCTTCCATATGATAGTCCTTCCAACTACTTAAAGACAATTCTTTGGTCCTCCACCGTTCTCACCCCCAATCTTCTCTTCTTCAAGATAAACACATCAGATTCCTTTAACCAGTTTTCACATAGCATGTGGAAGGGTATGGGGTGTCCAGGGAGGATTAGCATCTCTGGGGTGAGGACTTGCTGAGCCCTTTTCAGGACTGTTTATCCACCTTTGGTGCCCACTTATCACCCAACTCTCACCTGTGGCTACAAGAAACTGTAGCATGTGCCATGGCTATACCCCAGTAAACTGTCTCAGCAGATGGGCTAAACCAGGTTGAGGGTAACCAACAGGTCTCAAACCCATTAGTGAGTTAAGGGTGAAGCATGTGAAGATTTCCCCCAGCAGAATGGGTGGATGAGAACAGTTTGTTCCAATGGCCATGAAGGTGGCTGAACTAAGTGCTGAGGAGCTTGGTCAGACATCAACACCACAGTTCGTCATCTTGACTTTTGTCTTGCCACTGGACTTTGATAGCTCTATAAAAGAGAGTGGAACTGATGATTTTGTCCTACTCTGCCTCACTTAAATCTAGTTCACCTGCAAGTCAAGATAACACTCTGTGATATCATTGGTCTCCATGTGTGTCACTGGGCCTACAAGGAATTTGCAAAATTTACTTAACCTGTTTTTCCGTTTTTGATTTCCTTTGTAATCTTAGGCCAAATTACTTAATACTCCTGTACTTCTTCCTCTGAGGTAAAGTGGAGGGGACAATCTGTTTTTTAATCTTTTGCTCTCTTAAATGTGAATCAGAGAAATTAGGAAAGCCTAACAGAATGATGAGTACAGATAGAATTGAGAAAGGCATTAAAAATTGTTGGTAGGACATAATGAAATAACAATTGTGGAGTCCTGAACTAATTAATAGCATATAATTGTTATTATAGAGTCAGCTGGGTGGCGCCATAGTGCATAGAGTGCCAGGGCCAAAAGTCAGGAAGACTCAACTTCCTGAGTTCAAATGTGGCTTCAGATACTGACCAGTTGTATAACCCTGGGCAAGTCACTTAACCTTGTTTGCTTCAGTTTCCTCATCTGTAAAATGCGCTGGAGAAGGAAAAGGCAAACCAACTCCGCTATTTTTGCCAGGAAAGCCCAAATGGGGTCACAAAGAATCAGACAAGACCGAACAAATTGTTTCAAAAATATTTCAGCTTTATTATTGTGGACAAAATTCAATTGGTCATATAAACCAGATTTTCTGTTTGTTCTGTGTGCTCTGCTCTTTTCTCTTTACCCTTTCTCAGTGACATCATTGGTCCCCATGTATTTAAATTATTATCTCTATTTATACCACTCCTAAGTCTAAATATCAAGCCCCAGACTCCCTTCTGAGTTCCATTCCTGAAATATTAACCACCTGTTAGACATTTCAAACTCTATGCTCAAGAGAGATCTCAAAGTCACCATGTCCAAAACTGATCCCATTTTCTTTCCCCCCAAACTTATCCCTTTTCCAAACTTCTTTTATTTTTGTAGAAGGCGTGACTAATCTTTCAGTCTCTTAGATAAGTACCCTCAACATCTTATCTTTCCTCAGTTTACATATCCAATCATTTGTCAAATTTTGTCATTTCTACATCCACAACATCTATCACATCTAATTCCTTCTTTCTTCTCACATAGCCACTACTATAGTTCAAACTCTCATCACTTCTTTCCTAAGAAAGTGCCATGGTTTTCTCGTCAATCTCCATCCTTCAATTTTCTCTCAACTCCAATCCATCCTCATCATAGCTGCCAAAGGGATTTTCTTTAAGTACTGATTTGTCCATGTCATGTTCTTACTCAATAAGCTCCAGTGACTCCCTTTGCTTCTATGATAAAAAGTTTCTCCGTTTGTCTTTTAAACTGTTCCACAATCTGCTAGCAGTTTACCTTTTCAGCTTTATTACACATTATCCTCCTTCCTGCACTCTATGATGCAGCCAAACTTGCCTTCTCTCTATTCCTCATATAAGACATTACATTTCCCATCTTTATGCCTTTGTATTTACTGACCTCTATTCCTGGAATGTGCTCCCTCCTCATCTTTACCTCATAGAATTCGTCTCTTCTTTCAAAATGAAACTTAATTACCATTTATAAAGGAATCTCCCATAAGCCCCCCAAATGCTAGTGCTTTCTTCCAAACTACCTTATATTTAGTGATATAAAGTCCATCTTCAACTTTTTCTGGGGTAATGTTCCTAGAAAATGGAGTGGAAGTAAAAAATATGAATGTAGAAATCTTGAACCATTGAAAAGTAAGGGATTAGGTTCCCACAACCACCAAAACCTATAATCTTTCACCAGAGATTGCTGAAAAAATTTTTTCTGTGTATAGTTCTTTATAATAAAACATTAGTCCTGGTTATACGCACATTTCCTAATACAGTAGACATGAAGTAACCCATAAAACGCAGTGCACAAAATAAAATTGGTAACATACAAAACATTTTTTCTCACTAGTAATTCTCTAGAATTCTGTAATCTTTTATGCTGTCTCAATAAAAAACCATTGATTTTAGATATTCATTTTTATAACACATGAAATGTATAGTACCATAAATATTATAAAGCAAGTAAAATTCCTAAAATCAGGACATTATCTTATCTTCCACTGTGTCAGATGGTGGTATGAGGGGGTTATACTATATACTATACTTCTACAAATCTCTCTATCTTAGCCACACTCAGAAAACCAAGAGAGGGGTTGCTGGGACTTTAGTCACTACTGTCAGAAGACCCTGAAACTGGTGAGGTCCCAACATTACCTTTAAGTCTGTCCTTCCTGACAGGTAAATGGCTTTGGGGATCATGAAGAATGTACCAGCTTGAAATAGTCCATCAACAATATCACTTCATATGCTGTTTGAGATCCTTAAAGATCTAGGAGTATGGGAGCATAGCAGAGGATAGTTGATGTTTAATCTTAAGGGTGCAGTTGATGATGTGACAGATAACTTTGATGTCTCTAGCTGGCTAGTCGCCTAGACCAGTAGTGGCTGCAGACATTCTGGAATCTAATAGCTCTATTTTTCCACTAAGCCACATCACTGACTTTGCACACTTGGGCTAAGAGCCCAAAGGGTTGGCACTTTGTTTTGGGGGCATAATCGCAACACAAAACTTGAGTTTTACAGGCAAACAATGAAAATATGCAATGAATGCACAGAGAACTCTTTACAACAGTAGAGTGAACAAAACCAGTGAAGCACCTAGTAGGATACTAGCTTCTCAGTTTCTCTTCTTCTCTACTGTGCATAGCCGGGAATGTCTGGTTGCCAGCTTAAAATTGAAAATGAGGTCACTAATAAAGTCATGAGAATACTTGAAGTCACAAAAATTAAACGTATGAATGAATGTCAAGATTGACTGCACATACACGTGAGGATTTTTTCATTATTTGTATTACCAACACTTAACATAGTGTCTGGTACATAATAAGGACTTAGCAAGTGCTTATAATTTGATTGATTCATTGGTTTCAGAGATATAACTAAGACTTTTGTTCCTAGGTCAAATGTGAACTTGTGGTGAGGACTAGAGGATGGATATTTGCTAGAACATTCCCTAGACAAGAAGAAAGTCAGGAAATCCTGAAGTGGATTATTTGCCTCCTTAAGAAAACACTTTTCAAGCACACTAGGAGCACTAATTTTATGTGGTGCTAAAGGAATTCAGAATTGTGGGAAGCTATTGGACTCTTTGATAGAATACTTACAATGATTTCACATTAACCCTAATTCCTATGCTATCCATTTCAGCCAAATTGGTCTGCTTAACATTTCTTATACAGAACAGTTCATCATTCTTTCTTCTGTCTCTTAACTTTGCACAGGTTGTATCCCATACCTAAAATGCCCTTCCTCCTTTCCTTTACCTCTTGGAATCCCTATGTCATATCAAAACTTAGTTCAGGTGCCATTTCCTACAAAAAGTTTTGCCTGATCCTACCAATTATCACTGCTCCTCATCCTTCTCCCCCCCAATTATTTCACTGAGGTCAGGTAATTTTTCATTTTTGTCTTTGTATCCCCAGCATCTGGCCCAGTGTCTAGCACATAGTAGGCATTTGGTAAATACTGGTTGAATTGTTGATAAGAAGAGAATAAGGAGACTTTCACCTAGGATGCATCTGTTGAGAGATTGAGATGGCTGGGCAGACACTATCTAGTTTTCAGCACCCTATATGCAAAGACCAGGCCCTGGTCCTCTTGCCCTAATTAGAACTCTGAATGGTGTGATGGTATTATTTAGAGCAACATTAAGGACCTTTATCCTAGTTCACACAGTCCTCTCTCAGGGAACTCTCATTTATGGCTTTTCCCAGAAGCCATGCCCTGGATCCTACTATATTTAATGCATAACTGTCCTCTTTTCCTTTTGAAAGTCGCATTACAAGGCACATACAGTAAGTAGTAAGAACTTAGCATCATTTCCCTAGATTCTACCTCCCCCACTAATGGTCACTTTTTTGATCTTTAACATGGACATTCATTGATTTCATTTCCCCCTTGTGGAGCCATGTGATGGCCAGAGATCCTAACCTCATAATTCTGAGAACAATTTTTGGTTCATGGTGTAACCAAGAAAGGCAGCTTCAACAGGATATGTGAAGTGTTAAGCAGGGACAATGAGACATCTGGGGCAGATGTGAGGCAGTGGACAAAAGATGTTAACAAAATATATTGGGAGTTTCAGGAGTGTTCTGGCTAGAGAACTGAGATGTTTTAGGGATCAGGGCAGAAGACAAATGGAAACGTTCATCTCTTTCCATGGGAAGCTAAATGTTAAAGGTTTAGTACTGGAGAAGTGAAGTCAGCAGTGAAAAGATAGAAGAAGCTGGAGTATTGGGGAGAGGTATAGGAAGGTTATCAGGGAAGCCCTAAGGAGACTAGAAAGCAGAAGAACATGGGGACCAAAACATTGAAAAAAAATGACTCAAGCCTGGAAAATTTTCCCAGTGGCAACAGGCCACCATGGTACCATAGGGCCTCTAACTTGGTTTACTATCTTAGTAATTACATTCAAATAAAAATGCAACTTTAAAAATAGATTTATTCTTCAGCTATGATCACTATCAGAGTATATTCTCTCTAATGCATGTTCATGTCCATGAATTCATTTTTCCTTATCCTCATAACAACCTTGTGAAATATGGAAATACAGATATTTGGTTTTGCAACTTACAAATGGAGAAACTGAGGTCCAAAGTGGATTGCTTGAGATCACAAAGTGGCTGAAGCAAAAGTAGACCTATTGACTCTGAGCCCAGTACTCTTTTTTTATAGAACACCTTGAGGTAGGAAGAGGAATGTGCTTCTTTCAGGTAAAAAAATCCCTGCACCAAAGGGAGAAGCAGTATTTTCATATTTTCTCTAAAACTCTCAATGCAGAGCATAATCTCTTAAGCCATTCCACAGCTGTAGATGGAAATGTTTTTAAACGCTGTCTAGAAAAGGTATTAACTACCACCAAACATTTTCTATCACTGAACCGTTTTATATTATTAGATGCAGACCTAAAGTGGGAAAAATGAAAATATGGGTCTAATTAACACCCAATTACCTACTTCCACAAAGTCCTACCCTGATGCCACATCATGGTATGGAAATGACATTAGGTTCCTGAAGTCTGTCCTAACATTGCTCAAAACCTGACAGCCTCTGCCATGCTGGAAAGGTTTCAAGGCAGGACCCAAAAGAAGTCTATGAACTAGAAAAGCTAAGTACAGAGAGACTCATCCTAGTAGAGTAGGTCATTGGTGATGAATTCTTTGGCCATGGCAACTCATGAAATAGACAAATACCAAAGAGACATTGGTCCTGAACAGCCCTTTTCTGTTTCTGCAATGACAGTGGAAAATGGGTGCAAAGTGGCCAATTGCATAGCTTCTAACATCAATTACAAACATTAAGTTGGTTATTGGTACACTGAATGTGAGAGTCTTGTCCCATGATGGCCAAATAGACATACTACTAGAGAAACTGAATCATATCAATCTAATATGATCCCTATTGATGAAAACAGAAGGTGTTAAAGACTTACAGCCTAAATTGAAGGGTCAAACAGGAGTGGGTGAAGTTTGTTTTATTTTGCATCAACAAAAACCAGCCTTGCATGGGATATTTGGTCAACTTGCATTATGGTGCTCATGATAAATATGTGTTGGGGAAAACAACACAACAACAAACCCAAACCTTCCCATAAAAATAATTGTGCTTGATGTGATGGTGGTATGTGTCGTGAAGGATGAGGGAATAAAAATTCTGATGAATATGACAACACCTTCCAAATTAAAATAACATGTACTTTAAAAACTAGGGTTCTAGTCCTAACTCTTACAGTGGTTCTATGACCCTAGAGAAGTCACTTTACCTCTTAGTGCCCTAGACAACTTTCTAAGACTATAAGTTTCAGAGAAGATGTAGATCTATGGTAAGAGTTCCCTCACCTGGAAGATCAATTCACCAAAGCAGTCACAAGGTCAGTCCCTAACCCCTTTGATTATGCATACTATTATTCCTTGACTCAGCTGTGGCATAGTAGATAGAAAGAAAGCTAGAGGAAAAGTAGGCTCAGGTGCCACCTCTGACATATACTGGCTGTGCAGGTAGCTTACCTTTTAGTTTCCAAGACAACTCTCTAAGGCTATAAATTCCTAAGAAGTCAAGTCAACAATCATTAATTAAGCACCTATTTTGTGCCAGCCACTGTGCTAAGCATTTGGGTTTAAAGAAAGTAAAAAACAGCATTTGCCTTTATTGCTCTCACAATCTAAAGGGGGAGCGAAGATAACATGCAATCATCCAAGTACAGACAAGGTATAAATTGGAGATAATTTTAGAAGGAAGGTGGTAATGTTAGGAAAGAATGGCTTCTGGCAGAAGGTGGGATTTTAGCAGACACTTGAAGGAAGCCAGGAGACAGAGGTGAAGAGGGAGTGGTTTCTTGAGTCTGGGAGATGGGTACAGATCTTCATCATCCATAAGAGGAGTTTCCTTTTTCAGGATTCCACCATACCAATGAAAGCACAGGTCTAATTCCTATCTCTATTATGCTTTATATTCACATAGTGCTTTGTAGTTTATGAGGGATATTCACATAAATTATCTACTTTGATCCTTATAACACCTTTGTGAGATAAGCAGGGATCTTAGTAGTCTCATTTTACATATGAAATTGATTCACTCAGATTAAGTTACTTGCCCATTGTCTCATAGCTAATAAGTGAGAGTCAGGACTCCAGTCCAGGTCTTTTGATTCCTGATCCTGTGTGCTTTCATTATACCCCCTTCAGACAGAACCTCAGCCCAAAGCCATCATGATAATCAAAATAAATGCAGCAAATTGGAAAATGCAAATATGTGAAATGTCAGTAAGTCCCAGACAAATGATGCAGACATCCTTATAACTCTCAGATAGTGGAAAACAATGTGTCATGCTCTCTACCATCATATAATAAATTGTCCTCTAAGCAATAACATCTACTGGGAAGAGGCAAAGATTAAGAATTAGGAATCTTCATTTTGGCAGTACCATCATTATGAATTTGCTAAATAAACTAATGTAAGACACTTAATGGACCTCAAAACTAATTTTCCCTTCTGAAAAATAGGACCAATAATACCTGACTCCTCATTGGAAAAATCCTAATGCCTGAATTCTGGAGAGAAGAGGCAGTTGAACTTGGCATACTCCTATTGCAATCCTTCTAAGCTATTAAGGAGGAAGAAAAAGAAGAACTAATAATAATAGCTGACATCTACTGAGCACTTTCAGATTTACAAAATACTTTTAACATAGCTCCTCCTTTGATCCTCATAGAAGACCTAGGAATTAGGTATTTTATAAATAAGGAAACTCTGGTTTAGAACCATCATGTGACATCCACAGTTCCATAGATAGAACAGCACAAAGAGGGAAAAGTTTCTGACATGGCCTAAGAACCAGAATACACAAATCTTAGGATTGGTGAATATAAGCATTGATCAAGAATTTAGTAAAGAAGAAGCTAGTTATAGGAAAGTGTTATGCTTAGTGCTTGATAAAGAAGGAAGGAAAATGCAACAATAAGGAAGAGGAAGAAGAATGACTTTTACTTACAGTTGGTGAAAATGCTGTATTACTATTGAATGCATTAAGTATTTTAAAAATGTAAACATGTATTTCATCATACATACTCTCTAAGTAGCAAAGATGATAAGAGTTGGAAATAGGCAATATTTGAACCACTATGGGAAAACAGGCACACTAATAGATTATTGATAAGATCGTGAATTGTTCAATCAAAATTAGAATTATATGAGAAGCGTCACTAACCTGTTTGTATCCTTTAACCTACCTAATGATTCCACTTCTGGGAATGTGTAGACGGCACAGTAGATAGAGTGCTGGACCCAATGTCAAGAAAACCTGAGTTCAAATCCGGACTCAGACACTTACAGTGTGACCCTTGGCAAGTCACTTAACCCTGTTTGCCTCAGTTTTCTCATCTGTAAAATGAGTTGGAGAAGGAAATGACAAACCACTCCAGTATCTTTGTCAAAAAAAAATCCCAAAAAGGGTCATGAAGAGTTGGACACAACTGAAATGAATGAACAACAATGGCAATGTCAAAGACAAAAGAAAGACTCTCTAAGAACCAAAATAAAAGATTCATATTAGTACTTGTTATTATTATAACTAAATACCACATGGGTACCCTTTAGTTGGATAAAGACTGAACAAGTTGTTGTATATGAATGTAATGAGATATTATTATGACGTAAGAAATTATGAATATGAGGAATTTTGAGAAATATGTGAAGATTTGAATGCACAGATGCTGAGCAAAGTAAATAAAAAAGAATGATATTTACAATAATGTAAATGAAAACAACATTCACATATAGTCAAGCTCCTGAAATAGGAAACTATAGGTTTGGGATGAGATGGTATACACTGTCAGATGCAGTCACAGTATGTTGCTTGTATTTAAATACTTCTGTTTGTTTAAATGCTTTACCCCCTTTGTTACAATGGAGGGTTTTATTGGAGACGTAGCACTTATGTATAAAAAAATTAATTATAAATAAATATTTGCTCTCTCCCTCCCCATCACCCTGACCACCATGTAAACATGTTGATAGGATCTGGCAAAATTATAGACACCAGAGTGATGAGCATCAAAGAAAACCTGGTTAAGTGGGCAGATTTGATAATATGAGCCAAGAAAAGCAGAAATATTCATAGGTGTCATAATATTTAAAGCTGGCATACACTTAAGAAATTTGGAATTGACTGTGTGACATGAGAGACACTGGCACAGGATTGTTCAGCATGATGTACCCTCATCAGAGATGGTGCTACGCTCTATGAATGAAGCAGTATTGAAGTAGCTAAAAACCAAAAAAAACATGAGATGTACAAATTTAGAGAATCCACCCCAAATATTCACATGGACTATTTGTGCCCAACCTGTGGTAGCACATTTCAAACTCCTATCAGCCACAGTTGGACATATTGTAATGTGATTCTAACATGATGATGTCATTTTGATCCTCTTCAACCAACCAGAGCAGAGTGTCTTAACTTGGGACCATGGACCTTCAAATAGTCTGTGGATACGGAAATACTTACATGAACAAAGTGAAGTGAGCAGACACAGAAAAACATTGTACACAGTAATAGCAACATTGTATGATGATCAACTATAAATGACTTAGCTATTCTTGGCAGTACGATGATTCAAGACAATTCCAAAGGACTCATGATGAAAAATGCTATCCACCTGCAGTGAAAGAACTGATGAAATCTGAATGCAGATTGAAGCATACTATTTTTCACTTTTTTATGGTTCTTCTTTTTTGTCTGTATTTTCTTTCACAACATGGCTAATATGGAAATATGTTTTGAAAGATTGCACATATTTAACCTATATCAAATTCCTTACCATCTCAGAGAAGAAGGAGGGAAAGAAGGCAGAGAATTTGGAACTCAAAATTTTACGAAACAAATGTTAAAAATTGTTTTTACATGTAATTGGGGAAAAATAAAACACTATTTTTTCTAAAAGTCTATGGACAGATTCCAGAGGGTCTGTAAATATGGACAGAAAAAATAAATACATCTTTATTTTCATTAATCTTTAACTCTAATTAAAAGTTTCCTTCAATTATTTAAAACATTATTATGAGAAAGGGTCCAAAGGCTTTACCAGACTTCCTAAGTGGTCCATGACATAAAAACAGTTAAAGACCCCTGATCTAGGCTATTTATTTTATTTTACAGATGGAGAAACTGAGGCCCAGAGAGCTTAGCAATTAGTCTAAGGTTACACAGGGAGAAAGTAGCACTCAGGGTTGGGATTCCAATTGAGCTCTTCTAATTCCAAATCCAAGGTTCTTTCCACTGCCTCATTTAAGCTCTGTAAATGAGCTGATAATTAGAGCCACTTGAGGGGTGCCTCTACATAAGAGAAACTTAGTGAAAGATCTGATAGCAGGCAGAGGTTTTAAAAAAGAAGAAAGTAAGGATTTATTAAGTGCCTACCTATGTTCCAGACATTGTGTCAAGCCCTTTACAAATATTATCTATTTGATCCCCACAACAGCCCTGGGAGGTATAAGTGCTCTTTATTATAATTAAGGAAAATGAGGCAGACCAGTTAAGTGACATGTCCATAGTCACACTGATAGGAAGTGTCTGAGGCCAGATTTGAATTCAGGTCTTCCTGAATCCAGGCCAATCTATCCATAGTGCTACCCTACCTGTCTTCAATATTTTGTTAGTCTTGGAGAAAGCTCTGGAGGAATCCCAAGACATTCAAGATCATCTAGTTTTTCTAATTTTTCAACTGAAGAAACCGAGGTCAAAAATGTCTTGCCTAAGGTAGAGAATTAGAGAATCTAATGTCTACTACTTTTCTTCCAGTATAGTATAGGCTATACTTTCTCTCTGGTGGCATTGAGATACCAGGGAGAATTTGGTCCAGATGTTGTCCTGGAACAAGAGGTCAAAGAGCAAAATTTTTCTTGCTTTAGACAAATTAACGAGGACAAACAATAATAGGCAAGGACTACTGTGTGACTCCCAAGGAGCCAGAGTTGTGGAGGTAGCTACACTATGCAGACATGAAACTCATGAAGAATTCTGGGAGCCATAGATAGAAGGACCTTCTTCAAAGAAGTACATTACCCCTGGCTACAGGGCTAGTAGATTGCATGGATGATGCAGAGATGGCTGAATTTATAGTCAGAGGCTCTGCTTTGGAGATCTGCTTCTGACATTTAGTTCTGTGCCCATAGGCAAGTCACTTCCTCTCTGCAGCTGTTTCCTCACTTACAAAAAATGGGGATAATAATCTCTCTAGGTTGTTGTGAAGAATAAATGAGCTTCAGACAAAAGAACAAGGAATTTAGTAAACCTCTAAGGAGTACAAATACAAGTTGCTATTAAAATGTTAGGAGCTAGAATTGCTGAGAATTCAGCAGTCTTGGTAATCCAAACATATCATGGGCTGTAGTCATAGAATCGCAGAATTAGATAGAAGGATCTCAGTGGTTATGTGCTCCAATCCAAACCAAAAGGAATCACAACTATAAGATGTTGCCCAGTCTTTGCTTAAAGATTTCCATGTTATGGAAATCTACCATCTCTTGAGGTAGCCCATTTCATATAGCACAGCTCTAATTGATTAGAAGTGTCTTCTGCCATCAAACCTTACTTAGCCTTTTTGCATTTCCTAGTTCTGCCCTCTGGGTTCAAGAAGATCAAACTGTCCTGCAAATGAGAGCCTTTCAAATGCCCCAAAACAATTAACATGTGGGCCTTCCCTCTGACCCTTCTCTTTTCCAGGCTAGACACACTGAGTTTCTTTAATTTATCTTCATGTGACAAGGAAGCCTTTCACCAATTTGGTTACCCTTTCCTGGGCATTATCCAGCTGATCAATCTTTCATCTGTGGTGCTGAGAAGCAAACACAGAATTTCAGATAAGGTCTAATGAGGTCATCGTACAGTGGGGCTCTCACCTCCCCATTCCTGGAAGCTTTACCCTTTTTAATGCAGTCCCAGATTGCATTAGCCTTTTTGGCTGCCACATCACATTGCTGACTCACGGACTAGCATCCAGCCTAGAGATGCTTTGGCATGCTGACTCCAAGGACAATGATGAGTTAGTGAATAGAGAAAATAAAGGAAAATCAAAACTGAGCTCTGCTTACATTTGTCTTTTGGGGGCCAGAGCTATCTATATTATCTATGTTCTTGATTTCTAATAGTCCCCTTTTGTTATTATTAGCGTTCGTGTTTATTTAGTAGTTTAAAAACAACCTGAGAGAACCCAGACTATTTTGCATTTGCTCAAGAGCCCAACAGAGTATGGCAAAGGTTGGAAATCAGTATCTCCTTTCACAGGGTGAAATAAGAGCTAAAGTTTATATTGTACTTGGTGGTTTACAAAGTGCTCTGTGTATATCGGCTTACTGAACCTCATTACAGGTGCTCTAAACATTATGATCTCCATTTGACAAATGAGGAAATGGGACCCAAGGAGGCTAAATGACTTGCTTGTGAATTAGGTATGTGGTACAGCAGATGGAACTCTGGTCTTGGAGTCAAGAGGACCTGAGTTCAAATCCAGCCTCTGACACTAGCCTTGTGATTCTGGGCAAGTTACTTAACCTCTATTTGCCTCAGTTTTCCTAATTGCAAAATAGGGATAATAATAGCACCTATATCTGAGGGTAGCTGTGAAGATCAAATGAGATAGCAATTGTAAAGAGCTTAGCATAGTTCCTGGCATATAGTAGGAGCTTAATAAAAGTTTGTTGTTCCTAAATGTCTTCCTTCCTTCCATGATCACGCGGCTGGTAAGTGTCAAAGGCAGGATTTAAACCTAGACTTCCTGACTCCGGGTCCAAGCACTCTCTCCACTCTACCATTCTGTCCTTAAAGTGAGCTGAGGTTCAAGAAGAGCCCACGTTCAGAAAGGATGAGAGCTTTTTACAAAAACAGAAAGAAAGTTATAGTCTGGGATGATGGCCAAGGACCAAGAAATGTCTCTGATATAGAGATCACTGCCAGGATGTCCCCCATCACACTCTGAAGGAGGTAGAATGTAGTTTAGGCTTTGGTGCAGCTCCTAGAGATTTCCTCAGAGATTTCAGGAGGAACAAAGGAGGCCAGAATAAAGAGAAAAATGCTAAAAGGAAGAGCATAAAGCAAGGAAACTTTCAAAGGATTACTTTACCTGGAGAAGTTTCAAAGAAGTAATTAATATGCACACTGGGACTGTGTTGTGAGAACCTTCATTGTTAAGTCACTGGGGATTGTTTTGCAACAACTCAGTTTCAGATACTGGGATTAAAGAGCCTGACATGAGCTTTAGAAGGTAACCAAGGTATGATTCATTTGAGGAGCAAAATACAGAGGAAAGAAATGGAAGTTGCTGGCCAGACAGTCCACTAATACCACTAGCCAAGGATAAAGATCCATTTACTTGTGCTTTAAAGTCTCAGTGGCCTCAAGAGAGTATGTAGTAGATTGAAGAGAATTCTCGGTACTTTGTTGGGTTTTAAATAGTTTTGTAATATAAATAGGGGTATGCAAGTGTGAGGCAAATCTATGAAAAGTAAAACTAGAATGAGCCACTTGTCTTGAATCCTTCAAGGAAATTTTTCATGGTTAATGGGCAGCAGAAATACTAGGGAGTAATATTGTGACAAAAATGTAGATATGATGCAAAAATTTATGACAAAAAGGCATAATTAAAAAAATTTTTTCAAGAGTAAAAAAATCTATAATGGTGGGTGGAAGGTGAGAGCAAAAACTAAACCAAACCCATGAGAAATAAATAGGATGGATGGACCCTTGGAAGAGAGTCTATGTCGTTAAATGGCTATTTTATTCATAAGTTATGTCTGGCTATTGCTTGATTTTTACATTCAGATTGTTTTTATATTGCCTTAAGTGGAAGAACGTGATTAAAAGCTGGTTTGAGTCTTCTCCTCCCAGTGGAAGCGTGACAAGAATGGTGAAGCTTCAGGTTTGCTTTGGAGTGATGTTTTTATGTTTCCCTTTTAATGGAGGAAGGGACAAGAGTGGAGAGAAAGTTTTAAATTTCATCATCTTCCCTTCAATCCATGGGAGAGGTCAGAACTCTTCAAAATGAAAAAAAATGCTCAACATCTGATCTTGGAAAGCAGCAAAAGTTTAAAGAAAGTGAGGGAATAATATGCCAAGAAGTGACCTCCTCCAATTGGAAAAAAACTCCATGCAGATATCCTAAGAGTAAAAAATTGGAGTCCAGTGTCATCTGAAGGAAATAAAGAAAATGAAGTGAAAGAGACGCTAAGACATTTTAAGAATATGGAATTTTCATAGTGATGTCTGACCCCACATGGAAAATGATGATATAAAGCTGTACCACTTTGGGGAGAAAAATAGCCCACATGTTTGGCTATCCTTGTGGCAGGAATACTTATCGTTGGTAAGTCGGTCTTAGTATTTTGAAACAAACCAATTCACCAATATAACCAGGTGATCAATTTTGCTTTTCTCCATGAATATTACTCTTTCATATCCACAGGGAGAGATAAGGAGAATCAAGTGTTTTGTGTCAACAACAACAACAAAAAAGATTTTATTTTTCATCATTTTTATGGTAAAAAAAATAGTTTCCTTTTGAGAGGATATGTTTGACTAGCAAATGTTTGCAAAAGAGAAACAATTTAAATTATGGGGACTCCTTAAATTACACATACTAACACATGCATGCATGCATAGACATGCACACACCCACCCCTAAACTGATAGGACAGCCAAGTGTTTTCAAAATGTTTCCATCCATTTCTTTCTATGGAAAGGGTGGCTCATCATAGAATTGTCTGGGAATGTGTTAACATAACATTTTGGCTGTTAAAAAATGTGCCAACATTTCAGCATATGTCTATCCAGAACATATACTAGCTTTTAGGAAGCACCCGTGTAGAAATGTTGACGCCTACATTTGTTGCTTTGTTTCTCCATGTAGCCTTCACTTGCCTTTGAGGCATCTGTCATGTTTTGTTCATGCTACTCTCCTAGGGATCATGTGAGTGTCATGGCCAACATGGAGAGGGACAATAATTACTTTGTGATTTGTGCCTTCCTTTCCCTGCTTCCCCATTAAAACTGAAGGTATCATCCTCCAAATGGAATGTTTAATCATCTTGTCATCATCATCCCGTGGTAGTGACTGAAAAAGAGATTTTATAGCTGCATATGTGTATGTTTATTACTTTAATAACCACTTTTCTCATGGCTGATGAATCGGGGCTGGATCTAGGAATTGTTTTTGAGAATTCTAGCAATAAAAGTCAGGTATACTAAGCTGGCTCAAAAGGGAAGAATTCTGAGTTGTGATCCTGGACCTTTTCTACTATAACTGGAACATAATGTCTTCAGTTGACTTTGCCTAGGAAGCTAAAGAGCTGAAGTGAGATGGAATGGAATGGAATGTTTTGGCCCCTGGAAATTTAAAGTGAAAATCTCAAGGATGGAGAGAGATACCAAAGTAGAATGGTGGCAGACTCCCCTGCAAGGACCTATCATTGATTTCATTCCCTTTGCTCCACAAGTGATGAATTAGCATGGTGAAAGCCAATGGAAGGTTCCTGCCAGTAATAGGACACTGACTGATTGGAAAAGTACTGAAATATGAGAGTCAGTTTTCACCCAATCCCATATTCATTCCCCATGCCACCAGGGGTTGCTAAGACCTGAATTCTGAGTTACTAAGTCTATAGCTAGTGACCAACTAGTCTACTGAATTCATTAGTCAAACATCAGTTGTGTAAAGTGTTGTGTTTTCTATTTTTCTTTGCTTCCTTATAGGTGGGCTATCTTTGAGTAAATAAACCTAACTCTTTGACTAAATAAACCAAATGGTGTCTTCTCTATAACTCCTGAGTCCAAAGTGGCCTATTACTACTGCCTGGCATTCTATGAAGGTGGGGAGGCTGTGTCATTATCTGTGTCTTGAGAAGCTGAAGGGATACAACCACACAGTAGATATTTTTATTATGAGTTGCTTTAGTGGGTTTTTTGCTTGTTTCAATTCTAGGAGTAAAACATTGCATACAGTTAGACATGTACTGCCCATTCTTGTTAGGCACTTAATAGTAAATTGATAGTTTTAGAAATAGACTGATCTAGCTTCAAGTTTCTATCTCTGGTGCATATACTGGCTCTGTCACCCTGGATAAATTATATATCCTCTCAATTCCTCAGGTAACTTTCAAACAAACACTTGTAGAAAAGTTGTGTATATGCATTAAACAGAAGGAATTTCTTCATTGGAAATTTTATGCACTGATAAAAATCACATCTTGACTAAAAAATAAAAAATTCCTTGTGTTAATTAAAATCAGTAAAAAAAAATCACAACAAAGGTATTTGTCAGACAATGTGGTAAACTGGAAAGAACTAAAGTCAGAAAAACTGAGTTTAAATCTCAGTCTGTGCGGCCTGGGCAAGAAACTTTGCCCTTCTGCTCCTTCAGTTTGCTATTTCCTAAAAATGAAGGGTTTAGATTTGATGACCTGAAATTTTCATTTTAACTTTAATGCTGTGATCCCTGTCAAATAGATGTCTTGTTAAAGGCAAATTTGGGGATTCTAATCAGACTCAGGCATATGTAACATCAAATAACTGGACAAAATTTTTTTTAAAGTAGGTAAAAAAGCAAACATTTTAAAATATTTGGTATTTTGTTGTTAGTCATTTTTTCAGTCATGTCTTACCCTTTGTGACCCCATTTGGAATTTTCTTGGCAAAGATACTGGAATGGTTTGCCATTTCTTTCTCCAGCTCATTTTACAGATGAGGAAAATGAGGCAATCAGGGTTAAATCACTTGCCCAGAGTCACATAGCTAGTGTCTGAGACTGCATTTGAACTCAGGAAGAAGAGTCTTTCTAACTCCAGGACTAACACTCTATCCACTGCGCCACAAAGCTGCCTCCCCCAAACCTCAGTTGATTGAATTGATGGGCAAGTTCTCTGCCAGTTATAGTCTTAGACAATTGTCAGGGAGCACTGAGTGGTAAATTACTTGTCCAGGGTCACGGAGTCAGTCTGTATCTGAGGAAAAATTGAAACCAGTTCTTCTCTATTCAGTCTAGCTCTCTGTTCTCTTTGCTATGTTGCCTTTTATCTGGTAGGAACACCCATATTTTGTATTGAGTTTTTTAGTTTTCATTTAGATGAATCAATTTTTTGTATCACATAAACATACTCTATAAGCCTTGAAATAATTGAAGATGATCATTGAAATCACTCTCTGTTTCTAGGTTGAACAACTCTGATTCTCCTATAACTTATACCAAGACATCTTTCCTCCTTTTATCAACTCTTAGTGCTGCACTCCATTTTTTTCTGGCATATTCCTTAGAAAGCAGAACTGACTCATATTGGATACAGAACTCTAATGAGTAGCTGCACAATGTGGAGTACATTAGGAGAATTAATTCCTGCCTCTTGCATGTCATATTGCTGCTAATACATCCCAGCTTTTTAAGTAACGGAATTATGGGACTCATTCGTATTGTTAGTGGTTTATTATGACCCAAGAGTGCTTTTAGTTGCCATATTGGTGCCCAGCCAATCTCTCCTCATCTTGAATCTCTCCAGTTTGAGTTTTTCTCTTGAATATTTTACTCCGGACTTTAAATTTCTTCCTGTTTTGGTTGAGACTCAAATTTTTAAACTTTCTCAGGACCATTTGGAATCATCAAATTATAGAATTTTAAAATTTGAATTATATTCCTGTCCTGTAAGGTTATGTACTAGTTCATCCAATTTATAGGCTTTTAAGTCCTCTGGTTAATATTTACATTAATATATATATATATATATGTATTCATTAATTCATATAATATAGATTTATTAAGCATCTCCTATGTGCAAGTTTCTGTGCTAGAGATGTTAGGGTTACAAAATATAAAAAGAAAAATCCTCTTGCCCTAAAAGAAGGTAGAGTCTAAATATACTGAAATTATATACAACACCTGAAGGTGCCCCCACTCCAATTTATAGGGAACCACTACCTATATTCATGGTGCACTGTGAATATGAATTCTCTAAAATCATAGTTCAGGAGCCCCCACTGATGTGTTTATCTTAATGATTAATCAGAGGGCAGAATAAGTTAAAGGCAAAAATATTTACTAAATTGAAATATTAATGAAGGTAATAACAAAGCCTTCCTCTCTTAAATCTAGGGTATACTTTCCGAGAGTGGAAATATATATATATATAAACTGAGTGATTTTTATATCTGATATTGTACAACCACAGTTTTTTCTAGTGCTGTTATCACATTGCTTCTGCTGGATCTGGCATCATCACCGGATTCCTATTTGTACCTGGTCCCTTGCTCATCTTCAGTCTTCACCGGCTGCTGCTTGACCAAACACATAACCCCTGACACTACTCTGCTGGGCACTACTTAGATGAATGCTGTGTCGCTGGATGATAGTTACTAACCCCAGCTTCAGTCTCATCTACAAAATCCTTGCCTGTCTCTTCCTCTAGGGAAGAACAGGTGCTGCCATTTTTTGGTTTGGGGGACTTTTGTTTTGTTTTTTAGCTTAAAGTCAGGTTATTTCAAGCTTTTTCAGAAAAAAAAAAAGTCTTCCTTGTGACAAAAAAAAAAAGCCTTTCCTGGGGTTTTCCTGTATTGTACCTTTCTGATTCTTGACTCTCAGTCACTTAAAACAAGCATTTATTTAGGGCCTACTATGAACCCTGTACTGTTCTAGGAACTGGACATACAAATACAAAAAAATAACCAGTCCCTACTCACAATGAGATAACATTCTATCTGGAGAGAAAACAAGCAAATATATAAGTTTATGCAGAATGAATATAAAGAGAATAAATACAAGTAAGTACAGGATAGTTTCAAAAACTGAAACGGGTTTTGTAGAGCTGAGAAGTTGACCTGAATTTAGGCCAAGGAGTGAGAGGAGGTTGGGGTGTGAGGAGATCAATGACTGACACAAAGGAGAGCCACAGGGCAAAGAAGAGCCCTAGGATTTGGAATGACAGAAAATAAAGGCTGGGAAGACATCGGGGACAGAAAGACTTATTTTTAAGGTGAGTACAAAACTCAAGAAAAGGCATTTGTCTCCTAGCTTTAAAATAAATCAAAGATTATGGTAGGTCACTGTGGGATAGGACAGTACATTAGGAGCAGTATCTCAGTCCCCATGTGTTAAACGATTTTTTTTCCTTAAAAGGTATTGAGGGTGGCTAGGTGGCACAGTGAATAGGGCACTAGCCCTGGAGTCAGGAGGACTTGAGTTCAAATCTGGCCTTAGACACTTAACACTTACTAGCCGTGTGACCTTGGACAAGTCACTTAACCCCAATTGACCTGCCCCCCCCTCCAAAAAAAAAAAGGTACTGAAACTATCCTTTAGACTTGATTGGCTCAGAGGATTAAAGGTTCAGGCTGTTGACACCATGTCCTGTTTGCCTAGGTATAAAACAGCCATGAGGAGCTCCTTCGAATTCTTTTGATGCTTTGTGGAGCACAATGTACAACTCAGTCAAGGGAGCTTCACTTAGCTGAATCAATTCAAAATATTCTCAATGCCTATCCTCTAGAATACCCATGTCCTATGACTAGGAAAAGCTCCTTTTGTCAACTACTAAATGACCTACATATGTCTTATTTCTTTTCAGTATTGAACCCAAATTACCAGGGTCCCAAGTCAGGTCTTGCTCAGACCAGACAGGGGGGATCAATAAGAAAGGGGAAAAAGTGATATCTCAGCAGTTAGACTGGCTGAGTATTTTAACTCAACACTAGTCTAGATAACTTGACTTGAACGGATGCTGATCTTCACCTATTAATGGTTGAATCCCTTATTTTCCTTGCCATATAGTAAAATTAGTTGGGTACCAGCTCCTGTGCTTGTACCAACCTGCAGTGAAGAAAGCAGGAGAGAGTTAGTAGGAAAACATCTAGGAGAGTAGGAGAAGAGGAAAAGAGGAGTAACAATTCACTTCTGATTGTATTTCATTGTACCCCTAGGTATAAGAAGGCAGTGAGGCAGGACGATGGAGAAGAGCACTAGGGCTAGAGGCCGGAAGTTCAAGCCCAGCGTCAGGCACTTACTAGCCGTGTGACCTTGGGCAAGTCACTTCATCTCTGTTTGTCCCAATTTCCTAAATTGTGAAATGGGGATAATAATAGCATCTACCTTCCATGCTTGTCATTAGGATAAAATAAGATAATATTTGTAAAGCACATAGTAAATGTGATATAAATGCTATTAGTACTATTAATCAAAAAAGAGAAACACTATGCTTAGTGTTCTTAGTTAGTTGGAAATATAGAAAAAATTAAAGATCATATGATTCTTGTCCTCTAGAAGTTATAGAAATAACAGTGTTATACATGAAATAATAGTGAACAATACATTTTGGTTAAATAAAAAGTTACCTTCAATGACACTCATTTGTAATAGCATCACTTTATAATCAAATTCCATTGTTACAATGAATAGTCATTTGCTCCATTTACAACATTCTCCCTAAGGAACTAATTGTTCCCTATACCATTGTTTTGAGTGGTGATTCGGTTTGCACTAAACCCATTGACTATTTTAAGTTTAGTAAGTCTATAGAATTAAGCTCTAAATTCTACGAGCCAGGCAGCATCATTCATAGTCATCCTTCAACTATGATGCTTCATCATCCTTAGAATTTAGACCAGAAGTAGGAAAGCTATGCATATATTCGAGAGGGCTGCTACACCAGGTGCCTGGTCCATAGCATCCATAGCTTGTTGATGAGAATGTTATGAGGGACAGAAGCCAAAGCCTCACTGGAGTTCAATTTCATTACATGTACTGCCCAAGCCTAGTGTAGTAGAAAGAACACTGGCTTTAGTGCCATAAATTCTGTATTGAAGTCTGGCTTCTAAAACAATATTTTTCTCACTTTGGACAAGTCATACGTCCTGCCTGGATCTCAGTTTCCTCATATGTAAAATAAAGGAGTTGGACTATATGGGCTCTGTGGAACAAAGTTTTAACTGGCTTAGATAACTGCCCAGTGTCCCACTGGGGTTGGTTATGAAAAATCAATGATATTATCATGAATGAGTGATGTTGAGAGTGACCATTTATTTAACCGCACCGTATAAGCTCTCCATCTATGATCCTATGAAATGAAATTGGCTTAGCATGGAGTTATAATTGCATTTCACTGCCACCAACTACCTCCTACTATCTTAAGAAGATCTTTGCACCTGGGAGTTATCAGGATAGTGCTGTTGGCTTCCTAATTCCCTTTGCCTGACTTGCCAGTTCAGATAGAAATTTCTTGATAGCTGCTGTCAAACCTCCTCCTTTTCTAATGGGGTAAATAAGACAGATTAAGAAATAGTTGGCATAAGTATACAGGGAGCTATCACCCTAGAAATGCTTTGAGAATAGCTGTGTGTCTAGAGTTGCTGTGGGGGAACGATCAAGGTTGAATGAGCATAACTTACTGAAGAAAGTGGGTCTTGAACTTCACATTAAAGCAAGAATTCCCTACCAGCTGTTGGTGATGTTTGGTCTCTTGATAGTTCATCCATCAGATACTCTGGCTGAGATACAAAAATCATGGAAGGTCAAAAGCCTTGAAGATGGTAGTGGTTTAAAATTTTTTTTTAAAAAAGAGCTAACAACATTCATATTAGTTTCATCTATTGAAGCAGAGGCCTAAAGAAGACATGGGTTGGGAGCATTAGTCAGTGCAGTGGATAGAGTGCCAGGCCTGGAGTCAGGAAGACCTAAATTCAAATCATGTCTCAGATACTTATTAGGTGAGTGACCCTGGGAAAGTCACTTAATCCTGTTTGCTTCAGTTTCTTCATTTGTAAAATGAGCTGGAGAAGGAAATGGCAAACCCCTCCAGTATCTCTGCCAAGAAAACCCCAAATGGGGTCGTGAAGAGTCAGACACAGACTCAACAACAACAATATTTAACTGTTTTAATCTTTATTATTATTGTCTAGATCTGTCATTGCATTACTTAAGGAATGCCTTGGGGGGTGGAACTTCCTCCCCCAATGAACATCTGCAATTTTTCTACAATAATTTATAGTCTCAAAGAGTTATCTAGGGAATCAATAAGGTAAATGACTTTCTGAGGCTAACATGGTCAGTATGAACATACTGAACTCAAGTACATCTGCTATATCACACTTCCTCTTTTTAAGTGCTAACTGAAATACTAGGTATCAATAATATGTGACCTGGATATGTTGGACCAACATGTGTGATGTGCAATATAAATGACCCATGCACTCTCCAAGTGGTATGTAATTTGATGAGCAACAAAAAAGTCATTAATGCAGCTTCCCTAAACACTGAATGTAATGTTTATGATAACCACTTTTTTTTTCATAAAGAAAGTCATTGAGACAGCTAAGTGATGCAGTGAATCGAGCACCAGCCCTGGAGTCAGAAGAACCTGAGTTCAAATCTGGCATCAGACACTTGACACATTTATTAGCTGTGTGACCTTGGGCAAGTCACTTAACCCCAATTGACTTGTCTTTGCCCCTCCAAAAAAACATAAAAAATAAAGAAAGTCATTGACATGCACCTAAATTTAGTTTCTCTCTTTCTAGTGACTTTTACTTCAATAAGAACCAGGATCCAAATCCCACTGGTTCTGCCATTGCTTAGTTATGTGACCTCAGATGATGCGTTTAATCTCTCTGTGCCTCAATTACTTTATCTATAAAATGGAGATAAAAGATGAGTGTTCTGAGGGTCAGAGGGATAATGTATGTAAAGCACTTACTTTGAAACTATAAAAAATATTCGCTATCTTAAGCATCTCTCCTTTACTGTATTTTATTTTATGCACAGATGAGTTGTTGGTCTCACCAAGAATGCAAACTCCTCAGTAATGATAATAAATGATTTATCTAATCTATCTAATTTATTTCATTTCATTCTCACAATTGCTGGTTGATATGAGTGCCATTGTTGTCACTGTTTTATAAACAAGGATACTAAAGCCAGGTGACTTTAAATGACTTGTCTACAGTCACATAGCTAGTGTCTGAAGCAAAGTTTAAACTCAGATCTTCTGAACTCCATGATGCAACTATGCCTTTCAAGATCAAGAAGTATTACTCAATCAACAGATATTTAATAAACACCCACTGGGTACCAGGCACAGTGCTGGGGACACACATAAAGTGAATGTATCTGTATTTGCTCCTCCCGTGGAATTTGCATTCTAATGCGGGACATAAGTACATATATAAATATAGAGAATGCACCCAAAGAAGTACAAATGAGTTAAATATAAAATACTCGGAGAGGGATAAAACTAGAAAGATTTTGGTAGAAAGTGGTGTTGAAGTTGTATCTTAAAGAAAGACGAGGATTCTGTGGGTGAGGAGGGAGGAGATTCTTAGTCTTCTGCTCCCTGGTTCTCTCCTTCACACCCAGAACCTAGCAGGATACTTTATAAAGTATTATAGTACATGCACACACACACACACACACACACACGTACACTATACACACACACATATATCTATACACACACATATATCTATACACACACACTATATACATGTAGATATAGTATTGATAGTATAGATCACCTGAGCTGATCTACTGTTGTATGATTCTTCTGGACTTAGAATATGTTTTAATGTTGATGCTGGGTCTTCTCCTATATAGTAGCACATGTAAAATAAAGAGTAAGGGGGCAGTACCTTTAGGGATTTTCTGCATTTTTATGTGAGCTGGAGAGCAGCACATGGATTAAATTCTTTGTGTGTAACTGGATGCACAATCTTGGTCCATTTCTGTACCCTATTTCCAGTTCTTGAGACCTTAGGAAGAGAAAGTTGTGGGTCTTTTCTTTTGTACCAAATGTAATGAGCTCATTCCTTTCACTAAACTGGTTGATCAGAGGTTGCTAAAAAATGAACAGGTGGCAGACATAAATACCCAGCTGTGCATTATGGCCAATTTTATTGCTAGTTTATAATGTTGTCCATGGCTATTTTACAACAGTTTTCTCTATTCCTGACATTGCTGTAAATCTTGTCGTAAAATAGCTCTAATGTGGCATGAATGCTATGAAATGAAATGGGAAACTTCAAGCCTCAGTCAATTGTAGTGGAATGGAAAGGAGTCTGGAGATGCCCAGAGATAAAATAAAGGAAAGCCATGGGGGAAAATTAGGGGACCAAATGTCTCATTAGGTAGCAATATTTGTCCTCTCAAGTCAATTTAAACTGGATACAGCAGACAACACTTTTCAGCTGAATCCACTAGGTGGCAGCATTCAAAACATTTCCCCAGTGAAACTAAAAAATACCTTCAGTAAGTGTTTGGAATGGTTGATACTTAACAGTCATTTAAATAGCAGAAACAAAAGCCCATTTCTCACAAGAAAACTGTGACACAGCTAAGCACGTAGCAAGTTCTCAACATCTGAAAGCAGACTAATTCTCATAATTATGTGAAGTATTGGGAGCTGGAAGAGACAGACCTCAGAGATATCTGATTCAACCCAAACTGGGTGTAGTGAGTGAGGAAAATGAGACCCCAAAGTTAAATTACTTCTCCAGGGTTACACATCTAGTAAGAAGCAGAAGATGACCAGTATTGAGTCCCCCATATTATAGATCCAATGGTCTCACCATTTAACTGTAATGCTGTCCATAAATTCTCTCATGATGTCTTTATAGACCAGTTTGAGAGATTCTGGGCTAAATAATTGTACGTTTAGGTGAAGAATTGGTTGAGGATCACTGGTTCATTCACTACTAAAGAAGGGTATTTAATGAATTGAGTTCAACCTGGAAGTAGTTCTCTAGTTGAATGACCCCAGGGAACTCTCCAAGGGCCTTGCTCTCTTTAGCTGTTTAGTAACTCATCTGGATTCAGCTAAAGGGGGGGGGGTCTGGAGGTGAGGGACACAAACTTATTAAGTTTGCTGGTGGCAGAAAGCTGGGAGGGATCAATTCGATGAGAATATTTCAACAGTCTAGAATGAACAGTCTAGTTGAGTTGTTCAGTTGTGACTCTTTCTGATTCCCTTTGGGATTTTCTTGGCAAAGATACTGGAGTGGTTTGCCATTCCCTTATCCAGCTCATTTTACAGATGAGAAAAATGAGGCAAACAGAATTAAGTGACTTGCCAAAGGTCACACAACTAGTAAGTATCTGAGGCTGAATTTGAACTCGGGAACATATATCTTCCTGATTCCAGGCCCTGCACTCTAGCTGCATCCTGTTGAGTAAGAAAACATTTTATAGAGATGAATACAAAATACTACACTTGAATTCCACTCTCCAATTCCCTGCACAAATATAGAATGTGGAGAGATATGGCAGACAATAGTTTGTTTGAAAAAGATCTGAGTTTTTAGTGGGTCGGAAGCTCAATGAGTCAAGAGAGCAAATGACAATCAAAAAAGGTAATGTTATCTTAAAGCTGCATCAAGAGAGTCATAATATTGAGAACGTGAGAGGTGAGGAGTCTGCTTCATTCTCTTCTGGTTAGATCACATTTAGAGTTAAGCCCTAGAGACTCTGTTTCAGGAAGGACATTAACAAAGTGGATTGCATTTAGAAGTGGGTCACCAGAATGGAAGAAAAGGACTAGAGACCATCCCATGTAAGGATTAGTTTGAGGAATTGGGAATGTATACCCCAGAAAACAGAAAATGTAGAGAGATGTAGAGAGAACTATTTTCATGTTCTTAAAGGATGACTACAAGAGAGATTAGATTCATTCTGCTTGGAGTCAGAAGGTAGAATTTTGAACAGTTAATCAATTAGTCAAAAATCATTTATTGAAGCCTTACTCTGTGCTAAGCTGGGAAAACAAATATAAACAAAAGAAAGACCACCTCTGCTTTCAGGTAGCTTACATTCTAATGGGGGAAGACAACACACATAAGGAAACTGAAAGTGAAAGGCAGGAAGAGTGGGAGAGGTGGATGGAGGAATCTGGATTGTAGCCTGGTGAGAAAAGAGGAGGGTCGGGGTATCCTCCTTAAATGGAGTCTGGGAGAAACCATAACCTGAAGGAAAGGAGACACAGGGGCTGAGGGTATTCCTAAGGTGTGAAGTCCAGGGCTAAAGGGATTTTCCAGAAAGAAAAACTTTCTAGATAAGAGTGTGATGCAGAAATCTGGAGTACATACAATTGAGACGTCCAATAAAGTAGAATGAGCAGCCTTCAAAAGTGGTGAATTCCCTGTTGCTAGAGGTCTTCAAGAGGAAGCTGAGTCATTGTTTATTAGGGATGGTATAAAGAGGATGCCTGTACAGGCATTAGCAAGATTTTATCACCTTTACAATCCCCTTCTGTGATATTCATGTGTCTGTATTCTAGCAAAACTGGTATCATTCTCAACTCTTAGATAGATCAGAATTTTAAAGTTATTCACTTAGTATCACTGCCAAGATTGGAACTATGTACTTAAATGACTCAGCAGGAAAGGAGCTAAGCATCCCTAGTTGAGGAGTCTGTCTTAGGGATATAGTTTCAAAGAAAAGAAGAAGACCTCTATTTACTTCATTTCCTCCCTTAAATTTTCCCTAAAGTCTAGAGATTCAGAGCACCAAAAGGAGAAAAATGAGTGGGGGGAAGGTGGTATGCTAAATCTTTAAAAAAATAACATTTCCTTTGTTCAAAGAACCTGAGTTCAAATCCCAACTCTTAGGCAAGTCAGTCTCTTGGGCTTCAGTTTCCTGATCTATAAAATGGGAATGGGGCAGAGGATGTTATACCGATTGACCTCTAAAGTTCCTTTAAGATTTAAGGCCATGATCCGTAGTGCACCCGAAAGTATGGCTGTGAACCATTTTAATATCTCTGATGAGAGGGGGCTACCGTGAAAGGCTGATGTCAGGTCCTTTTGCAATAGATAGTACATTCTGTGGTTACACTGAAGACCTGTATGCCGAAGTGCTTAGGTTAAAACTGACGCTGGCCTGGTTCCTGTTTATCATTTGGGAAGGAACAGAAAGCATCTGCAGAAGCAGGCACTGTGTTCTACTCAAAAACTCACTGCACGTTTTAGGTTAAAAAAAATGAATGAGAGATGCCTGGGGCAGTTCTGATTTTCACTGTCCATTTATCTACAATAATTTCCAAAGGAAGATTGATTGGAGGGAGGGAGCATGGGCAGGAATCTCTGAGTAGTCATGCACTGAAATTGGCATTTTATCTGAACAAAGCCTTTGGTGTCTTCTTGTTGTTCCTGTTGTTGATGGTTGTTTTCTTTTTTTTTCTGGGTAAGTTAAAAATTGATGGACAGGCCTTGACTAATACAGTTGTTTATTCTTTCTGTCAGCTACCATACCCAGTCTGAGGCCTGCTTAATGAACCAAAGTCCCTGACTCTTAAGTACGTGAACTCTAACGCATATGTACTCACACGTTGGCCTGAATCAGAATAAGTGCCTTTGGATATTATTTGGAGGAGATCTCAGAAACTTCAGCAAATGAACCACCCAGGCTGGCATCATATCCTTGAGAACCATTTTCAAGACACCTATGTGACAGCTATAGTGAGCATCCTATATTTATAGCAACAGAACAATAAAATAGAAGCAAACAACTCTTCAAGGGGAGATAGATGTATTCCTGACAAAAGATGCAGCCTCATAGCTGGGCCAAGACTAGTGTATCAGTCTTTATTTTATTTTTCATTTTTTTATATATTTTTTTAAATTTTTTGCTTTTTTGGAGGGCAGCTGAGGTTAAATGACTTGCCCAAAGTCACACGGCTAGTAAGTATGTCAAGTATCTGAGGCCGGATTTGAACTCAGGTCCTCCTGACTCCAGGGCCGGTGCTCCACTCACTGTGCCATCTAGCCGCCCCATCAGTCTTTATTTCTGACCACTGTGAAGGAGGCAAGACTCAGTCAGTCAGTCAGTAAATAAACATTTACCAGTCTCTTGACTGTTGTCTTGCAACTAGACTTTGAAGACCTAGGAGGAGACAGTGAGGTTGATGACTTTGCCTCACTTAAATCCAATTCACCTGCAAGTTGAGACATCACCCTGGTGGTATCATCGGTCCTCTTCAGAATGAAGGACAGACAACAAATAAACATTTATTAAGCACTTACTAGGTACCAGGCACTTTGCCGAGCACTGGGGTTACAAAGAAAAGCAAAAGGCAGTCCCTTTTCTCAAGGACCTGATAGTCCAATGAGGGAGACAGCTTGCAAACAAAAATTATAGAGGATAAATTGACAATCTTCAACAGAGGAAGGCAAAGAATTACAAGGGATCAGGAAAGGCTTCCTGTAGAAGGTGAGATCTTAGCTGAGACTTGAAGCCAGGGGAGACAGGGGGAGCAATGCAGATTTGGGGAAGCAGACAGAGCAAATGCCAGGAGTCAAGAGATGGAGTGCCTTATTGGAGGAACAGCAAGAAGGCCATTATTGGTGAAAAGCTCCTAAAGAGTACTTTAGGAGGAAGGCAGCGTAAAATGTAAGAAGACTGGAAAGGCTGGGGGAAGGGAGGGGAGGAGGTTATGAAAGGCTTTGAATGATAAACAGAGGAATTTTATAAATGATCGTGGGGGGTCATTGGGAGCCATTGGAATTTACTGAGTTTTGTTGGGGTTGACTTTGACAGCTGAGTGAAGGATGGACTGGAATGAGGAGAGACTCGTGGCAGGCAGACACACCTACAGTCTGTTAGGATTCCCCCAGTATAAGGTGATGAGGGCCTGAACCAGAGTGGTGGTAGGAGCAGAGGAGAGAAAAGGACATGGTCAAGAGATCTTGCAAAAGTAAAAGGAGACCTATTTACTCTTGACCCTGGGAATTGAGGGTAGTGTATAGTGGAAAGAGTGCTGGGTTTTGGTGTTAGAGAACCTAGCTTCAAATTCTGGATGTGCTGTCCCTTATTACCAGCAGGACCTTGGGCACTAGATGACCTTTGGGGTCTCTTTCATGTGGAAATCTATGATGTTCTCACTTTTCTTATCTACAGGAAAGTTAATTAAGGGGGTCTTTAACATACTCTCCATCTAACATTCTGAACTTTTGTGTGCTAGGTGTCCAGGGGTTTCCTTTTTAGTTCTTCATTTCTGAAAGGGTTTGTATCTTCTTACACCCCATGCTGCTTTTGGAAGTCCCAGGAGAGACTGTAAGATTTGTTAGTATCCTCTGGTAGAGTCTTGTCTGTCTATATCTGTCGAAAATTCAGAGAAATACAGGAGTCAACTAGAGCTAGACCAGAATCACCAGGAGGAGGCAGGGATGCCCAGGAGCTAGCTTGAACCAGTTCATAAAAACCTGTGGTTAAATTTTCAGTGTGAGAATTTACATCTTGGAAATCAGCAAACACTATAAATTGGGGCTTAATTTTGTTCATGGCTAGACTTAACAAAGTACTGAAGAAAATTGCAATACTATAGATGAGACTTAAAATGTGTAGGCATACTTTTTTTTTCTGGAGAGCTAGTTGTTAAATCTTTATCAGCATATCTTGCTATGAGGGCAAGGTGATGATTATAACTTGTCTATAACATAAGCTATGATGATAGAATTTGGTGCTCTAAGGAACTTTAAGCATCTAGTCTGATCCATTTAATTTAAAGATGAGGAAAAGGAGGCTCTAACATGTGGCAACTTGACTAATGTCAGATAATAAGTGACATTGCTCCTTCTACAGTAGCCCAATGCCTCTCTTAGGGCATTGTGTGTTTCTGAGGCTCCTCTGACCACCTTAATCTCAAGATTTTCTCTCTGAGATGATTTGTTTATCCCATATATAGCTAATTTGCACATAATTGTTTACAAAAATATGTTGTCTTCCCTCAGATTGTGAACTCCTTAAGAACAGGACGGTTGATTTTGCTTTGATTTTCACCTTTCTTTGTATCCCCAGCCCTTAGCACAGTGCCTGGAACATAGTAGGCACTTTTTTCTATTTTTTTTTTTTGGCTTTTTGGAGGGCATCTGGAGTTAAGTGATTTGCCCAAAGTCACACAGCTAGTAAGTATGTCAAGTGCCTGAGGCCAAATTTGAACTCAGGTCCTCCTGACTCCAGGGTCGGTATTCTATTCACTGTACCACCTAGCCGCCTCCATATTTTTTATTTTTCTACTTTTTTAGTAGGCACTTTTAAAATGCTTATTGCCTTGTCTTGCCTTGTGGAGAATACCCATAACGGCAGTAGCAACTTTACACCTTTGACCTAGTTTTAAGGATTTTTCCTAGTGTGGGCAGGTAAGGGCTAACAAGGGTGTTCCAATGCCTGAGTGAAGAAGGGTTCTGTGATTACACAGAGAACTGAAACCCTTGGATAATCCAGCATCATGGGTCTAGAGATGGAAGGAAACTCAGAGGTTGTCTCGCCTAACCTCATTTTACAGATGAAGAAACCGAGACCCAAGAAAAATAAGTGACAAAGAAAATGAACACCAGAGTTGGGAACCTGGGTTCTTTGACCTCAGAGTCTCAAAAGTGGGGACCAGAGACACTGCGTAAAGCCATGGCAGCATCCAAAGGGTACAATGGCCTGACCCTAAGGAATAAAGCAAAAATGACAACTAATAATTATAATAATAACAATAATAGCTAGCATTTATGTAGCATTTTAAGGTTTCCAAAGAGCTTTACAAATTTTATTTTATTTTATCCTCACAACAACCTTGGGACATAGGTAATGTTATTCTTTCCATTTTGCAGACAAGGAAACTGAGTCACAAAGTTGTTAAATGACTTGTCCAGGAACACACAACTTGTCAATGCCTGCATTTGGATCTGAACTTGGGGCTATCTGACTCTAGAGCCACAGCTCTCTCACCTAGCTGTCTTCAATAATATGTGATCAACCAGTCATTGAGTGGAAAGACAGGTCTTATCCTGTCCTTACTGCAATAGCTAAACTTGGGCTCTGTGGCCAAAATAAACTCTTTGTAGTTTATCTGTCCATAGGTATGCTGAAGCCAGCTGGCTCAGGAGAGCTGATAGTTAAGTTTTTCACTGAGAGCATTTACACCTTGAAAATTGGCAAATGCTACAAATTAGGTCTTGATTTATTGTTTTGCCAGTTGTCTGGACTTAAAGTGGTGGGAAAACATTGGTAATGCAGATTAAACTTAAAAATATGCCGTGAATACATATTTTAGAAACCCAATTGTTAAACTAGCATACCCCCTAGTTATACCTCATGACTTCCCCATTCTGTTCCTTTCCTCTGCTTTGCAAACTCCCAAGCTTGCCCCTTTCTGGTTATGGAATCATTGCTGGGATGCCAACCCAAGTCTTCTTGATTCCATATACAGTGATATTTCTGTTTCATCAACTTGTCTTATGTCGTCATAGGATGATATTGAAAATACTGAAAATGACCAGAAAATGATTATTTATGAATTATTGCCTATATTTCTGGCCACTGAAAATAATTAGAAGCATAAAGTTATGATTAGACTCATAAGCTATTAGTGCTGGAAGGAACCTTAGAGATCATGTAATCTAATCCCCTCATTTTACAGTTACCAATAAGAATGACTTTAATAATGCTTTAAAGTTTACAAAGCATTTTAAAGACATTATCTTGTTTAATCTTCCCAATAACTCTATGAGAAAAGAACTGTAGGTATTAATACCATTTTGCAGATGAAAAATCTATGAATCAAGAGGTTAAGTGACTTGCCCACCATTATACATCTACTTACTTGAGCCACCCCAGAAAAAATAGTTGTAAGAATAAAGACTAACTAAAAATCTGAAATACCAGATAATCCTGGCAATAAAAAAATAGGGATTAGGAGAGTGAAATAAGGCCTAAAGACATCCTTTAGAGAAGTTAAATTGGACCAGACCCCCCAAATTTTGTGGGCCCAATTATCTATCATTTCATAATGGCTAAATTGCATGACTTGTGAATCTAAGTGACGCAGTCAACCAGATTTTCTCTTCTTAGTCCTATTCATCTCTTCGTTATCATTCAAATGTCTCAAAAAAAAGACACTGATTCCATATACCTACCCTTTCATAAAATAAGTTCAATTAAGAACTTAGAGATTCACAATTCCTACTATCTTTGAAATGATTACCAGATTGGTTAATGGTATAATGAGGTTAACTGAGGGTCATCCAGAAAAGTGTTTAGTTTCAGCCTTTTTGTTGAAAATATCTTATTATACAAAGGTCCACTTTTTTACCTTAGTTAAGGGAGTATAGTAAAAATTCCTGTATGTGACCTTGAACACTGAATATCTTACAGGGCTTCAAATCTGATTTCTTTCCTTAGCAACAAGATGGAAATAGGGGTTTTTGTTAGCCCTGCATTCCATACTTCTATCCAATCATATTGTTTTCCATCATTTATAGTACTTCAGACCTTGTAACCAATAATATTGGTTTCCATCTGTTCTTTGTTCTCCTGTATTTCCCAAAATTATAAGAAGGCTAATAAGCCCTACCTTGTGGTCTTTTGGCTGATGGAGGAGCTGAAAGGATCCGTTGTGTGAGAAATTGCTAGCTATACCAATAAATTGAATGTGCTCAGAACTTTGGGCCTCAGCTTACCTTAATTTCAATTATAACAGAATCATCCCTTGGCATATCTATTCCCATAAGAGAAGTCCAGATAACAATTTCACCAACAAAATGGAGATGATTGGATCAGATTTGTGATGAATCTAGGAACTGCTTATTTTTTTATCTTCTAAAAACTGAATTAGGTTTACTTGTTAAACATTTCTTAAGTGCTATAAAATACAAGACACTGCTAAGGTATCAGGGAGTGGGGATAGAGAAACGAGAAAATTTTCTTCAAGTAGCCCACAATATCATATTGGTGGGGAGCATTTCTGTTCAATAATCATTTACTAAGTGACTACTGTGTGTAGAGTTATGATAGGAGGTTGATGTCATAAAGGAAAGGGGATGTATAAATAAAGTGCTATAAGAAATTGGACTTAATAGGTTTTATGTTCAATAAGGGTAGGATAATCAGAAAAGGCTTCATAGAGGAGGTAGTGCCTGGGCTGGGCCATGATGAAACGGAAGGACTTTGATAGCTAGAGATGTGGAGGGAGGATTTTCCAAGCACCTAAGGAATGATCTTTGAGAATGTGCAGAGGTAGAAGACAGTAGGGCAGGCAAGGAATTACTAGGCCATTTTGGCAGATACACAGAGTATGTAAAATGAAATCAAATAAATAAAATTGGAAAAGTGCATTGGAGCTAGAGTATAAAAGACCTTAGATACCAGACAATAATGTTTGTATTTTATTCTAGTAAGTAATGGGGAGTTACAGGAGGTATTAGAGCAGGAATGCTGCCCTACTATGCATTAGGTAGGTGACTTCAAGCAAAGTGTAAAAGACAGATTGGTTAGGAGATTATTATGCAAGTCCACACCAAGAGGTAACAAATATCTGATTTAGGGTTGTGGCAGCATGAATGGGGAGGAGAAGATAAAGGAGAATTATAATCAAGGTAGTAGAGTTGACAAGACATGGAGGATAAGGAAGAAAAGGGAAGAAGAGTCAATGATGACCTTTGATCCTGGGCACCTGGATCAAAATGGGCAAATTTATGGGGGGAGGGAGATGAGGAAGGTTCAATTCTGAATAGGTTGTTTGAGGTGCTAGACTAGGGATAGGATGCCTAGTAGAAAATATCTGTCACACATGCAGTTGGAAATGTGGAACTACAGTACAGAGGAAAAAAAGATCAAGGCAGATATGGGAGTTTTGGGAGATGTGGGAGTCATGACAGTGCGTGAGAAATATAAAGCAAAAAGAAAAAAGAAGGCTAAGGTTAATTTTATGGACTACTCACACTTAGAGTGAAGGAGAAGAAGATGGGCCAGTGAAAGAGACTCCGAAATGACCAGACAGGTAAGAACATAGTGGTTTATTTTCTTGTGATTTGCCCTTTGTTTTTAAAAGCAATCAGATTAATTGAGGATTCCTGTTTGGTTCAATAGATGACAGTTTTTTAGGAAATTGTTCATGATGTGAGTTCTGACATTTTCATGTCTCATGTCAGAGGAGGTACAACTGCAACACTTTGCTATGGCCTTGGGAAGATTGACTGGCTTCTATGAAAGCCTTCATAGAGTATTCTAGAGCACCAGTGCTATCCACACCCATTGTCTTCTGGGCAGAAATTTAATTGTTTAATATGCAGTGTTCAATTTGTCCCCTGACGCCCCAGTGGTGGCATAAGTAACATGCTTATCAAAGGGATTATCTTTTGTACCTTGTATCCCAGTTTATCTATTTCAGGGTAGAATGAATTCATTTAATCTGTCTTGAAAGATTAAATTATTTTATTCTTTTACATGACAAGGAAGCGATACCCTGGTTCTTACAACAATGATGTCCAGTCAAGCAGAACTCTAAGCTTGTACGTACTAGCCCTTCAGGTACAGAGTAGATTGATTGAACCTTGTAATCCATTAGAAAAAAACCCAGCAGTAAAGCCTGATTTAATTTAGACAATATATTGCATAATGCATCTATACCCTCTCTAAAACAAATCAAAGTAATAAATGCTGACTATGAACATGTTATTTCTGATGTTGGGGTAATAAAGTCAGAAGATACTGGATACTGATGATTCAAGATTATTGTAGTAAAACAACTACCAGGGCCTTTGAGTAGGCTTTTGTCCTTTATTCAGGTCTACATCTTACCATTGAATATCAGCCAAGTGAGTATACTGAAACAATCGCTTCTTTTTCATAGAAAGCTGGACAACAATAGCAACAAACAGAGAAATAAAATCCTTATAATAAAAATACATTGTAAAGTAGAGCAGGGGAAAGTTGGAAAGTACAATGCTGGGCCTGGAGGCAGGAAGACTCATCTTCCTGAGCTGAAATTTGGCTTTTGACATTTATCAGCTGTGTGACCTCATCACGTCATTTAACTCTGTTTGCCTCAGTTTCCTCATTTGTAAAATGAATTGGAGAAGGAAATGGCAAACCACTTTAGTATCTTTGCCAAGAAAATCCCAAATGGGGTTATGAAGAGACACAACTGCAATGATTGAACAAAAAAGTAAAGCAAATTCTCTCATTGGAAATGTTAAAAAATATGTATGTCTCATTCTGCATTTTGAGACCTTTGCCTCTTTGTTGGGAGGTGGGTATCACATTTCATCTTTGATTTTCTATAATCATGCTTTGTTACAGCATTGATCTGAATTTTGCAGTCTTTCTAAATTGTTTTTCTTTATAATCTTGTCATTGTATAAATTGTTACATGATTCTGCTCACTTCACTTTGCAGCTTTCCACAGAGATCTTTTCAATTTCCTTTGAAATTTTCCATTTTGTCATTTCTTATGGTATAGCAATATTCTATTACATTCATATACATTTATTTAGACATTCACAATAGGGCTTTTCCATCTGTCTTTTACCTCATTGGGCTAAAGATCAAGTAATGGAATAACTGAGTTAAAGGATATGCATAGTTTAGTGACTTTAAGGATATGATTCCAATTTGCTTTCCAGAATGAGTGGATCAATATACATTTCTAGCAGTGGTGCCACGTGCTTATAATTTGTCATATAATTTGGTAACCACTAAGCTTAGTATTCATTGGCACATGCTAGGTGATTAGGCTGACCCCTTGGGGACCATCATATCAACTGTCTACCTGCATTAAATCCAAGGATCATGAGGCAATATTAAAAGTTTAAGTCGCTCAGTTATTTCAATGCAGATAAAAAAAAAAAGAAACCTGACTGGCTGTCAATTCTGGACTGCTTTGTTCTTAGTAAATGGGTTTAGGGCCTGTGCAATGGGAGGGGGACAGTGGTTAGTGGAGCAAGGAGTTGAATAATCTTCAGAGGTGGGAGTTCAGACTGCCCTCGGTACTGGATTTTCTCCATTTTTCAGCTTATGTTAAGCCCTGTATTATAGACACGCATTTTTTCAAGTTAATTTTAATCTCCAAATAATCTGTCAGTAGAGCATGCAGTAGCAAACCACCTATATAAACCACAGTAAAAATTCAAGATGATAGCCATAATACATCCATTTCATTCAACATAATAGGAAATAAAGTGTAATGGGTGATTGGAACAGATATACCGGGGAGTAAGTACTAGGCATTATTCACACTCTTCAAATGATCAAAATTGCTTGGGTTTCCTCATGTCTCAGGGTAAAATAACCCATAAAAAAGCTGCTGAATATAAAAGAGAGGATTTTCTTGTAGAAGGGAAACCCTCTGATGGCATTAAAGTCCTGTACTCTCTCCATCTTAAAGGCCACAGGCAAGATTCAAAGGAGCAATTAGATTTGACAGATTGAGTCAGAGAGTCCCATTATATCAATGAATCTAGTTCCCTTGTCTCCAGACCAAAAGGAGAGTTAGTTTTCAGAGTATGTAGGAATGATAAGTTAAACTCAAGGAGAGAGTAAATCTCCCTATGTATTGTTAAGGCTTTCAAGATTATATGATGAAGCACCAGTATCTACTTAACAGCATTGCTTGCGCCTGCCAGATAAAATCATTTGCTACCTAGTATATACCCTCTGCCTTGAGTATGGTGTCTATATTATTGCTATCTAATAAACTAGGTTTAACCAGGGCTTTATATATAAATCAATACTTGTAATAATATTTATTTGCATATCTTATCTTATTTGAACCTCATAGCAACCTCCTAGGGGATGGTTTTTCTTTTTTTTATAGATGAGGAAAGTGAGTCTGAGAGCTTGAATGACTTTCTCATTATCATAAAGCTAATGAGTATTGAAGGCAGAATTTAAACCCAAGTCTTTCTGACTCCTGTTAACTATGACAAGGTTGTTTCTCAAAGGCAGCAGGGACCCTTAGTCCTACCCCTTCATTTTTCAGAGGAAGAAACGGAAACCCACCAATGGCAACTAACTTGCCCAAGGTCACCTAGGTAGTGAGCAACCTCTTCAGCTGTAAAAGAATTGAGGACCAGGTTCATGAATTGAGTCAAGTCAATAGGCAATTGTTAATAGCTTACTATGTGCTAGGTGTTGTGCTTATCACTCAGAATACAGATGGAAACAAAAAGAAAGACAATCCCTACCCTCTAAGAGCTTACATTCTAATAGGAGAAGATAACATAAAAGGAAGCTGAAAAGCTGGTGGGGAGGGAAGGAAACAGAAGGTATCCATATGTGGGCACAATAGAGAGGGAAGTCTGGAGAATCAGGAGTGGGACCTGGAAAAGAATGAAGGAGTGAATATGACTGGCCTGGGCACTTCTTTGTAAAAGAGATTCTAGGAGGAACCAACCAATCAGATAAAGGGGTGCAGGGATCTTCCACAGTGAGAAGAGAATAGTCCTGGCACATCTTTAGGATAAGATAGCTGCCAAGAAATCTGGAAAGTCAAGGTCAGGAGAGAAAAGAGATGAGGTATTGGAAAATATTTCTATTAAACCAATGGTTTTCAACCTGTGAGCTATGAATCCATACTCTTACTAAGTATTATCATTTCTCTCTCAAACATATGATTTCATTGGTAAAGATCTTCCAATTTATAAATACCTTGATGCAAATCTGTAACTCTCCTGAAACCTGACATCTTAAAGATTTGCCTGGGGATTTACTTGTATAGTTAGGAAGACATGGCTGCCTAGTTAGCATATGTCAATGGTGGGACTTGAACCTAGGTACTTCTTGACTACAGTACCAGCCTGTCATTCATTATGCTGTGCCACATTGCCATTCCCTCATTTATGTCTAACAAAATATCCAGTGCCTCTGAATTACAAGCAAATAAGCATATGTTCTACAGAATGAATAAATGTCTCATGCATGTATCACTGGTTTTCAAATTAAATACTCTAGATCAGAAGTGTCAAACCAAACCAGATTAAAATCTCTCTAGGAAATAGTTAATAAAATTAATAAAAATACAATAGAACATAGATGACGTTAATTTGTGGTTTTTTAAGTCAATATGTGACTGGAGTCACCACTGGTCTCAAATTCAGGTAGAAACAGGGACACCAAACCTTACATAAGGATCCCAGTGGGTGGCATATTGAATTAGAAAACACTTATTAACATTATGTTCTACTGTATTTTTATTCATTCATTTATTTGAAGATTTCACAACTTCATTTTAATCTGGTTTGGGTTGCCCTTGAGAGTATGGCAGACCCATGTTTGACACCTCTGCTCTAGATGACAGAGAGCTGACCTTGAAGTTGGGGAGACATGACACCACATCTCACCTCTGTCATATACTGACCTTGTTACCCTAGGCAAATTACAACTATTAGTGCTTAGCACGATGCCTGGCATTTAGCAGTGATTTCAGTGCTCTAAGAAATTTTCTAAGATTATAAATCACAGAGAAAGTACCTCGAACTTGGAAGTTTCCAATACCACTGAAGTCACAAGTCTAATTCTTATTCTTACGGGCTGTAAATGCTCTGCAGCATGGGGTAGTGAAAAGAACACTGGATTTGAAGGCACCCTGTTGCCCGGCTTTAAATTCTAGATTCTGTTATTTAATCTCTGTGATTTGGGGCAAGTCAGTAACCCTCAGGGTCACACTAAAGTCTCTGGGCCTCAGTTTTCTTATCTGTAAAATGAGGAAGTTGGATTAGACCCTTCTGATTTGATGTCTATGATCTTGTAATTAATAAAATGCTAATAAATTTCAAAGTGTTACTAAATTCACTTTATATTTTCATTGTTTATTTTTTTCAATAGATATGAATAATAAACTACTATTATGTAGGGACCATTGATTTTTTTTCATTTAAAAGGATTTTTAATACTCAAAAAGGGGGCAGCTAGGTGGCACAGTGGTTAGATCCCTGGCCCTGTAATCAAGAGGACCTAAGTTTGAATCCAGCCTCAGACACTTACTAGCCGTGTGACCCTGAGCAAGCCACTTGACCCTGATTGTCTCCCTCACAAAATAATTAATACATAAAATCTAATACACAAGAAAAGTTAGGAACTCCTAGTGTCATATATCCTATGTTCTAATTGTACTGTTCTATTTGATGTTACCTTTAGATGACATGGCAACCCCTACCTTTGCACAAACTGCCCCCAGAATGTCCTCCCCAGCCCTACTCACTTGAAATCTCTCATTTTCTTCAAGGATTAGCTCTAGGGACACTTCCTCCAAAAAGTTTCTCATGATTCTCCCAGTTTTTAGTGTTCTTCTACTCTTGTTCAAAATTATTTTGTACATTTCACCTGTATAGGTTTTGTTTCTTCCCATCAGAATGGAACTTCTTTGAGGGCAGGAATCATTCCCTTTTTGTCTTTACATTGTTAGCCCCTGCCACAGTCTCTGGCAAACAACAGACACTTAATAAATACTGAGTTATTGACTTGGAGGAGTGGCAGAACTAGTAGTATGCCCCCCACCTTTCAGCTCTTCTTGTAGGCTTCTTTCTCCTGTAGCAAATTGAAACACAAAGCTAGGATCACAAGGGACAGAAGAAATGAAGCAAAAGTCAACAGACTCCGTGACGAAATAGTCTGGCATGGGACCGATGTATTCTTCTGACATCCAGCTTCCTTTGATGTAAAGTACCGATGAATACTTTCATCGATGAACCCTAGCCCTCTGGACAAGGAAATCTAGAGGGGGCCACCCCTGCCTGCTGGGACATTCTTGCCAGCAAGCTCGGGAAACCAGGGGAGAAAAGGAGATGAGGTCAAGAGGATCAGGCCAGTCCTAACAAGGACCACAAAGGTGGTGCAAACACCTGACATTTTCTTGTTCAGTTGCTGATGGAGAAGTCTGTAGCTGACAGGCAGCTTGTTATTGGGAAATTTTCAAAGTGGTGAAGTGTCATGTTACCTACAAGCAGGCTAAGCAACCCTGGGCAGCCCTACAGGAAGCAGAGTTAATTCCAAACTTGCCTTTAATGCGGAAGGTTTTATTTTGGTGGTGTTTTTTTTCCTCTTTGCTTGGCAGGAATCCCTGATACTTCAGTATTGATTGTTGCTTACTTTCTGATCTGAGAACAGGCTCAGGCCTGGAAACTTGGTGGGGGAATGGGTAGTGGGGAATAAAACACATAAAATGAAGCTGTTCTTTAACCACACCTAAAATATCGATATGGAACAGGGTTTCTTAACCTGGGGTCTTTGGAGCAGAATGAGAAAAAAAAAGTCTTTATTTTCATTAACTTGTTGAAATCAATCATTTTCTTTAAATATTTAAAAATATTATTCTGAGAAGGGTCTGAAACCTATGAACTACCAAAGGAATTCATTGTAGAAAAATCATTTCAGAACCATTAGTCTAGATACAGGTGGAACTGTGGAGTAAATTAAAAGACTGAGGATCCTCAAGGTATCATGACCTATTCCCTAGAGAATCTTTCAATGCTTTTGAAGCATCCGGTTCCTTTAGACTTGAGACTAGGCACATGTATGCAATGTTGACTTTGAGGAGCATTTTCCTGGTAATTAGTGTGTTTTCTTATCTCAGTCTGTAGAAAAACAGAAGAGGATTTACCTTGTATTTAAAATGGCTCTGAATTAGAGCTTCATATTAGAGTTGACATTAAAAAATGACCTAAAAAAGCATAACATTAAAATTAAAGGTGCAGCATGTATATTTAACTAGGGACTAGGGACTAAAGCTGGAGCAAGGAATGTCTCCTTTCTGTCTAAGAGACCGAGGTTAAGAAAAATTAATGGATTCCTGGTATGTTTAGTTTATCTTCTGCATGCTTCAGAGTTTGAGGCAGAAGAGGCCATGAGGTGATTACCAGAATGGAACTAATTCCTATCTTCATTTCTTCCTACTCACCAAATTCTAGGGAGGGGGTGCCTATCTCTATTTATAGGCAGAAATAATTCTTAGAGCAGAAAAAGGTAATTTTCACATGCAAATTCAAATATGATTTGAAATAAACCAACCATTTGAGATAAAACAATATGGGTGGAAATTGTTGTTATGAAATGTACAAAATAGTAGAATATTATAAAACTGCAAAATGGAATTCTTGAAAATAGTCATTCCCTTGTAGGAAGGGTGGGAGACTATCTGAAAATGACTCATCCCTTAAAGAGGGTATTAAAGGGGTAGATTCTAGAGCCAGGTTAGAAATGGTGTGAAATGTTCTCTGAATCCAGCAGGTGTCAGTCCTTCCTGAGTTTCCAATAAACCAGAAAGCACAGGATCAAGAAACTATCTGGAAAAGATGTTGGAGGTCATGCTCTGTATTCCCTCCTAACCTCTGCTTCATGAAAGCTCTGGCGTGAAGAGAACAGAGAGTGTTGACCAATGAGGGCTCCCATTCCTTAGAATGTGCTCAGATTTGTTCTTTTTTATTTTTTTATTTTTTTAAATTTTATTATAGTTTGCATCATTCATTTCCACAAGATTTTGAGTTACATATTTTCTCCCCATCTTTCCCCCACCCACCGCCCCAAAACAGCCATCCCAGTGTGTCCCCCCTCCCCCAGTCTATTCTCTCCTATGTCACTTTTTGGTAGGGCAGGATGGATCTCCCAACCACAGTGCCTGTGTATCTCAAGTTCCAGTTGGATATATTCAATAATAATAATAATAATTGCATATATATATATATATATATATATACACATTCATAACATTTGATTATGGAACTACAGATTCTTTCTCCTCCTC
>CM053582.1:470576202-470600988 GCA_028627135.1 Pseudochirops cupreus
AAAAGAAAACAGGAATATAATAGCCAAATTCCAGAGCTCCCAGGTCAAGGAGAAAATACTGCAAGCAGTCAGGAAGAAACAAGTTGAATATTGTGGAGACACAATCAGGATAACACAAGACCTAGAAGCTTCTACATTAAGGGATTGTTGGGCTTGGAATATGATATTCTGGAGCTCAAAGTAACTAGGACTAAAACCAAGAATCACCCACCCAGCAAAACTTAGTATAATGCTACTGTGAAAAGTATGGTCATTCAATGCAATAGAGGACTTTCAAGCATTCTTGATGAAACAACCTGAGATGAACAGAAAATCTGACTCTCAAATATAAGAAGCAAGAGAAGCAAGAGAAGATAAACAGGAAAAAGAAATAAGGAACTTATTAAAGTTGAACTATTTACATTCCTACATGGAAAGATGATCATTGTAACTCATAAGATTTTTCTCCGTATGAGGATAGCTGAAGGGAATATATGTATATGTGTGTGTGTGTGTGTATCTAAAAAATAAAACTAAGAGGTGAGAGAGGAACTTATTGGGAGAAGAAAGTGAGCAATAGATTAGGGTAAATTGTCTCATATAAAAGAGGCAAAAGAAAACTGTTACAATGGAGGAGAAGAGCAGGAAGGTGAAAGGGAATGGGACAACCTTACTTTCATTGAATTTGGCCTAAGCAGGGAATAACATACACACTTAATTGGCTATCTTATCCTACAGGAAAATAGAGGGGTAGAGGATAACAGGGGGGAGGATGGAAGGGAGGGCAGAATGGGGGAGGGTAGTTAGAAGCAAACATTTTTGAAAAGGGATAGGGTTAAAGGAAAAAAGAGAATAAATGGGGTGCAGGATAGGATGGACGGAAATATAGTTAGTCTTTCACAATATAGCTACTGTGGAAATGATTTGGGTAACTGCACATGTACAATCTATATTGAAGTACTTACCTTCCCAGTGGGGGTGGGTGAGGGGGAAAGAAGGGAAAAAAATCGGGAACCCAAATTTTTAAAAACAAATGTTTAAAAATTTACTTTTTGCACACAACTAGGAAATAAGATATACAGGTACTGGGATATAGAAACCCATCTTGCCGTACTAGAAAGTTGCGGGGGTTAAGGGGAAGGATACAAGACAGAACAGATTGGGGGAAGGTATATTTAGTAGGCTTGGTATTTTGGGGTGGGGAGTAGGGGAAAAACAGGGAGAAAAAAACTGTAACTCAAAATCTTGTGTAAACGAATATTGAAAACTAAAAATAAAAAATTATTTAAAAAAGGGAAAAAAAGAGAAAAACCATCTCCATATATAGCATATAATTGCCATTCTCTGCCACTAATTATTTGGGAAGGACCAATTTACCCAGGGTAAATGTGGCTGAAGTCATGATTGGTCTTTTGTGAAGCTTGCATTTGGCACACATTCAATATCCTCAGTAGCCTTAGACACAGGAGGCAATTACCTGAATGGAAAGCTGTTACTGGGCAGTTTCTAATAATTGTCCCCAAAAAGACAACCAACCATTCAGTAACTTTGAGAAGCAGTTATCTTAAACTGGATAGCTTGCACCAAACAGCTGCTAACATTTATCCCGATAATGACCTTGCAAAAAAGGTGAAGTGGAATTTTGCCTTAGAATAAGAGAAATGGAAACCTGTATAATGCAGTTTCTCACAAATTTGCACAAATTTGATATACTTACGAATGCTTTGTTTAGTTCAATTGCTTTTCCCAAACTTGGTGTTCTTCAGAGATATTTCAACTTTTGATAGGCCAACTAAGATCTTACAAGTGGTTTTGATCTATTCTAACTCTTCAGACACAAACAGAAATGGTTACAATATAGTTTACAATAAAATGGGCAAGGACAGTAAAGCCCATATTTGGGGTCATAGTCCCAGATTTTCTCATAGAAGAAGTAAAAATATGTCTGTAGAGAAAAAGGACCAGAAAAGTAATTGGATTAGACTAAGTATATGTGTATAGATACCCTTGATAGGTTCCTTTTTTTTTTTTTTTGATTTTTGGAGGTGGGAAGGCTGGGCAATTGGGGTTAAGTGACTTACCCAAGGTCACATGGCTGGTAAGTGTTAAGTATCTGAGTCTGGATTTGAACTCAGGTCCTCCTGACTCCAGGGCCAGTGCTCTATTCACTGTGCCACCTAGCTGCTGCTGGTTCCTTCTTCTTATCAAAGGAATCTCCCCCAGGCAAAGTTGAACTAAAGATTTCCATGTATTAAAAAGCAACATATTAATCCAGTTCCACATAGGTCTTTCAGTCTAGCATTTGAATTATGAGGCGCGTAATAGTAGTCAAAGAAAGCACCACCCAATAAAAAGATCAACCAGAACATTCTTTCAGTCAATTATGTAATATCCATAGATCCTTCATCTGGAAGACAATCATCTACCTGAGAGCCAGTGTGGCTTCAGAAAAAGCTGAGGAATAGTTGATATGGTGTTGGCTCCCCAACAACTCCAAGACAAATGCCAGGAGCACAACGGAGGTCTGTATTTATATAACATTTGTAGATCTGACTTAAGGCCTTTGATATGTCATTCATGCGGGCTTACGGCAAATTACGTCAAAATTGCCAGAAGAAGTTCATCAGTATTGTACATAAATTTAATGATAGCATACTTGCCAGGTACTGGGTAGTGGACAATGCTCTCATACTTTCCCAGTCACCAATGGAGTGAAGCAAGGCTGTGTGCTTGCTCCCATGCTTTTTAGTATGATATTTTCAGCCACGTTGTGAAATGCCTTCAGTGAGAATGAACATGTGTAGCACCAATGCAATATTCATAGCACAGATGGAGACTATGAATATGCCAGCATAATTCTGAACTGCAAAATATAATAGACTCTCCATACAGAAGACAGAAGCAAAACATTTATTCAAACACCAGAAAGCTGAATCCCAACACCGAAAAGCCAAATTCCAACACCAGAAAACTGAATCCATCATAGCAACAAAAAAGTTGCTATAATGAAGTGATGATATGATGAAGAATACCTTATCACTGCAGGAAGCAATATCATCCCAAAGCCTTCCCCCTGCTTGTGGCTTCCCACAAACAAAGACTCACAAATCCTAGCTGTCTCCTTGATTGCGTCCTGTCTCTCCCTCTGTACTAACTGCTCAAGCTCCCAGATTCCTCTCACCTCTGCTCCATTCTTCCTGCTCTATCCATTCAGCAAACTCCTCCCACTACAGACTCCATGTAATTCTATTTGGCTTATTAAGGGGCAGGAAAGATCTTCAAATTCCCTTAGATCTATTAAGGGGCAGGGAAGATCTTCAAATTACCATTACCATTACCATTACCATATGGCATCAAGGTTACTGCACTGATGGTAAATTCTTCAATTTGAAAAGGCTACAAGTCAAGACCAAAGTGGAGGGAGTGTTGGTGTGTGATATTCTGTTTGCAGATGATTGTGTGCTCAATGTAGCCTCTGAAGCTGAAATGCAACAAAATACGATTCAATTCTCTGCTGCTAATTTTGTTTTTGCTAATTTTGGCCTAACAATTAATACCAAGAAAACACTGGTGCTCCATCAGCCACCACCACACCATACATAGATAGAACTATTGGTTACAGCAAATGGAGATGTTTTGAATACTGTGGATAAGTTCACTTACATTGATAGTGTACTTTCCAGGGAGGAATACATTGATAATGAAGTTGACACGTACATTGCCAGAGCTACCTCAGTATTTGGAAGGCTCTAAATGAAAGTGTAGGAGAGAAGAGGTATTAGACTGACTACCAAAACTGAAGGTCTACAGAGCTGTTGTGCTGACCTCATTGTTGTATACCTGTGAAACCTGGATAGCATATCAGTGCCATGCCGGGAAACTGAATTGCTTCCATTTGAATTGTCTTAGGAAGATTTCTAAAGATCACCTGGCAGGATAAGATACCAGACACTAAGGACCTTTCTTGAACTAAACTGCCAAGCATTCAAACCCTACTTCAGAGATTGCAACTCTGATGGGCTGGCCACATTGTTCAAATGCCAAATGGACATTTGTCAAAAAAACTAATTTATGGAGAACTCACGCAGGGCAAGTGCTCCTATGGTAGTCAGACGAAGCAACATAAGAACACTCTTAAGATCTCTCTTAAGAACTCTGGAAATGATTGTGTGACATGGAAGACACTGGCACAGGGCTGCCCAATGTGGCATGCCTTCATCAGAGAAGGTGTTGTGCTATATGAGCAAAGCAGAACTGAAGTAGCTCAAAGGAAATGCAATGTGTGCAAATTTAGAGAATCTACTCCAAATATTCACATGGACTATTTGTGCCCAAACTGTGGTAGAAAATTCCAAGCTCACATTGGTCTGATCAGCTTCAGTTGGACACACTGTAACTTGATTCTAGTATTGTGATGTCATTTCGGTCCTCTTTGAGAATGAAGGACAACAACCAACTACCAACCAACCATAGAGATGCAGCTTCCTGTAGAATATAATTTTTGGAAGCCTACCTAGTCACTTCTTGAGCTTCAGTAAAAGATGTGTAAATTATCCAATTTTTTAAAAAATGCATAATGGTAAAGTAAGCATTTGGGATGACCATTATTGATATTCTTTTGGATGATCATTTCAGGGGAGTCAAAAGGTCTGTTTTCCATGCCTTTGTTACATTTATCTCCTTCTAATATTTGAGATTCAGCCCCTTAACACCCTCAAAATTGTGTCACCTCTAGCAAACATATACTTGATCTAGTCTATACAAGTATACTTAGTCTAGCCCAACTGCTTTTCCCAGCCTTGTTTTCTTCAGATATTTCTACTTTCTCTTTGAGAAAATCTGAGACTGAGATCCCAAATGCAGAATTCACTGTCCTTGCTAGTAAAAAAAAAATTAGTAAAATCATTTTGGATCTTTTTTCTTTTTAATTGGCTTCTCTCCTCCTAGTTTAATTTTTCTATACTTTTTTCATGCCTTCAATTAGTTAAAGCCTCTTAAGTTTTCTTAAACTGATTTTTTCCTCCACTGCCTTTCATTGTCCTATGTAGTGATACTATTCATAATCTTACCTCACCCTTCCCCATAAAATTTTATAAACTTGTTTATATTTTCAATATGTGTTGCCCTTGGTTATGATATCTTTCAGGTTGGCAAGGAGATCAAGCTAAGGCTGAGGCCCTTTCTAGGCTATTTTTGTCTCTGTGTTATGGCAATCACATGGCAACCCATGAAACTTGGGTGCTATGGGAAAGAAAACAACCATAAATCACAGTCTCTGACCACAAGGAATATAGTGATACATAAAATACACAAATCTGCTTTTCAGTTAATCATCATTGTAAGTCTAATCCAACAGGTATGCAAGCAATTGAAGTATTTAGTGAGACATCATATATTCACTGAAAAATCAAACTACATAATATCATTTCAGTAAGATGTTAAGTGTTATGTCATGAAACAGATATACTCAATAATTATGAATTTGAATGCCACGTTTATGTGGTTTTCATTCCCTCGATTTAGAAAGTCAACAGAAACGTTTATCCTGAATAATAGGTTCCTCTAAGGACTCTTTGCCTGCATAGATGAAGAGTTAAATGAAGGTATGTTTGGTTCCTTCCTTTCTATTGAGAAGTGGAAAAGAAGAGATTAGCTTTTGAGAGGAAAGCTGGGGAGACAAGAAGCAGTCAATATGTATGGAGTCAGACATGTCTGCTAGGGTTCTAGTAGGCATTGATTCCTCATGCCCTTCTTAAACTGTGGGTTGCAACCCCATTTGAGGTTGACAAAAATCTGGCAACAGTAAAAGGTTTCTGAACATGCAACAACCAAAAATTAATTACAAATCAAAGATGTGATGAATCTGTGGTATTTCTGGCAGTGCTTACCCATGTCTCATCTCACAACTTCACTGCAGCCTTGGTACTGAACACAAAGCGTGCGCACTGCACATGCCCTCAGGTGATGCAATGCCATGCCCATGCTGCCAAAACGAGCAAAAGGGTCAGGAGTAAAAAAAGTTTAGGAAGCCTTGCTGAAATCTACCCAACTGTCACTCATGTACGCCTCTTCCTTCTATGCCTCTTTTTGTCTGTATCTCCTCCTTCCTACCTCCTCTGGGTTAGAGGGACAAGACACTCAAATCTTTTTTAACCTTGTGAAAAGACACAGTAAGTGCTACAATTAATGTCTGGTGCTGCTGAAGTTTTAACTTTAAATATAAATTATTAAAGGAAAAATACTAAATGTAAACACTAAATTTCAATTATCAACAAATTATATCTGTCTTCTTCCTTTTGCTTAATTCTTTCTCACATAGAGCCCCGATGTCTGACTAAAATCAGTCTTGCACTCTCTGGAGCAATGGGAAAAATATTAGGTGATTCTAGTTTATTCTGCTACTCACTGCTGTATAACTCAGGAAAAGTCACTATTCTTTTTTTTTTTTTTTTTTTTTTGCTTTTTGGAGGGGGAAGGTGGGGAAATTGGGGTTAAGTAACTTGCCCAAGATCACAAAAAGTCACTATTCTTTTTTCTTTCGGAGGTGGAAAGACAGGGCAATTAGGGTTAAATAACTTGCCCAAGGTCACACGGTTAGTTTGTGTGTGTGTGCGTGTGTGCGTTGTGTCTGAGGCTGGATTTGAACTCAGGTCCTCCTGACTCCAGGGCCAGTGCTCTATTTACTGTGCCACCTAGCCACTCCCCCCAAAAGAGTCACTATTCTTTAGCAAATGATGGTATATATCTCAAAAGATTCACAAAATCTACCAGTAGCTACTGGACAGAACTAAGATACTTACAGGAGTTCTAGTATACACATTTTAGAAGGGGAAATTGATATGAAATTTTGCTAGTAAGAAGTATAAAATCATTGCTTCATGTGTTTCTGAGCAACAAATTCACAGTTAATTAATATTAGCAGAAAATATGATCAATTTCTTAATTGGCAGGAGGTTAACGTCAAAATACTTATTTTTGAAAATTGATCATTATCTCTAATGTCCTACTACTGGTAATTTCTCCTTCCAAATTTCACACATAGATGGGATGGCTACAATGTCTCTGTGGCAAGTTAGATTCTAGATTCTCATTTTGGATGATATGATGAAAGAATCAGAAACTTCTTGGTCAGTGCTCTTTTCTGTGTTATTCTAGAGATAATATTTTGAAAAAACAAAGTTTTGAAAATGTGTCCTTCATCATAGATACCAATTAGCCAGGCAGAAGGAGCATCATGCCTCAGGTTCACAGAGCCTAGAGTTCGACATAAATAGTAATCAGTTGCTCCTATTTATTAAAGACCATTTAAAATGTATGTCTCAATCAGCCTAACTTCAAAGATTTAATCAGAAAGTTTATTTTTACTCTAATATGATCTAAGTCACATGTTAAGAATTTGGGGGCAGATATTCTTGAGGTTTCTTGGCCTTTTTTTTCAAAAGAAGCAGTTAATATGTATGGAGTCAGATATGTCTGCTAGGGTTCTGGTAAGCATTGATTCCTCAGCACTTCTTAAACTGTAGGATGCAACCTCATATGGGGTGACAATGTTATTGTGGTGTAAACAATAAACATTTATTAAGTGCCTACTATGTGATAGGCACTATGGTGGTTGGGATATTGGTTTCATAGCTTCCCAAAATAATGTTGATAATTTTATAAAATAAATTAAACCTATGATTTTATTTAGGAGACTAACATATTTTATTTAGGAAACTAATACCCTTCTAGGACATTCTCCCAATATACCCTGGTACTCATAGGTTATATTCCCAGAGTGTGGCTGCTACTTTAGGTTCTAGGAGCAAATCTGTGGAGCTAATCTTCTAACACTTGCCTACAAGCCTCCTTCAGTGATCTTTCCATTAAAAAATTAAGCAAGAAGACTTATTTGGTTTTTAACAGAAGTATTTACTAAGATAGAGTAGAATGAATGGCCAGTTAGTACAAACAGTTCTCCTCCCCCCCGCCCCCACTTCCCCATCCCCACCAAAAAAGGACCTAGAGCATACTCTCCTACTAATACAAAAATACAGATAGGCTCACAGGAAGAGAGGGGTCAAACCTAGACTATAATAGTAGCAAAGCACACATATGGGCACTATGTGTGGCAAAGAGGTAATTCACAATTCCTGGTACTAGATGTACTTTTTGGGGGTCCACAGCAAACATTCTGCTCTGATACAAAAGGTCACACTCCTTGAAGCTGCTTTCTTCCTAATATGACTATCTTCTCACATCTCTGTGTCCTAGGCCTGTCTCTCTGATCCAGTAGTTCTAATAACATGGTCATTCGGGGTGTGTGGAGAGCAGAAAGAGGAGAGGCAGTCTAAAAGCCTCTTCTTCTCCAAGAGGCATTCACTTTCAGGGTACTGGTTTTCTTCTGCTTCTGGTTCCAATTCTCAAACTGACAAACTGAATTGGAACTGTTCCAGCCTGGACCACTTGCTCCTGAAATGCCTCCAGCTTTTTAAAGCCCCCCAGATGTATGGTTAGCTTGTTTGGTCAATTTATCCTGCTCTTCCAATCTTCACTCAGTCAACAAGTTTCTCTCTTCATAAAGGGATCGCAGAACATGAACTCGTCTTGTTTAGTCAGTCAGTAAGAATTTATTAAGCACTTACTATCTGCCAGACATTGGGTTTACACATTTAAAACTTCATCATTATGTGACCACGGTTTCTGATTACACTAGCTGATTGGGAGTAAGGAGAGAGAAAACCATATTCCCCACCTTTACACATGAAGTCACTTTTTTAAAATCTTTGTGAATAATGTTCTATCTGAGAAAGACTCTTACAGTCTTCTACTAATCTTATAGCTCAAATATTTGAATTAATTGTTTAATCTGTTTACAATACTTGACAGTACTTTTATTAACCATTCTCTCTCTGGACACTGCTCTCAATTAGTTCTTTCTCCACTATGTGAGGAAGGGAGAGTAAAATGACAGAAATCTAGCAGAAGAATGTTCCCTTTGAGTGGTCATTTGTTGAGGGAAAATGCTTCTCATATTTAGAAAGCAGAAAGTAAAAATTTACCTTTACTGAAAAATATTTCAACCACCAATTAGCTTAGCCACTACATTGGTTACTTGGGAATGCTAACGCAGTGACCCATTTTATCAACTAATTTATTTTATTAATTTATCAGTTCAAATGACTGTGACACAGAAAAGTCATTAAAAGTACAGAGAGTACTAACTTTTTATGCTTGTATATCTAACTTAAAGACTAGATGTGAAGATTTTTGAAAGCAAAATCATAGCATTTTAGAGTTGAAAATGATGTTAAGAATAATCTATCAATCTATTCATAAATAAGCATTTATTAAGCACCAGTCAGATACAAAAGCAAAACAAGGCCATGCCTTCAAGGAACTTATGTTTCCATGGAGGAATTAATATTCATACTTTTACATGTATACACAGACACATGCATACAGGGATGTTTACATCCCTTCTAAGCCTTGTGTCCTTATCCCAGCCTTACAGAAAAGTTAGTCCCCCAGGACATCTCCCCCTCAGAGTTCTGGGTGTACCTCTGGGAGGTCAGGGATGTCTTTCTCTAATACTATCAGCTCAAGTTCTCATTCTGGTATGTTCTCCCCAATAGTAATCACCAATGATGAGTGCCCCAGTTTTATTTAACAAATTAACAGGGGGCAACTAGGTGAAGCAGTGAATCAAGCACCAGCCCTGGAGTCAGGAGGCCCTGAGTTCAAATCGGGCCTCAGACACTTGACACTTACTAGCTGTGTGACCTTGGGCAAGTCACTTAACCCCAATTGCCTTGCCTTCCCCCTCCAAAAAAAAAAATGAACAAGAATTAGCTTTTTCAAAGGGATATATACTGAGAAGATAAAGCAAGAATAAAAATAAAAACTTTCTCTCTACCACCTGGAGACATGTTCTTCCCAGTCCCAGGGAGAGTTGGTTCAATCAAACTGAAGTCAGTTTCTAGGTAGCATTTGCCTCTCCAAGTCGGCTTCCATATGTGGCAAGGCCAGTGGACAAATACATACACATATCTGCTAATGTTGGGTTAGAACAATCGGGTCACTCTTCTGGGCATAAGTCCGGGAGTCGTCAAGGGATTGGGAAATGAAAAGGGAAGAAAAAGGAGCTTTAAGATAATGAACTCAATTTTTTTCACAAAGTATAAAGCAGTCTTCGGAGGGCAGTCTAAGATAGAGTGGCTACTGTGGGAGGTTTGAGGAGAGACAAAGTTTGGAACAAGAGCAATAATAATGAGGATATGGAGAGCAGTTAAACGACTTTGACCAAAACATCATAACTACCTTGTGGTGAAATTGGGACTGGAACCCAAGGTTCTCTATACATCTGGACCTCAATCTACACCAGTAATTTATTAAGTTCCTCCTGTCTACAAAGCATTACGTGAGGCACAGACAAAAGACAAAACAAAAAAAAAATCTGTTCGCAAAGAGTTTATATTCTACTACAGGGATTTTATGTGTAAAGTCAAATATACATGATAATTTTTCTTAATTTACTAAGCACGAGAGGGATGAGGAAAAGTTGGTCACACAAAATGGCACATAAGCTGAAAGTCAAAGGAAATTAGAGTTTTTAACAGGCTAAAGAACAGAAGGGAGGGCATTCCTGTGCAAAGGCACAGTGGTGGGCAAAAGATTCTGGGTGCAGTCAATAGGCCAGGTCAGCTGGAATTTAGATCACCTCAGTTGAAGTATCAATTTTAAAATTTTGCTTTAATTTCCATCTCTCCTGTTACTATCTCGTCATGTTTTTCCATTAGAATTCTTTGTGAGCAATATATATTTACAAGAAGAATATTGGGTTTTTTTGGTTTGGTTTGGTGTATGTGAAGCTGATAATAAAGCTATTTATCACATGGTAATTTCAATTAGATCTTTCTGGAGGAAAAAATATATTAAAGGGCAGTCATCTAGAACAAATAATGTCTGGTCACAGATGAGTCTTTTTCATTGATTTTGGCTCCTATATATATAATTAATTATGTTTATTTAAGACATTTAATTGTGACTTATCTTAAATGTCTTTATTTCAAGTCTGATCATTCACTTTTAGTAACAACCATCCACTTGTGCATCAGTTCAGTTGTTTAAAAAAAAGTTTTCCCTGACTTTGCCCATTCTGTTCACTTAAAATAATTACATAATATTTATAAGTAATGAAAAAATTATGAGGGAAGGTGATTCACTACCACTTTGATGTTAATATACATGCATGTGTATATATGTATAAATATGCATATGTTTATATGTGTGTGTTGTGTTTATATATATATTGAAAAGTAGAATGACATAGTAGCTAGAGAGCTGGCCTTAGAGTCTGGAAGACCTGGATTCAAATCCTGCCTGTGTGACCTTGGACAAACTACTTCATCTCTCAGGCAATTCTTTAAGACTTAAGACCATAAAGAGCAGAACATAAAATCTTGCCAATTTGAACACTTGCCAATCTGAATTGTGAGAAGGAATTTATGCTAAGCAAATCATAAGGAGTAACATATATAAATATACACACATATGCATAAATATGCAATATGTTGACAAATATACACATATAAACATGTTAAGTATACATTGTATACCATACATGCATGTATATATTAATATATGCTTCATGTGTATATTATAATACACATAATACTTTACACATGCATGTATATTTTTTGTCAAGTCATTTGATTTCATTGATAAAGGGAACTCCAAGTAAAGAAATTCCCTTGGTCAGTGCAAATAAGCAAGTCCTTGTATATTATATTTTCAGAAAGCTCCTTTCACTGATAAAGACAGATAACTAATGGTGCAACTTACTGTCTTAGAAAGTTTCTTGAGTACTGAAAAGTGAAGTATCTTGGGCAGAATTTAACCCATCTTTACTACTTCACAGAACATTTCATTACACACTTAAAACCCCCAAACGGGCATTTAATATGGGGGCAGGAGTAGAGAGAGGGAGAAGGGAAGAGATCACAGCAGAAACATAAAATGGTTACAGAACTGGGAAGCCGGGTATATGGGTGACAAACTTTCTCTGTTTCACAATCTTCCTCATGGCTGACCCAGCTGTAGAGTAAGAAAAGTATTCTAAAAATGTGGCATGGAATATTACATTCAAGAGATTGTGTATCTTATGTAGAGAAACAGCATGAAGTAGGAGATAGAGAGAGGGCCTTCAGTTCAGGACAGCCTTCTACTAAACCACTCTACTTCTCAACATAAAAAATATATGTGTGTATGTATGTTGGTATACATACATGTATAACATCTACATGTAGATATGTGTTGCTATATAGCATAAGTATATGTGCATATTTTAATTATTTTTCTGGACCTGTGTTTTGATAGGGCTGAGTAAATCTTGGTGTGGAAACTCGTACACTAATGCAAGTTGGGCATATTCTGTGTAACTTGAAATTTTAGTGTGTAGGTACTTAGATGTTAAGTGACTTGTCCATGGTTATATAAAGTGCATAACATAAATAAAATAGCCATAATATGCATAACAGGCAGAATTTTAACCAAGGTCTGATTCTAATGACCACTCTCTTTACATACAATCTACATAAGATACATGTGTGTATGTGTGCACACATGCACACACATAATATATACAATACATACAATGCATACAATCTATAGATGGTATATCTATACAAAATATACAATCACTTAAATCCAACCTTCTCTAACACCTTTTTTTTTTTAGCATGCTCACAATTTCTAGAACTATGCCAGCTACAGGATATATTGTGAAATGGACAAAGTTTATCATTAGTATACCCAAATTCCCATTTCTGTAAACATTTTATATTTCTCTAGTATACTCTTTCCTTTTCTTCTCTCCCTCACCCCTGTTCCAAATTAAAAACTTGCTCTTGGGTTTTTAATTGTATGATGAGTTGTTCTATACCCTAGCAAAGAAACATAGAGCATCAATAATCAGGTAGGGAGGGTTTTTTCAGCCTCTAAACTCACAACAACTCAAATCACCTATGCTGTCTATTCCTTTTTTTTTATTTTTTGCTTTTTGGAGGGCAATTGGGGTTAAGTGACTTGTCCAAGGTCACATGGCTAGTTTTTGTGTTAAGTGTCTGAGGTCAGATTTGAACTCAGGTCCTCCTAACTCCAGGGCTGGTGCTCTATTCACTGTGCCACCTAGCTACCCCAATGCTATCTATTCTTAAGGTTAATTCTGTTGCCTGGGAATATGGAGAAGTAAAAACCATTAAATTATGAGGCACAATTTTCTATTATCTTATTTTGACATTTTAAGCAGATATATACATCAATTGAGGAATGGTTAAACAAATTTTGGTATATGTATATGGTGGAATATTGATACATTATGATATGAATGTATCTCCCTATTTTGCAGATATGGGGAAATATATGTTGGAATACTACGTATACTGTTAGACTCATTTGATGTTTGTTAATTTTAATGAATTATTTTCTGATTCTTTTTATTCTCTCTTCTAATTGATGACTCTATGGAATTTAAATTCCCTCATAACCTGACCCCTTTCTACCATTCCAGTCTTCTAAAAACTATTCCCTACAACATACTCTATAATCCAACAATACTGGTATCCTTGTTGTTCCTCATCATGACACTCCAACTCTGGACTCTATGCCTTTACATTGAATATCTTGTAATAGGAAAATGCTCTCTTTACTTGCTTCTGATTCCTGGTTTTCCTGATTTCCTTCAAGACTCAGTTCAGATCCCTCTTCTGCAGGATACCTTTCCCAGTCCCTCTTCTGAAATTATCTCTTTTTACAATGTATATAACTGATATATACAATCGTTTGCACATTGCTCCCTTACTAGCCTTGAGAGCAAGACCTATATTTTTGTCTTCCTTTGCATTCACAGTATTCAGTACAGTGCCTGGCAAATAGTAAGCATTAAATAAATGTTCATTATTTACCTTTTTACTGACTGACAAGGTATATATTGCCTCAATTAGTTTCTTTGATGATTCTCTGGGGTTTTCTAAGTAAATGATCATGTCACCTGCAAATAAGTATTTCATTTCTTTGTTGCCTGTTGTCCTTTCCATTTTTTTGCTTTTGTCTATTGCATTCACTAGCATTTCTAGACTATGTCAAATAATGGTGGAGAAGAAACATCCTTACTTGCATTCTATACTTATTGAGCAAGTTTCCAGTATTGTCTTTTTGCAAATAATGCTAGCTTTTGGTTTAAGATATAAACTCTTTATCATATTTTTTAAAAGTCCTTGCCTGCCTACGCTTCTTAGGGATTTTTGCATAAATGAGTGTTATAGTTTGTCAGAATTTTTCTAAACCTATTAACATAATCATGTTGTTTAGATATTTATGTTTTGATATGATTGATAATGCTAATTATTTGCCTAATACTAAACCAGTCTTGCTTCCCTAATATATATCTACCTTGGTCATAGTGAATAATATGGGGGCATTACTATGTTTTTTTGATACAATGTTCCTGAAGTACTATTCATAAGGCACAAGTTAGACCATGTCACTTCCAGTAAGTTCTTGTGGTCCCCAGTGGTCTCTGGAATCAAATACAAACCTCAGTTTGGCCTTTTAAGCCCTATAAAACTTGAATCTGTCCTATCTTTGCAGGTTAATTGCACATTTCTTCTCTTCCTTCATAACACATTTTAGCTAAGTTAATCTTCTTAACTTTTTCATACATACAATTCCATTTCTCATCTTAATACCTTTGCACAGGTGTTTCTTCTATTCCTAGAAAGTACTCCCTTTTTTTTCTCTATTTCTTAGAATCCGTAGCTTCCTTCAAAGCTTACCTCAAGTATTTTCTTGAGGTCTTTCCTGATCCCTCTAGCCATCAGTGCTGCTCCTTGCCACAGAATATCTTATCTTACATTTACTTCGTATATATTTTATATCTTTTGCAATGTTTTTGGGGTGAGTTTTAATGTCTAGTTTATAGAGCCATTCTGAGCTTATTATAATAAGCTGCTTTGGCTTCAGATGCTGTTACTGTTGTTCAGTCATTCACTTGTAACCTACTTTTTGTGACTCCATGGAACATATTGTCTATGGGGTGGGGTCTTCTTGGCAAAGATATTGGAGTGGTTTGTCATTTTCTTCTCCAGTGGATTAAAGCAAGCAGAGGATAAGAGATTTGCCCAGTGTCACACAGCTAATAAAGGTCTGAAACCAGATTTGAATTTAGGTCTTCCTGACTTCCAGGTGCAGCCAGCTATCCACTAATCAACCTAGTTGGCTCCTTCAGACGTGAGTCTAAAACAAATTTCAGCCAAACTGCTTTCCAATTTTCCTTACAATTCATCTCAAATTGGGAGTTCTCCCTTCAAGTAATTTATGTTCATGGAATAATTCAACAATTGGGTATTAGGTTCAGTTCTTTCTATTTCATTTTTATCTAGTCTGATTCATCTTTATCAAATTTCATTTTTTTTATTGTTGTCTGATCATTTCAGTTATGTTCGACTCTTCATGACCCCATTTGGGGTTTTCTTGGCAGAAATACTGGAAGGATTTGCTATTTCCTTCTCCAGATCATTTTACAGATGAGGAAACTGAGGCAAACTGGGTTAAGTTACTTGCCCAAGGTCACATAGCTAGTAAGTGTCTGAGGTCAGATTTGAACTCTGGAAAATGAATCTTCCTAATTCCAGGCCCTGCACTATATCTTCTCCACACCTAGGAGTCACAAATAGTCTCAAGGATTATTGTCTTATAGTATAATTTAGAGTCTGGAAATGCTCTTCTCCATTCAATACTGCATTTTAAATTGTTTCCCAAGAGATTCCAGATATTTTGTTACTCCAAATAAATTTAATTATCAGTTGTATAGTTCTATAAATTCTGCCACTGGTTGTTGGATTAGTATAAAACTAAATCTGACTTAAAAGAAGAAAAAAGACACAAATCAATGCAAAAGAAATAAATAAAACATAAACTTAATCATAATTTTAAGTGTTAATGAATGAAATTATCTAATAAAAATAAAAGAGGGTATTATAATGGATAAGAAAATGAAATCTTATAATGTGCTGTATAGAAGAAACAAAAAATAACGACACAAAGAATAAAAACAAAAAGACTAAAACAAAATTTATCACACACTAAGTGACTTCAAAAAAGCAGGAGCTAAAATCATACTATCAGACAAAGCAAAAGTGTTTTTCATCATAATGTCAAGAGAGATAAATAGGGAACTTACACTACTTATATGTGCTCAAGAAATATGTAACATCAGTAGTAAGTATACATGCTCCAAATGTCATAATATCATAAAGAAAAAAATTGAACTGCAATAAGAAATAGATACTAACAATAATTGTAGGAGATTGTAATGTCCCTCCCTCAGAGCTACATAAATCTAACAAATGAGCAAAAAGGAAAATACTGAGGAAAATTGGAAAGTGAAGAAATTAAAGTTTAAAAGTCTTATGGCATCTTCAGAATAGAAATATTAAAGGCAATGTATATCTCTGAAGATCACAAAGTAAGTTTACAAAAATAGACTGTGTGGTAGGGCATAGAAAAGTGATAAATAAAAGTTAAGTAGGTAGTAATATTACACACATTCTTTACAGAACCTAATGCTATTTTAAAAAGTAATTATGACAGGAAACACAAGCCAAATAAAATAGACAAATATAAAAGACATACTGAACAACCACAGAATCACAGAATTTATAATTTGGAAGGAAACTTAGGGGCAATATAGTCCAACTCATACACCAAGAGAATTCTCACTGCAGAATAAGAGACAACTAGTAGTACAGCCTATGCTTAAAGACCTCCAAGAAGAGCGAAGTTACCACTTCTCAAGGCAATCCATTCTATTTATGAAGAGTTCTAATTGTTCAGAGGTTCTTCCCCCTGACATCAAGCTTAAATTTGTCTCTTTTAAATTTCCACTCATTGTTCCTGGTTCTGCCTTATGAGGCCAAACGGAATGATATACCTTCATATATTTGTACTACAATTATCATGTGCTCACACGAGTTTTCTTTTTTCCAAGCTAAACATACCTAGTTCATTCAATGGCTTTTCATATGTCATAGACTCGAGGCCTTCTACTATCACGGCTTTCCTCCCCTGGACACTTTCCTGCTTATTCAGTGTCCTTCTGAAACCATAGTGAGTAGAAGTGAACTCTATACTCCAGAAGAGATCTGTCAAGGGCAGAATATAGAAGGATGATCACCTCCCTGTTCCTGGCAGCCAATGTACTCCAGATATAGTCAAAGAGAGAATTAGCTTTTTTGACTCCCACACAACACTGCTGACATATTAAGTTTGGAATTCTTTCAGAATAAATGCTAGCTATATAGGCCTCCTCTATATTATATTTGTGGAGTTGATCTGTTGTGCCTCATTGTGAGATTTTGCATTTTTCTCTATTGAATTTCACTTTATTAGATTCAGCCTAATGCTAGCCTCTCAAAAGCCTTCTGGATGCCAACACTTTCAATTAATGTGTTAGCCAATTTTGGGTCATTGGAAAATTTTATAAGAATGCCACTAAAGGCCTTTAATTGATAAAATGTTAAATATCACAAAGTCAACTACATATCCCTGAAGTACTCTACTGGAGATTTCCTGACATATTGATAATAACTATTAAAACCTATTCTTTATTAGCCATCTAACAATTTCTGAATCTATATGATCTGATCCATATCACATATATCTCATCTGATCCATAATCCAACTTGGCGACAATAAAATTTTGATAAAAAGACCTATCATAAAAACAATAAACATGTGAAAGAGAATAATGAAAATGATATGACATGCCAAAATATCTGGAATGCTGCAAAAGTAATCCTGAGAGGAAAAATTATATCTTTTAAAGCATACATTAACAAAATGGAAGGAAAAGAGGATTAATGAACTGAGTGTGCCACTAAAATGCTACAGGAAAAAAGCAAACTAACAAACCCAAAATAAGTGTCCAAAAAAGGAAATCTTGAAAATTTAGCAAAGAAATATAGCAATCATTAAGTATTTGTTAAGCATTTACTATGTGCTAAGTACCTTGTTAGATGCTGGGGACATAGGTACAAAGAATCAAACAATTTTTACTGATAAAAATAATATATTTTAATGGGGGAACTATTACAAGCATATATATACATATGTTAACATATATAGCATAATTATAAAGTGAATAAATATATTTGAGCTATTTTGGATGAAGGGTATTTGTAGTTGGGGGAGCAGGAAAGGCTTCATGCAAAAGATGCTTAAGTTACATTTAAAGAAAGGGATTCTAGGAGGCACATGTAATTAGGAAGTATTGTACAGAAATGTGAATAATGAGCCATGCATGAGGAATAGAGAAAAGTCTAATTTGGCTGGTTCAAGGAGTACAAGAAGGAAAGTTATAATTAAAATGGAAAAATAGATTGGGGCCAGGTTGTTCAGGGGCTTTAAACACTAAAAAAAAATTTTTTTTAAGGAATTAATATTTTTTCCTATAGACAAAAGGAAGCTAATAAAGTTGACTGAGTAAAGAAGATACATGGTCAGAACTCTACTTATCGAAAATCATTTTGTTAGCAGTGTGTTGGATGGAATATAGTAGTGAGACAAGTGAGACAGGGAAGCAAATTAGGAAACTCTTCTGCAAAGGAATGTGGGAAATGTCTTCTCAAATCTCTTCTTTTGAAACAATCTTATTCTTTGTAATTCTGTAACATTCACTTTCAACTTTTTGGGGGGGCTGTTCTTCTTTCCATTTATATTGTAGTTATTGTGTATAGTGTTTCCTTAGGTCAGCTGACTATATTCTGTGTCAATTCACATAAGTCCATGCTTCTTGTTAATAAGATGTTAATTCACCATATTTATAATTTCTTAAAACACAATAATATTCCATTATATTCATGTGCCACATTTATTTAGACATGCTCAACAAATAGGCATCTACTTTGTTTCTAGTTCTTTGCCACCACAAGAAGTACTACAATAACTATTTTGGCATATATGGGACTTCCTTTTTATCAGTGACTTCCTTGGGGTATATGCTTAGTAGTGCAATATCTACGATAAAGGTATGGATATTTTAGCTCCTTTATTTGCACAATTCCAAATTGCTTTCCACAATGGTGGTATTAGTTCATCTCTCCTTAAAAAAAAGTGTGTCTACCTTTCCACAAACCTTACAACATTGACTATTCCCATGGTTTACCATTCTTGCCAGTTTGTTGAGTGTGGGGTATGACCCCAGTGTTGTTTTGATTGGCATTTCTCTTATAATTAATGATATGGAGTATTCTTTCACACAATTGTTAAGTGCAGTTCTTTTGAGAACTGTTTGTTCATATCTATCGACTGCTTTTCTACTGAGAAATACATTTTGGTCTTATACATTTCTATTAGCTATCTATATATGTTGGATACATACACACATATCCATATAAAATATACATGTATACACAACTATATTATCATCTGATAGATTCTTTCCTCTCTTCCTTTTTCCCCCTTCCCTTATCTTAGATGCATTAATTTTGTTTGTGCCAAAGTTCCTCAATTTACATATAGTAAAAATTATCTATTTAATCTTTTGTAATTGCCTTATTTCTCCCTTTAAGTTTAGAGTTCCTCTCCTATCCATAACTGTGAAAAGTGTATGATATGCTTCTAATCTTTTATTGTAAAATATGGTATAAGTTGTTAGTCTAAGCCTAACCAAGTCTGCTTTCCAGCTTTCTCAACAATTCTTTTCAAATAGGAGTTCTTTGTGAGTAATTCATGTCTGAGTTCTTGAATCCCCTTTGTTAAGTTTCTTTCACTGTTTTACTTCTCTGTGGTGCAGTAGATAAAATGCTGGGCTTGGAATCGGGAAAATATGAATTCAATTTGGGTCTCAGATACTTACTAGCTATGTGATGCTGGATAAGTCACTTAACATCTGTTCACCTTAGTTTCCTTATCTGTAAAACGGAGATAATAAAAGCATCTAACTCCCAGGATAGGAAGATCAAAAGAGATATTTGTAAAATAACTGAGCACAGGACTTGGCACATAGTAGGTACTCTGTAACTGCTTATTCCCTTCCCTTCCTCCCTCTGTTTCTTAATGGATAACAAATGGTTTTGATGACTGTTATTTTATAATACAGGTCTAATGAGGTCTAGAAGTGCTGTTCTCTCTTCATTCCTTTTCCTTTTTTTCATTATTTACCTTGCTATTATAGCTCTTTCTTCCAAATTGTCATTATTTCATCAAGTTCTGTAAAAAAAATTTTGTTAGTTTGGATTATAGAACTAAATTAACTTTGGTACTGTTGTCTTTTCATGGCATTTATATAGGCATGGCCCAAACATAAGCACTGAATCTATTTTGAATGGGATGTCCCCTTCAATTATTGCCTCTTAGATTTTATAGAAATGTTAGGGATTTTTTTGCCAATTTCTTTTATAGCCTGTAATTTTACTGAAGCTATTATCTCAGTTTCTTTGCTATTCCCCTAGGATTTTCTAAGTAAACCATCATGTCATTAGCAAATATAAACAGTTTTACCTTCCTGACTGTTGTTACACATTTAAATTCCTTTTCCTTGTCTTACTACTCTTTCTAGAACTATAATAATACTGGGGAGAGTTGGCATCATTGTTCCATCCTTGTTTTTACTGAAAAAGTTCCTAGTGTATTTTCATTACTTTTAGAGAACTAGGCCTAGAGTCGGGAAGATCTGACTTCAAATGTGGTATCAGACACTTACTAGCTGTGTGATCCTGGACAAGTCACGTAACCTCTGTTTTTCTCACTTTCATCACCTGTAAAACAGAGGATAATAATAACATCTACTTTGCAGGGTTGTTGTGAGGATCAAATGAAATAATATTTGTAAAAAAAAAAGTGCTTAGTAAAGTGCTTGGAACATAGAAGGTTCTGTTTAAATGCTTATCCCCATTCCTTCCTCTTTTGATGTTAGATAATATACTTTGTAGATTTTTTTAAACATAAATGTGTATTCTACTTTGTCAAAGGCTTTTTCTGCATTTATTAAAACAATCTTGAGGTTCTTTAAAAGTTTGATAGAATTTGCTTGTGAATCACAGCACCAGAAGTTACTTCTTTGGTGGTTTTCTCCCTTTCCTGAGAATTTTTTAAGACCTTAATTTGGTCTTCTGATAGTTTGGGTATTTTATATTTTTTAAGGTAATTCTCTATTTCTTTTGTGCAGCTAATGCTGCTATCAGTTCTAAATTGACCCTTACTTCTTCCCAAATTATTTTGAATATTCAAGAAAGTGTATAAGTATAGAACTATTAAAATATCACATAGAGTTACATGGGAGTAGAGTGTGACATTAACATTAAATGTTATAGGATAATAGGTGGTTAGGTGTTTGATACATAGTGTCCATGTTAAGCCTTTGGGGTAACCTCACTGAAGAGGTAATAAATGGGTAACATGTATGTAATAAATGTTTTCATTTGGAAACATAATAAAAGTCCTTCCTTTAATTAGAATAGGATGAGAAGACTTTCACCTGGAACTGATTGTGTTAATCCGTAGTAACAGGTCATCAACTTGAAGTTCAGTTAAAAGAATCATCTGATATGGTTTTAACTATAGAGTGGTGATTAACAAATACTATTTGGAAATGACACATAAGAATATCAGTGCAGCAGGGAATGAGTAGAGGATAAAAATGTAGAGAATGTAGATTGAAGCTGACAATTGCAGATGAGATTTGAATGTGTGGGAAATAAATGCTATTGAGGCAAATGGAATTTATTATAGACTGGTTGTTGAGGCTGGCGAATGGTTTCAGTCAAGGAAGGAATGATAATAACTCAAATTCTTATAGTATTTAAGGCACAATGTTCAACTAAGAGCTGTTATATTCCTTTAAAACTATGGTTCTAGGATTCTAGATATAGGCTGAATTCAAATAAAATGGAACATAATTAATGTCCTATAATTTTTACTTTCTTACTTTTATTTAAAAATGAAATGTTTATTAAATTGGTTCAGTGTCCAATGGATGGTAAGAGCATGATTTGTCTTGCTTGGGACAGAACTAGGTATAATGGGCAGACTGTGTACTAGGAGGCTGGGGAGAAGAGACACAGATTCCAGGAAGGAACATGTCCACTAGGGGTAAGAAAGAATTTCCTTAGTCATAGCTATCTGACACTGGAACAGTCTGCCTTGTGAAATAATAAGTTTGCGGTACCTAAAGGTCTTTTAAAGCAGAAACAGAGACCTATCTATGTCATGTAAAGGACTCCTGCATTAGGAAGGGGGATGGGTTAGATTACCTCTGAGCTCCCTTCCAACTCTGATGGTCTATACAGAATCTATGATTCTACTCTACTTAGATTTAGAACCTATTTAGATTCATGTTTTCTATTCAGAAAGCATTTTCCTTATCATTATCCTGAGACAGGTAACAAACATATAATCTCCATTTTTTTTTTCAGAATAGGAATGAATAAACCAAGGAAAGGATCATTGAATCCAACCTCTTCATTTGACAGGAGAGGAAACTGAAAGTGAAGAGTAATTGGCCCAAGATCACACAGGTGATAGGGGAGTAAAGTGTGGAATTATCATTGGCTCTGCAGATAGAACCTCTGTATTCAAATACCGACTGTCAACACTTACTTATTTCTGTGATCTTGTGCAATAATAACAATAGCTAGTATTTACAGAGAATTGTTTGCAAAGAATTTTAATAATAATGGGTAATATTTATGTAGTTTTTACAATATGCTAAGTGCCTTACAATTATTAGCTCATTTCATCCTCACAATAACCTTGTGAGGTAGGTGCTATTATTATCCCCATTTTACAGATGAGGAAACAAGCATACAGAGGTTAAATGAATTTGCCCAAGCTCACATAGCTGGTAAGTGTATGAAGCTGGATTTGAACTCAGATTTTTCTTAACTCCAGGTAAGTCATTCTATGCCATGTTTCACTTTGCTCCCTACTTCCTTCAACTCTCTGAACTCTATGGGCTTCATTTATAAAATAAGTATGGACTATATGGTGTTTGAGGTCCCTTCCAGCTCTGGAGCCGTGATTCAGCAATCTTAGATAGGAAAGCCAGGATTGTGAACCTAAGTCCTCTGACTTCAAATCCAAAGTCCTTTCCTTCCATAAGATATGGAAACTGAAGTCTAGGAAGGTTAATTGAATTGCCCATTACGGCAATATTACAAAAGCATTATAGAGTGCTTTACAAATATTGTGTCACTTGAGTCTCCAAACAACTCTGTGAGGCAGGTCCTATTATTATCCCATTTCACAGAAAACTGAGGTAAACAGAGGTTAGGTGACTTGCCCATGGTTAACCAGCTAGTAAATGTCTGAGGTCACACTAGAACTCAGGTCCTGTGCTACCTTTACCTGTCTTCTGTAGGTGTCAGTGGTGGATTTCAAAGCTAGGTCTAATCAAGTTCACGGTTGTTTCCACTGCATCATTTTAAGAAAATCAAACCTCTTTGTCTACAAAGAGTAAAGGAAACCGCGGGTTCTTTTGGAATTCAATAGGTTTTAGTCTAGGAACGGAAATTTCTAAGTTGTCTTATTTTCCAAGTTCTCATTAACCCAGTCCCCTAATTAAATATTGTGAAGAAATCTGGGCACCCTTTCTTTCTCCAGCTCACCAGTTGTATCTCCAATGGAATCGGCCATTAAAAGTCATGCTTTTGGGGTTTTTGTTTATTTGTTTGTTTTTTGTGGCAATCCAAGCTAGTGCCCTACAATTTTTGTAAAAAAAAAAATTTTAAACGACAGGGTTATGCTGATCACCACTGTCTCTTTCAGCTCTTACTGTAACTGCTCTTTGTGGTACTTCTTGAAGCCCAGCCCCCTGGAGTTACCATGGAGACTCGTGACACAGTCAGAGGTAAGGACTTTTCACTCGCTCCACATCCTTACAATATTGTTTCCCCAAAGCCTGTCCACATGGGCGCACCATCTTACTATTGGTCCTTTATCGTGCCGGTGCCTTCCCTCGTCCAATCAGATGTCTAAGCACGTGCGCCCCCGCGGCCCCCCGCGACTTCCCATTGGCCTGGCCTTTCAGATCACGCTCTGCCTGCTCCTCATCACGCAGGGAGGAGCGGTGAAAAAGCAATGACTCAGTAGAGGCCTGGCGCCAATCAAGGAGAGGTGGGCCTCTGGGCCAGCCAATAAGAAAGCGCGTGGGCTGGCTCTTTTTGCACCTTCCAGGTCCCAGTTGGGGTTCGAGAGAGTTTGTTAAAGCGACAGTCACCCTAGTGCACTCGGGAATCATCCAGACACCAGCTATTCACCCCGACGGCCGAGGAGCAAAGTGGGCTCCCTTGCGAGTGGTTCTGGTCACCCGCACCCCGACCCCCAACTGCAGCGTTGTGAAAGGAGCCGCAAATCTGCGTCGCCGCGGGGCGGCGGCCGGAGAGCAGGTGGCCTGTGACGGGGGTAGAAGGAAATGGGAGGTGAAGCAACCACGGGGGCCGCTGCCACGGCGGGGCCTGTGGCCGAGGGCCGCGTCAAGAGTCTGGGACTCGTGTTCGAAGACGAGCAGAAGAGCAGCTACTCGAGCGGCGAGACCGTGGCTGGCCATGTGTTGCTGGAGACCACCGAGCCGCTGGCCCTTCGAGCGCTCCGTTTGGAGGCCCAGGGCCGGGCCCGGGCCAGCTGGAGCCAGAGCCCTGGACACCACCGTCTCGACGCCTCGGGGTCCCTGGCAGCGGAGGTGGAGTATCTAAACATCCGCCAGAGCCTCCGGGAGCCCGCTGCAGGTGAGGGGCCGGAGTCCTGAGGCAGAGGGGGGCGGGGCACGGCTGC
>CM053582.1:470601488-470633099 GCA_028627135.1 Pseudochirops cupreus
CCCCTTCTTCCACATCAACAGGGGAGTTCATGCCTTCTCAACAGTGGGACAGGGTTTGCCCCTTCCACACTTAGCACTTAGTACTAAGTGCTAAGTATCCTGCTAAACGGATTACTATTACAAATCCTTGCCACTGACATATACTGACTATGTGATCTGGGCAAATTACTTAAACTCTCAGGGCTCTAGACAATTCTTTAAGAGAAGGTGCTACTCTACAGTGGTAACAGATATTTCTACTATGAGCTTCCTACACCAATGTCCCTATCCCTAACTCTATATGTCAAGCAAACACTGTGCTAAGTTCCAGAGACACAAATTTAAAAATTGAGACAGTCCTTGCCCTCAAGAAACTAATATTCTAAATTTAATAACTCTGTCAAAAATAAAAAAGAGGTGGTGGGAAATGAGGCTAATTTAACGTGACTTCATGAAACTATACTGGTTCCTTAAGATCCATTCTTTCTTTTCCATAATGATTAATTCATTCCAAAATTTCCCCAGGAGCCAAGTCAAAGTCACTAGTCTATAATCATAGACTCTATTTCCTTCCCTTAACAAAAAAAAAGGTGGGGAGAGAATTTTTTGCCCCTTTTAAGTACTGTAATAACTCTTCCATTCACTATGATTTTTCAAATATAACAGCCAGTGGCTCATTGGGTCACATTTGCCATTTCTTTCAGTACCTGAGGATGTAGTTCCACTATGCTGTGTGACTTGAATTTATCAAAGATAAGAGGTTCTCTTACTATTTCCTTGCCAATCTGGGATTCTAAACAGCTAATTGTGACATTAGAGCAGCCTAAAGATAGGTCCTAGAAGTATTGTAATATCAGAAACTTCAAGTGGAGATCATAATCTGTTCTGTGGAAAGTTCAGGCCATCAGCATTCATTATTATTCTTCCAATCTTGTAGACAAGTGTGTGGTCATATGTACTGAGCAGAAAAATCAAGTGCTACAGAGGTGGTGACATAATGGAGGGCGTAGGCTTATCTTGAAAGAGTCTTACAAGAGGCTGCTTGAAATTGGTGCACATTGTAAAGTTCTGGCTGGAGAGGTACTTGTAGGACTTCTTGACTCTTACAATACTAACAAGGATTTCTTAGTCAATTGGGCCAGAATCCCACTCTCCAAATATTCCTAAGTAGGAAACTGTGGGTACCTTCATGAAAGCCGCATTTTGAAATAAAGCAAAACTTGTATGTCTTACGGTCAGCAAATGCTGATTATTTTAAATATGTTTACATAGACGCAGAAGCCAAAGCAAGACCTTCCAGAAAGTAGTTGAAAGAATATTAGAACTGGAATCTGAGGACCTGAGTGACAAAACTGGCAATTAATTTCTCAGAGCCTTAGAACGAATGAATGAATCTTCTACGATTTCTAAGGCTCCTTCTGTTTCTATATCCTATGACCTTTTCCCAGTAAGCAGTAAAGCAGTTCTCTAATGAGAACTTTTATGGAAGAAAAATATGGTAGAAATTTAATAACTCCAGGAAGATTCAAAGTTCTCAAGGCCTGTCCCACCTGACTATGCCCAGGGAGGGGCTTAGTTGGAATGAGAATGTCACTGCCTTAAGCCTTTACATAGGTGAAAGATGGAATGGGAGAGTATCAATAGTATTTGAGGATCACAGTCCAAAGATTTATCAGTACATGGAAAAATAACAGTATGTGGAAGAACAGCCAAAAGTTAACCTAGGATTCTGAATGTTAAGAAGAGTTAGCCCCATCCCATTAGAATAGAAACTCTGATAAGGCAAAGGGAAAGAGGTTAGGGCAGGGGTGGGGAACCTGTGGCCTTGAGGCCACATGAGGTATTCTAATCAGTTCAGTCAAATGGCCATACTTGAAGACCTAGAGGATCACATGTGGCCTCAAGGCCACAGGTTCCTCACCCCTGGTAGGCTAATCATGCTCCAATGCATATTAATAGGTTAATTTTAAAAAAAGAAATATCAAGAACACTTGGTTAAAAAGAGACTAGTCATTTTAGAAGCCTCAGTTACAATGCTACCTACACAAGCTGCAAGCTGCCTGGTTTTTGCTCATAGACTCAATAAATTTTCTGTATGATATAATATTCTGTATGATGTAATATGGACAAATATGTATTTTCCATAACTTATCTCAATCAGGAGTTCCTCATTCCAGGATGCAATGAAGAAGTCAGTGTTCACTTTGTCCATATCAATCATTCTTTAAATTAGATCATAATACATTTTAGCCTATATTTTTTTCCAGAATGAAAAAGTTCAGTCTTATTAATCTGTGTTTAGCAAAATAGTTTGATCAATGTAGTTTGCTTTTTCTTGTCCTTTAGTCTATTATCTCTTTCCTGAAGTGGAATGACCAGAATTGATGACCTCATCCTAAACACAGATGAACCAATGCTCTAAACGAAGGTAGAACAACATTCCTGTTGTTGCCAACACCTTCTTAATTGTACATATCCTTACAATACAACTTGCTTCAGTCTATAACCAAAAGCAGAATATATTATGCAGTCACTTCTTGCACTTGGTCATTCAAACCCAAGCATTAACTGGCTAGTGGTCAAGTGAGCCCAAATTAATACCAGTCATGGAGTATAGGAACTGAGCTTGCAAGGTAATGTTATGGTAAGGAAAGTGTGGTATAAGTAGAAACAGGAAAGTGAAGAGAAGAGTTATTTCAACACAGGAATCACCTAGGTGACACAATGAATAAAGTGTTGGACTTGGAGTCATTAAGAACTGAGTTCAAATCTTGCCTTAGACACTAACTGTGGATCCTGAACTAGTCACTTAACCTCTCTGTGTCTGTTTTCTCATCTGTAAAATGGGGACAATAATATCACTTCCTAGGGTTGTTATGAGAATAAAACAAGATAACATATGTAAAGCCCCTTGCAAAGTGCTTTAGAATACTATATAAGTGCTAGTTACTGTTGTTGTTATTATTGTCCACCACAGATTGGAAGACTAAGTCTAAACTATAAATATAGCATATATGCTATACTATACTACAAGTATCCGGTGGCTCAGCAACTAAGTAGATAATGGCAAAACTTTCCATTGCATTGGGCCAACGTCCTGCCCACCACCACTCCAGGAGGACTGGGAAGAATGGTAATAGAACACAGAGAACTGCAGCTCTGAAGTCACAATCAGACTTTTGGGCAAAATATTTCTGTGTCCAATGCAGCCCTTCAAAGGATATATGAATTCTAAAGATTAAAGGAGAGCGTGCCAAATTTCATTTCAATCACAATTTAGTTAACTATGAACTTGGTACAATTAAACATAGACTGAATATTGGGATTTGTTTCTAAGTGGAGATATTTTATCAGCGTCTGTATAGTTAGTATGCTGACTCTCTCCTTAGCTGACTGCATCTCTCTTCTTGGTTTCAGGGTGTATTTCTAAGAAGGGTTTAGGATCACTTCTTTATAGCCACTGGCTTAAACCTCCATTATGTCCCTCCTTTTGTTACGGGCATATGACTAGCATCCTGGCTCCATTTAACCACTTATAACAGGAGGTAATATTTGTAAAGCCCTTAGCACAGTGCCTGGTACCTAGTGGGTGCTATATAAATGTGATTTTTATCATCATCATTAGCAGCAGCAGCATCACTTAATCACTCAACTTAAAAGCTGGTTAGCTTTTAAAAAGAGATATTTATTTCAAAAGTATAGGAAGAACAAAGAACAAATATTTTCCCCAGTACCTCTAAGGCATATTCTTCCCTTTCTACCTTGGCTTCTAGGGGAGTAGGTGAAAATTTTAGCTCATTTCCTATACAGTATTGGTCTTACCAAGTTCAAGTCTAAAGGCAGTCTTTCTACTGGAGAAGTCCTTATTTGTTTCACTGTAATGGGTCAATTAATAAGGTCTCTCCTCCTTCCTTAGGAAATCTGCTGGCTGTAGAACCTGGCCTGGAATTCTAGGAATCCACGGCACACTTCAAACCCCTTGAATTAACAAGTTCCTAGAGGTTTCACTCCCTTCTTCTATAATGGAAAAAAACAAAGCAAAGGCAAAGGACCCGAGCCTTTTTTTATAAGGGCCATATGGTGTGAGAAGAAAAGAAGCTCTGAAATTTTTCTCTCACTGGATGCCATGAAAGAAGGAATCACCATTATCTGCCAAGAATTAAGGAAAAAGGAGTCACCTGGGAGAGGATTCAGGGAAGATGAAGTAGGGCAGACAACTTTCTGCTCTTTAAATTTCCTCAACAAAAAAAGAAAGAACATTGCCTCAGAGGGAATATAAAGCAATGGAAATAAACAAAAGTTAGGGTTAAATAGCTGTTCTCCTAAGACAACTCAAGAAAACCCCCAGAAAGACCCTACTCCAGGAGCAAAAGACGCAAGGGGTGAAAGTTCAGCCTATGTGAAGTACAAACACCTCCAGGCTGACTGCAAAATCAACAATAACAAGCCATAGGGGCAGCTAGGTTGAGAGGCAACCCCCACCTTAGAAACTTTCATTGTACAAACTGTGGGGTTCTGAGGACTAAGTAGAAGAAGATTTAAGGACCTTCCACTGTCAAAGGACGCCAAGCACACCTGTGTTGACCAGACACATACCTGGCTATAGCTGCAGGGAGAAGGAGCTGGCACACACCCAGTCAGTGCAGTAGTGAGGGGCAGAGACCCTTCTAGCTGTGGGAACTTTCAGGAAAGCAGAGACCCATTTCAATTCCAGGGCAGTGGGGACCGCTATTAGTTAGCAGCCACCTGAAGGACCACAAAGAGCAAGATCATTTGCAGGACAGTATGGGGGGAGAGAAGGGGTAAGGGAATTGCGGTGGCTTCGGAGTGGACAGGAGAGCCCAAGATTGAGTCTCAAGACAAATGTCAGAAAATAACAGTAAGAAGGACCTGAGACTTGGGGCATCATTCAGAGGGACTATAATTTGATTACAGTAATAGCTGCAAAAAAACAAAAGAAAAGAAAAATAAATAAAACAAGCAAGCAAAGGAGAAAGAACCCAACCACAGATAGCTACTGCAGGGATAGAGAAGATCTGGGTTCATGTTCAGGGAAGATAAGCAAGCAAAAAAGGCCACTCCTTTTTCAACGAGAAATGTCAAATGGTCCCAAGCACAAAAACTGTTCTTAGAGGAACTTTAAAAAGACTTTAAAAGTCAAATAAGAGAAATCAAGGAAAAATTAAAAGAAAAATAAAAGCAATCCAAGAAGATAAAGAAAATTATGAAAAGAAGATCAACTAACTTGAAATAGAGAATCAAAAACTTAAGGAAGAAAATAACTCCTTGGATACTAGAATTGCGCAAAAGGAACCTAATGACATTCTTTTCTTTTCTTTTTTTTTTTTTTGGAGGGAAGGTAAGGCAATTGGGATTAAGTGACTTGCCTAAGGTCACATGGCTAGTTTTTTTGTGTTAAGTGTCTGAGGCCTGATTTGAACTCAGGTCCTCCTGAGTCCAGGGCCAGTGCTCTATTTACTACATCATCCTAATGATATTCTAAGACACCAAGAAATAATAAAACAAAATCAAAAGAATGAAAAAATAAAAGAGAACATGAAATACTTCATCAGAAGAACAACTGATCTAGTGAACATAGAGAGGAGAAATACTATAAGAATAGTTGGACTACCTAAAAATCATGATTAAAAAAAAGAATCTTGGAAGATCAGAGACAGAAGTGTCTCTGATAAAAGCCTCATTTCTAAAATATACAGGGAATTGGGTCAAATATGTAAGCATACAGGTCATTCCCCAATAGATAAATGGTCAAAGGATAAGAATAGGCAATTTTCAGAGGTAGAAATTAAAGATATCTATAAGCATATGAAAAAATACTCTAAATCACTATTGACTAGAGAAATGCAAATCAAAACAACTCTGAGGTACCACATCTCACCAGTCAGATTGGCAAAGATGACAAAACAGGAAAATGACAAATGCTGGAGAGGATGTGGAAAAATTGGAACCACTGTGGAGTTGTGAACTGATTCAACCATTCTGGAGAGCAATCTGGAACTATGCCAAAAGGGTTATAAATAATTGCATACCCTTTGACCCAGTAGTACCACTTCTAGGATTGTGTCCCAAAGAGATCATAGAAGTCGGAGGAAGATTCATATGTACAAAAATATTTATTGCAGCTCTTTTTGTGGTGGCAAAAAACTGGAAATTAAGGGGATGCCCATCAATTGGGGAATGGCTAAACAAGTTGTATATGAATGTAATGGAATACTATTGTGCTATAAGAAATGAGGAGCAGATGGACTTCATATTTACCTGGAGAGGCTTATACAAACTGATGCTAAGTGAGAAGATTAGAACCAGGAGAAATCTGTACACAATTACAGAGACAACATATGTGTGATGACCAACTTTGATAGACTGGACTCTTCTCAGCAATGCAAGGTTGTAAGACAACTCCAAAAGACTTGTGATGGAAGGAGATATCTGCATTCAGAAAAAGATCTAGAAAGAACAGAGTTTAAATGCAGACTGAAGCAAACTACCTGCTTTCTTTCTTTTTCATGTTTGGTTTTGTTTCCTCTTTCCCATTGTTCATTCCATCAGTTACAACCCTTCTTTACAACCAGACTAATGTCTAATGTGAAAGTATTTGCAGATCCTATACTTGATTGCATGCTGCCATGGGGGAGGGGGAAAGTGGAGAGGAAGGGGAGAAAATCTGAAACTCGAGGAATTGTGGAACTGAATCTTGTAAACTAAAAGTAAACAAACAAATCAATAAAAAAATTATAAAAAAATAAAAAATAAATAAATTATTTTTGAGCCCAAGTTGACCATAAACTCTAATAAACCTTATTTTTTTCTTCCAGCATATAATTCAGTATGATATTGTTTTCATGTAACCTGTATCCCAAGAACCCTCATGTCTTAAATTTGCAAAAACTGGGTTCCATCTTGGTGGCACCAATAAAAGATCAGTATGAAAAAAAAAAGGATCTTGATACATAACAAGAAATTATCAAGGAAAATTGCTCTGAAGTTCTAGAACAAGAAAGCTAAGCAGAAATAGAAAAAAAAATCCACCAATCACCACCTGAAAGAGATCCCAAGAAGAAAATTTACAGGAATATCATAGCCAAATTTAAAAGCTCCAAGATTAATGAAAAAATATTGTAAGCAACAAGAAAAAAAATGTAAATATCATGGAGCTACAATAAGGATTACACAAGACCTAACAGCTACTATGTTGAAGGACCACAGGTCTTGGAATATTATATTTTATAGAGCAAAAGAGCTGGAGTTACTATCAAGGGTAACTTAACCCAGCAAAGTTAACTATAATCCTGAATGAAAAATAAATGAGCATTTGATGAACTGAAAGACTTTCACGTATTTGTGACAAAAACAGCAAAATTTAATGGAAAATTTGACATATAGCATCCAGGAGAAATAAAAGAAAAATTAAAGCTCAATTAAAAGGGACTCAATAAGATCAAATTGTTTATTACTTCTTATATATGAAAATATTATCAGTACGCTTATGACTGTCATCATTACTTGAATAGTTTGAACAAAAAAGACTTGAGCTGAGCTGTGTATGATGAAGTGATTCTTAAAAAAATAATACTGTCTAAGGAGAAATAAAAAGAAGAAATTATCTCATGCAAATGAGGCATAAAAGAAAAAACGGATACAGAAGAAGCTAGCAAGGGGGAGGGGGAGTAGTGATGGAATCTTATTCTCATCAGGAATGGGTTAAAGAGGGAACTCTGTGTGTGTGTGTGTGTGTGTGTGTGTGTGTGTGTGTATGTGCGCGTGTGTGTGTGTGTGAAAGGGAGGGACTCTTGGAGAGGTGTGTGGATTAAGGAATATGAGGGCAAGGTAGCATACAGAAGTAAAGCAGAAGAGAGGAATAGAGTGAGAAGGATAGTGAGGCAAAATAGGAAGGAGGAAAATACATGAGAAGTAATTATAGCTTAGAATGTGAATGGGATGAATTTACCCATAAAATGGAAACTGACAGCAAATTAAAAATTTGAATTCAACAGTATATTGCTTTCAGGAAATGTCAGAAAAATGAGAAATACATACAAAAATAAAATAAAGATAAGGAGAATTTATTATGTAAAAAATGCAGGGGTAATAATCATGATCTCAGACAAAGCTAAAGCTAAAATAGATTTAATCAAAAGAGAAAAACAGGAAAACTACACTATGTGTCAGCAATATTATTTAATATTATTTTAGATCATTTAAAATAACTAGACAGTACAAAATACCTCAGAGTATACCTGCCAAAACAGACACAAAAACTATATGAACATAAACTAAAACAATTTTTATAGAAATAAAGTCAGATCTAAATAATTGAAGTAATATTTATTATACATGGATAGGTAAAGCCAATATAATTTTAAAATGAAAATTTTTGCCTAACTAATCTATTTATTCAATGAATCCCAGTCAAATTACTAAAAAAAATTATCATATTGTGCTAGAAAAAATAATAACAAAGTTTGTATAGAAGAACAAGAGGTCAGGACATTCAAAGAAATAAGGGGAAAAAGATGTAAAGGAAGCAGATTCAGCAGTTTCAGACTTTATATTATAAGGTGAAAGCATTTTTGAAGTATGATATGGATAATTTTTATTATTTTAAATTGAAATTTTCTGGTATATATAAAACCAATGCAGCCAAGAATAGAAGGAATGCAAGGAATTGGGGGGAAAAAATTTCATAGAGAATCTCTCAGATAGGATGTGTTTGGGTTGTAATATTGCTGTGGTGTAGGAAATGTTTAGCTGGTTGATTTAGAAAAATATGGGAAGTCTTGGACTTATGAAGGAAGATGTTATCCACCTTCAGAGAAATAGATAACAAGTAGAAATAAATAGTACAGTCTTACATATATATGTATGAGTGTATATTATATATGTGTATGTGTTTATAGATATCTATACATATATGTATAAGTAAGTGTTTGTATATGTGTGTGTTTGTATCCATGCTTACTTGTAGGCTTCTTTAGGGCAGGGAAGTGGGGAAGGGGAGGAGGGGAAAAAAATAAAATAAAAAGTACATAGCCAAGAACAACAGAAAACCTACAAGGAAGAAAAGAAAAGGTGAGCAGGTTTGAAAACTGTGTAATATTTATTAAATAGTTTTTCTCAAAATGGAAATTTGTTGTTTTATATTGAATCCTCTCTTATGTTCTGCTGTGTACATGGTAATTTTTTTTTCTTTTGTATTCATGTTTAAAATAAATAATAAAATTTACAAAAAGGAATAGTTATTTAAAAAAGGTGGTGGCTGATGCTGATAGAACTTTTTGAAGGACTCTGAAGTCAAAGAGCCTTCCCTTCACCACATCTTTAGCCAACCAAATGCAGTTAAAGAATGTCTACACTTGCTCCACAGTCTCTCCAAAATATTTTCCTTACATGTCATCAGGATTGTCTCAGAAGCTCTAGACTCCTCCATGTGGACCAGTTGTATCAGCAAAGAAAGTTGATGCAGTATATACATATGACAAATCACTAATACACTTGTAATTCATTTTTATATGAATGGCATATCTATTGGACTTTCACTAATACCCACCCACAAGAAAAAAGAAAAGGTATACATTGAATTTCTCATTTGTTTCCTATAGTGAATTTCTGACTGCAGCCACCATGCATTAAATTGGGGGCCCAGGAATTGACTTATTTGGAGACTTGTGCCCAAAATATATTTTTGAGTTCCTTGTCCTTCTTGGAATCAGAAGTGACAGAAGGGAACTAAGGGTTGAACTTATTTCTTTTCATTTCTTCTGTCCCTCTCCCTCTCTCCCTAACCCTACTCCCTTCTCTCTCTCTCTCTCTCTCTCTCTCTCTCTTTCTCTCGCTCGCTCGCTCACTCTCACTCTCTTTCTCTCTTTTTCTCTTTCCCTCCTTCCTTTTCTCTTCCTTCTTTTTCTCCTTCTCTCCCTCTCCCTCTCTCCTTCCTTCTCCCTTCCCTATCTCTCTCTCTTCTTTCCCCTTCTTTTTCCCTCTCTCTTCCTTCTTCTCCCTTTCCTCTTCTCTCTCTCACCTTATTTTTCTGGGAACTGACAAGGACTCTAACCTGGAACTCCAAATGTACCCCTACAAGAATAGTCCAATTGGACCCAGAAAAGGGCATTTTCATTATTCTGTCCCTCTTCTCAGAAATACTTTTACCAGAGTTACACCTTCTACTCTGTTTGCAACTTCCACTTCCTTCCCCAATATTCTACCACTATGAGTTTATTTCTTCTCTTTGTTCATCTCCTTTTCATACGTATTTATTTCCTCTGTTTGATTGTATAGTATGTTTAATTTATTCTCAGAGGCTCTTAAGGCTCAAAAATGCCAAAACCCAAAAGTGTAAGTTGAAAGGATTCCAGTCTTTAACATAAAATAAAATGAAATGAAATGAAATAAAAGTTTCAGCCTTAAGAAATTAACAGCAGGGGAATTATGAGGAAGAAGCTTGCCTGTGGTATACAGGGTAATCTTCTTATCTTGCTGTTTTTGTAAGGAAATGAAAAGAAGGAGAGAAAAAAAAAAACAACCAAATCAGAGGTAAACGTGAATCAGTGTTGTGTAGTGGTAGGAGAGCTAGAGTTGTAGTCACAAGAGACCTGGCTTCACTTCCCACTTCCAACAATTACTGGTTGTATCACTTCAAACATGAACCTTAATCATGTTGAGTTATCTTACTAAAAGAGAAGAAAAAAATTGGTGCTAGAAATAATTATTGGAGAGAATATAAGCAAATTGCTTACTGGAATGCTCATGAAAGACATACTGAATAATAGTACTGGCACATCTCAATATTGAATTATTCAATATTTCAATTATTCAAAATTGAATTATTCAGTAAATATTTATTAAGTGTTTACCATGTGCTGGGCATCATTGACATATAGAAAGAATAGAAAGGACTAGAGAAAGCTTCACAAAAACAGAGCTTTTATGAAGATTCTATTGGTTCCCATTTGAAAGCACCATTCTCTACGGGTTTCAACCACAGGCTGAGGTATTAGATTTCTTGGGGTAAAATAATATATTTCATGACTTGACTGTTTGGGAACTGAAATTTACACAGATTTAAGAGGAATTAGGACTAACAAAATGATGCAAAGTCAGGCTGTACATAAACACAGTCAAACACAATCAATGTCACCACAAAAATGTGATACATTGATGGGATGATAGAACTGTATATTCAATCCTCATGACCCTTGCTAGGAATTTATCATTGCATAGTGAAACATCCTCAAGATAAAAAAAACAAAACAAAACCTTGTACAGAGTAACCTGGAGGGAAGTAGGAGCTCAGGATGAGTAATTCATATCTGCCCCATTACCAGCCAGGGGATGCTGGAGCCCAAGGTCAATAGTACATTGATGATGTACAAGCAAACATGGGGTCTTCTACCATCTTCTTCCTTTGACAGCTCATACCTATGTACTGTCTCCACAAATGGCACCAGAAATGGGTGAAGCTATATAAAGTTTCATTTTCTATTAATGGTACTATGGCCACTATCATCATAGTTAACAAAATATAAAAGGAGGCTGTCTTGATTGTGGTTCAACAAAACATCTTATGCAATGAATCGGTCAGTCAATGAACATTTATTAAGTGCCTACTACATTCTAGGCAGTGTGCTAAGCACAGGGGATTTTTTTTTAAAAAGGTATATTTTTTTAATATATATTTTATGTAAAAGAAAGACCCTGCTCTCAAGGAGCTCACAGTCTAATATTAGGGACAACATGCAAGCAGCTATTACAAACAAGCTATATACAGGATAAATGGGAAATAATCAATAGAGGTAAGGCACTAAATTTAAGATAAACTTAAAAGATTATGAAAGGTTCACACGTTGAAGGTGGGATTTTAGCTGGGACTTGAAGAAAGTCAGGAAAGTCAGGAAAGTCAGGAGACAGAGATGAGGGAGAACATTTCAGGCACAGGGGACAGTCAGTGAAAATGCCCAGAGTGGGGAAATAGAAGGCATCACAGACCACAGTGTATGAAAAGCCTGAGGGTTCAAACAATTGATCTCTTTAATAAAAATAGATACAAATACTCCCAGATAAAAGTAGTTCATAAGGTGGCTAAAATGTACGTCGTGAATATATAAGTAAGTATAATAGCCACCAATAAGGAAATTAAGATCAGTTGCAGTTAGCAAAGTGGGTTTCCTAAGGCCACAAGAGCTCCCCACTAAAGCTCTAACATCTGCCTTTATGTTCTTCTTATCCAATGGCCCACAGTGGGATATCAGATCAATCTTCCTGGGAACAAAGTTAATTCAAATGTTTATTTGTACCATAGCTTCTTCCTTCTCAACAGGCCTGGAAAGTAAATGGGAATCTAGAGATTTAGTTAACTCACGCCTTCCTAGGCCCACCAATGTTCTCGACCAAAACAGAAACTAACGCAGTGACTAACTACAGGTCCACAGCATTAATCAGATTCCATAGAACTGAACTCATTTGGGGACATAGTGACCTTCAGTGGCTCACCACATCAATTTTTTTAAAAATAGGCATGAGGCAAGAGTAATTATTGGTTTTAGGAGAATGAAGATCTTATTCCCTACATAAATGTTGCCCACCTAAGGAATTATAAGAGTAAATTTTGTAAACAAAGCTGATAAGGAGATAGCAAGGAGAAAGAACTGTGAGAATTTGAAAATTGTAGAAATTTTGAGTTATTTACAGGAATATACTTCTTTTGTTCTCCACCTCTTTATTATAACCACTGTGAATTCTCATGGTGTCTCAGGCACATGACATAGTGGGAGAATGGAGAGGAAGAAGAGGAGGGAAAGGAAAAAGCATTTATATAGTACCTATTATGTGCTTTACAAACATTATCTCATTTGATCCTCACAACAATCCTGCTAGGTTGATGCTGTTATAATCTTCATTTTATAGTGGAAACAGAAATAAACAGAGGTTAGTGACTTGCCCAGGGTCACTCAGCTATTGTTTGAGGCTGGATTTGAACTCAGTTTTTCCTGACTCCACATCCAGCATTCCATCTAGTATGTCACCTAGATGCCTAGCTGGACATTGCCTAGGCATTGCGGCAACATGGAAAAAATATAAGACATGAAGTCATGAAGAACTAAATTCATATCCTATCTCTACTAAGACTAAGTGAGCGACCATGAGTGAGTCACAACCTCTCTTGTGAAGGGGCTGCTGATTTGTACTTGGTCTCTTGTATCCTTACACTAAATTTCACTTTACTTTTTAACTCTTAAGTCTTACAGTCCCTCTCCACACCCCATAATTCAAAGCTGAAAACTAATCAGGAGTCTTTCAAAGTAACACTTCCACAGTCTTGCCCTGAAGTGGCTTAGTATAGGTTTGTAAGAGTTTGGCTAACATAGAAATGTAAATGTAATGTAGAAAATATAATTATCATACAGTTTAAAAATATATATATTTGCATCCCAAAATATCTGTATCCATTCTTAGCAGAGGAGAAAGGGTTGGGGGAGAGGAAGGAGGTGGCAGTTCTATGCATTCAGCATCCATAAATCTCAACATAGAGCATTGATGTAAGCCTTCCGTATCTGAATAGGGCTTGGTCTATATGAACTGATCTGAAGATATTATAGAGCTTGTATTTTCAGTGTTCTGCTTATTATCTTAGCAATGCTTATCTACCTGAATGTGATTTATGTTATAAGCTGTTGCTTTCATTTCTGTGGTATATAGTAATACATTCTCACTGGCTAGTGCCTTGTCTTGGAAGGCTTCATTATGAACTCAACATAAAAGCTGATCCTTCAACATGTTATCTAAGAAATTCCCCAAATTGAAGTCGTAAGACAGATGGAACAGCTTTGTAATATAAGGGATAATGCCCTCATTAGGCTGTTAATTCTACATGTGAAATTTAAATCTTTGAATAAGGACTGGCGCTGGTAAGATGTACTTTTGATAATATTACAAATCTATTGTATGTCTTGGTCTCAGGAGAAACAAGAGAAATGAGACCCTTACTATGTTATGCAAAAAACATAGCCCACCTTTGTTCAGGGCGCTTTATTTTATTTCAAAAAAGAAAGATGCTTTCTCTGTATAAGAATCCTAAGGAACTGATAAACTGATTTTGCATGTTTCAAATAGAACCAAAGGATTTATTCTAAGCAAGGTCTCATTTGGTCCCAGGAAAGAAATAATATTCAGTTACTCACTAGTCATGACTAGTTGAGAGGAGAGTTAAGCCACTTTTAATTAATTGTCCAGCTTGAATAGGATCCCCACCTTAATATCATAATGGATCCTATGTTTCTTTCTCTAAATTATCAAGGAACAATAATGGCTTCCACATGGTTGAATTTTATTGCTGCAAAAACTATTACTGTAATTGCTGTAACAAAAATTCCTAAAACCCAAAAGAAGAAATGAAAAGAAATAAATTCACTACATTGCATAGTGATACCCACGTAAATACTTACTTGGTCATTTCTGATACATATTGTTTTTACTTAAATGTTTCTTCTTTTACATACAAGTAGATAATTTCTAATTGTCCAAGTTCACAGCAGTAACATCAGCATTTTGGGGAGGGGAGGCATTATTCAGACGCTGGAGAATCCCTGCCTGGAACCACGACATCATGAGGAGGCCCAAACACACTGCTCACTCTCCATTTTTACTTTCTGGCCTACTTTCACCTCCATGACAGCTTCCTGCCTACCCTCTTTTCTTCCTCCACCCCAGATCCCTTTCATATTGTGTCTTTCCTATTAGAATGTAGGGGTCATCTTGCTTTCTTGGTTTGGTTTTTTATCTCCAATGCTTAACACAGTGACCAGGACATCATAAATACTCTATATATTAATGTATACAATTAATATACATATTACTATACTTAAAATTTTATCTCTCAACAACTTTATTGAAAGAAAAATCATAACTCTAAATGCTTTTAACTAAGCAGTGCTTTAATTGTAGTGAAAAATTCAAGTTCAGCGGCATATTCTTCTGGAACTACCATTGATAAACTAGATTTGGCCAAAAAAAAAATGATGTTGCCCAAATGTACCACCACTGAACATTTAAATAATATATATTTCCATAAGCCAATCTTTTCTAAGAATATTCTTATGCTAATGCTGTATACTATATGCTACATGACTAAGAATCATAGAATATTATTCTCTAAAGAATTAAAATTCTCTGGGGGCAGCTAGGTAGCACTGTCAATAGAGCACCAGCCCTGGAGTCAGGAGGACCTGGGTTCAAATCCCACCTCAGACACTTAACACTTACTAGCCATGTCACCTTGAGCAGGTCGCTTAACCCCAATTGCCCTGCCTTCCCCCTCCAAAAAGCAAAAAAAAAAAAAAAGAATTAAAGTCGTCACCCAAAGAGCAATGTAAAGACACACAGCAGGAAGGAGTCAGCTAAAAAACACACTACCAGTAAGAAATTGTTCCAGAGGAACAATATAAATGATGTCATCAGAGAAATGGAAAAAATAATGAGCCAGTCACTAGAGAGAAGGGTAAGTGATGGCTAGAGGTAGCCCTTTATTTCCACTGGCAGTCATGCAATACCAGAGAAGAGGAAGGCGTCCAACATAGGGACAGATAAAGATGAGGTGAAATCTACAAGGTCAGGCCAGTGATTCGCCAAAGCATTGTGGTATATACCCATACATCTTCCACAGTCTAAAGAAGAAAATATTTAATTTAAGGCTGAACGTACTTTATAAAAATCCATGTCATCCTCGCATAATTAGTTAGTATTCTCCTAAAATACTTTATTGCATTTCCCTATCATTCGAAAACAAATTGAATCTTAAATAGAATCTATAGACTTCCACTTTCAAATAAATGTGAATGACACAACATTAAAACAAGAAATTCTTAAATCCAGAGAAGCAGTATGGTGTAATGGGAAACTCAATGGATTGAGGGTCAGAAGACCTAGAGTAGAATCTGGATTTGTCAATTATTTGCTGTGTGACCTTGATCAAGTCTCTGAACTTTTGTGAAACTCTATTACCTCATCTGTAAAACATCAACCAGACAGGGTTGTGGTGAGTGTCAAATCAAATAAGATTATACATGTAAAAACACTTAAAGTTACCATTATTGTGTAGCCTGTTTTCTAGTTAGACTTAACATCAAAGTCTAAAGCAAATCCGAATTTGCAATGCTATTGTTTCCAATTAAGTTGACACAATTAGAGAATTTCAAAATTGGAAGAGACATCAGAGATTATCTAATGTAACTTGTATGTGAAAAAGAATCTCCCTTACAAAGTACCTAAAAAATAGTCAGCAAGGCTTTGCTTTAAGACCTCAAGAGAGAGGGAATCTCTATCTCCTAAAGCAAACCTTTCCACTTTGAGATTACTCTAATTGCTAAGAAGTTCCTCATTACAACACATCTCACTCAGCCACTTTGCAACTTTTACCCACTGCTCCCAGCTCTTTTCTCTGGAACTGAGCAGATTAACCCTTCTTTGAAATGTCAGTCTTATAAATACTTAAAGACAGCTATCAAGTCCCACTTAAATCTTCCCTTTTCCTCCATTAAAGTTTTTCTGTTCCTTCTTGTGATCTTCATAAGTCACAAACTGGAAGTCCTTGACAACCTGGTTGTCCTGTTCTGACTACTTTCTTGCTTATCCTTATTTTTTAAAATGTGACCTGTGTGTCCACATGGAATCAGACTTGGGCAAGATAGAATCATTTCTTTATTACTAGATGGTCTACCTTTCAATGCAGCCTGTGATCACACACATTAGTGTTCTTCTTGAGGGTCATATGACATTGACTCATATTAAGCTTGCAGTCCATTAAGACCCCTAGATCTTTTTTTTTCCCAAGCACACTGCATAGCTGTCTTCTCAGTCTTACACTTGTGAAACTGGTCTTCTGAATTCAAATGTGGGACTTCATATTTATCTGTATTCAATTTTAACTGATTTAACTTTATCTTTTTGAATTATGACTCTGTCACCTAATATATTAGTAATTTACTGTCAGCAGAATGTGAATTCCTCAAAGGCAGAAAATGTCTAACTTTTGTATTTGTATCCCCACTAATTGGCACAAAGGAGGCACCAAATTAATATTTGTTGTTTAATTATCATCTGAAATTTGACAGGCATGTTACCTATGTCTTCATCCAAATCACTGGAGAAAAAAAAACATATTAAACCATACAAGTCAAGCACAGAACACTGATTACTTCTTTGGTTTCCATTTTCAAAGTTCATGTAGAACCATTAATAACTTATCTTTATAGTTTATAATAGAGAGACATCATAGAAACAGTGCTAGATTAGGCAGCAGAGGATTTGGGCTTAATTTCTAGCTCTGCCACATATGCTCTGTATGATCATAATCATTTCACTTCCCTGGGTCTGTTTCTTCATCTGTAGAATGAGGAGGTTAGACTGGATGGCCATAGCTTTAAATCTATGATACTATGACCATTCTACCGGTTACAAATCCATCTAATTGTTCTGGAAGAAAGGAAGAAAACAAATATTTATTAGGGACCTATTATGTGCCAGGCACTGTGCTCAGTGCTTTACAAATATTCTATTGGTATTATTATAACTATTATCTATTCTACTTTGCTCCATATTTTCCAAAAGAATCATGACACAGACAAACGTTTCAAGATAAATTCTATCTATAGCATTCTTTTAACCTACAAGTCTTTGTTGTTGTTCGTCTTTCATTCTCAAAGAGGACCAATGACATCAGGAGGGTGATGTCTTGATCTGAGACAGAGCTATACAAAGTCATCAGCCCCACTCTCTCCTCCAGAGTTATCCGGGTTCAGTGGCAAGACAGAGGTCAGGACAAGCGGCAATGGTCCAGGCTACAGGGGGACATCTTGGCCTGTTTAAGGTTTTTTCCAGGTTTCAGTTTGTCAAAGGCAACACCCATTCAGTAATTAAAGGCTACATAAGAATTTAAGTAAAAGATGGCCTACTTTGCCTTCACAAAAGAATCAGTCAGGGAGGAGAAGACCCTCAGAGTTTCTGGCCAGAAGAGAAACAATTATTTACCCTCCTGAGCCATCAAAAGCCAAACAATGAACAAGTGAAGTTTGGGCTGGAGCCTATTATTGACCAATAAGTGAAGGTCAGTGATTTGGATTTAAACGCATTGTCAAATAACTCTATATGAATTCCAATGTGCTTTTGTATCAAAGCCTGGCTTTTCCGAGCTATATTTCAGGAAATCATAAATTAAAACATGAGACAAAAAAAGTGAATTTTCCCAGTTTTTAAAATAAAGGACAGAATAAATAAGTAGGGAAGGAAAAAAAAAATCTAGTGCCCAAACCCCAAGATAACTTGCAAAGTATAAGTGATGAAAACTTATATTCATTTGGATAGAGCACCCACATCTACCAGTCTAGTAGCCAAGTCAAAAAATGAACTCAGATTAATATGGCTTGACCTGGTCTTTGCAATTACTATTTGCCCCCATTGTTAGCACATAATTATTTAAAGTGATTACTTAAACTACAGTATAAATGGACAATAGCCTATTCTACCCAAGAGTAGTCTGTATACTTTAATGTACAGAGTATATTGACAAGATATGTTGGAGCCTTGAAATGCTGTCCAAACACTCTGTGATATGGGATGGCTATAGGTACAACCATATTAAGCAAAGTCCTTCATATTTTGGTAACTAGTCTATTAGACAAAGTCTAAGGCAGACCTGTCTTGTACTGAATTGAGCATTATTGAAAGACTTAGTTATAAAATATAGATGTAACCCATATGCAAAATAGCATATACATACCAACATACATATATGTGTGCATGTTATATGTGTGTGTATATATGCATATAATATATACATTGTTCTAACATAGGTATGTTATAGGGATTTTAGACACATACATATATATGTATGTATTCATATGTGGGCATATGGATCAGAACAACAACAAAGGCCAAATGTTTACTATTTCATGCAAAAAATTCACAAGTCTGAGAATAACAGCATATCACAAAAGAAGTCTTCTTAAGGAAACTTTTTTATCAAATTAATCCACTCTGAGATTCAGCCTTGGTTGAGAACTTGCACTTCTATCACAGATGGAATATTGGGAACTGTGCTAAATCACAGATGGTATATTTTTTCCTATATTTCACAAAACAGGCAATTTCTACTACATTTTTTCCCTACATTTTGCTCTTGGTGATCCTACAGCTAGCAAAAAAAAAAAACCCTAAAAAACTAAAAAAGAAATGTTGAAAACATTTCCTTTTAGTAGTGTTTCTAATCTTACTACTTAACAAATACAACACTGAAAATTCAATTGTGTAATTTACTTTTGAAAAATATAAAATGTAATTTACTTTAGGTGAGTAATTTGTTTTATGTGATATACATGTTCATTTGGAGTTGTGCTTTTTGGGAAAAACTGAGTATAATAAAGACACTTCTTATCAATTGATTTGTTGTATCAGCAATGGGCTTCTTTCCAGATTCAAATATGGCAGCTTTTCCTAGGACATTATGTGGTATATAGCTTCCCTGCTTGATATGAATCTGTACTCATTATGGTCCATTTCCACTGTTGGTTATGACCTAATTTCTGCAATTCCTTCTGATGGTAACCATAATCTTTTCCAGCACCAATGTATAACAGAGTTGTCAAATGGCATCGCAATATCTGGTATTATTATCATGAATAGAATTTTGGTTTATGCCAACATTCAAACACATTGCTTAACTCGGCAGTTCAAAAGTTCATTTCCAGTTCCATAATTGAGGGAAAATTAAAGTAATGAAAGACTCACACTTCCTGGGAGTCCTTTCCTAGCTAATGTAGAATTACAATTCAGAGCATTAGGCATAGATATTAGTTTAATATTCAGGTAATGGTAAATCACTATCATGCATAATTAATGTTGAATTTAGACGTAGGCTCAGTACATTTCAACAGTCATGCATTGTGTCCTCATCCTTCTAGCTCTAAGCTGGGGCAAAATGAGCACAAGGTTATTTAATGTCTTGCTAACTTATGTAGTGCTCTCTCATAGTACAGTGCACCTTCAAGCTCTGTTATTAATGCTCTTAAGTCAAGATGTGATCACACTTATTTGCACATTTCAATCCTGAGAAAATCATGCCTTAAGAGGTAATTCATGCCAGTGTGGATCACATAAAGCAGCTTATCTAAGTGTACTGAGAAATTTAGTTAGTTTGCACTTAAAGCAATGCCACCCATGATTTAGAGTATAACTAATGTAAGGCAGAAAATACTAAAGCCATGAGATCTAACAGCTGTGCCAACAGGCTAGAGAATTTTAAATCAGGAAACTATATCTTAGGGAAAGTATTTTTAAAATCCCCAAATATCACATCTGGTTGCATCGAATTGTCATTATGACATGGTATTTAAGATGATTTAATGGGTTATTGCAGAGTAAAAACCTTGGAGTTTATTTAACTACTGTGCATTAAAGAAATGTAGCTGTCTAAATGATATTCCAACAGAGCAGATCCAAGGCTATTCATTATGCAAAATGACAATACTATGTACTTTTTTACAGTTGTTAGTACAGAGACATTCAGATATAAGCAATAGCAATATAGGTACACAATACTGAGATCAGAGTATAAATACAGGGCATTCCAAAAGTCTTTGTGCAGTTTTAAACTAATAAACCATAAAACTGCTCAAAGACTTTTGGGACAGCCTGTATAATAATGAAATCACAAGCATATTCTCACATTTTGTTTGCTTTACTTAGAATTTAGTATTGAAGCAATGTTCTAGAATTTAATATAAAAGTGCTTTTTATAATTCAGCATAATTCAACACACATTTACTAAGTGCATATTATACACAAGGCACCAGGCACACAAAGCAACGTGTCTACTATGTGTTACTTGTGTGTACATCACAGATAAAGTCTTTAGTCAGCTAAAGTCCATTAGCAGTCAGGAAATCATCAGCATGCACGTGCTAATACTCCTGTTCTCAATCTAATCATTTACTTAATTAATAGAATTTGTGGTCCACAAGAAGCCTTAGAAACCATTTAACGTAAGTCCTTCATTTTAAGACCAAAAAACAAAGGAGTTTGGTGACCAGACCAAGAACACACAACTTAATAGTAGTGTTAGGTCTAGAACCCAGGTTTCCTAGCAGCAATCATCAATTGCATATATCAAAATTTATATATATCACTATACCATTACCACTACCCATGGTAGCTATTCTTTTTAGAGGTTTATCTAACATCAAAATTAGGTTTATATTCTTCCTTGAAAAGTGATAAACTTTGAAATTCTTTGGTCTTTGATCCTTAAGATGCATTTTTTTTCTACATTGTTTTGGTGTGGTGAGTTGCTTATAAAAAAAATTAAGCAATAAAGTGCAATTAATGCAATTAACTTCAAATATCAAAATCTATTATTTTGTAACACATACCGAGACCAGACTTTAATATGATAATGAAATCACACGTATATTCTAGGTTTTTATTATTCAGAACTATACTCAGTCATACTAATATTGAGACAATACAGTTACCATCTGTAACTTAGTAAATCAGTCTCAAGGATTTTCTTGAGGCTTAGAGACTTGCCCATGGTCACACAAGCCAGTCTCTGAGACGGGATCTAAATTAATTTCTTTAAACTCAAATGCCATCTATCTCTATCTCCTAAAAACACGTGCAAACAAAACCTTCAGAGTGAAAAATAAAAGTGCCAAAGAATGTTGATACATAGTCTTAATGACTTTAGACATATATTTGAGATCAGAAGCTTTTTTAACACCAAAATTAAATCCTGTCTTAGGTAGGATTGCTCTCTACTGGGACCTTCCCCCACCCTATCTTCCACTCTTCATGGATATTAAATTAGTTCTTTCCCCAGAAAGGAAGGAAGCTGTTCCTAAGAACTGATTAGCCCAAAGGCTAAGTCTTAAGTCAGCCTTCAGTTGAAATAGGTTCCTGGTGACCACCAGCTATACTGACTTGACTTCCTGGTCAACTGAGAGAATAAAAAGGCTCACCTAAATGTAATCTGGTCAAGGTCCTTCAGGTTTGGCCAAGAATGCCCCAAGGTCACCCAAGTTACCACCCTGTCCTACTAACTAGACACATTTTCCCATATAGAGGCAAGGGGGGTTGTGTATACTTGAACTAAGTGCTACAATATCCTTGTTGAACATCCTTTCTACTTTATGACTTAGTAAACTTTGTGTTTCCTACTGAACGGCCTCTGAGTGTCTCATTTCATTCCAAGACAAAAACTACTTTAACAGGTAGGTGTCTGCTTGAGTCAGGCTTGTCTCTTACACCATCATTAATTTTTGTAAAACTTTTTACTTCCCAATAATTAATGGATTTTTATTTCTTAACTATATTTTCTTGTATGACCCATAATATTCCAACTCAACCTAATTATCACCAGTCATTTGCTAACAGATGAGGGGTGTGGCTTTAGAATTCTATAATGATATTGCCCCTAAGGGGAAAATCTCTTCTCTGATAGATTCCTTAGGAAATGCAAAATCCAGTAGTAATATATGATACATTGCCCTAGGAATGAGGAAACAATATACATACATACACACACACACACACACACAGTAGTTAAGAATAAGATAATTTGGGAGGGAATACACTAATAGATGGTGGGAGCAGTAAAAGACTTTATGCAGAAGATGGTGTTTGAATTGTAAAAGGATGAAAAATATAGGTAAAGAGGGAATGCATTGCTCTCCATCTTTGCTACCACCAATGTCTCCTCCGCCCAGATCCACATAACATGTACCTCTCCAACTCATGAGAGACTACCATAATTCTGAATAAACCCTCAGCACGACAGAGAACCTGCATCAAATCAGTTATCTCAGAGCCAATAGTGAGTTATGTCACAACACTGTGTGCCCAAATGCAGTCTTCTAGGAACTATAGTCTGTAGAAATCTCACTCCCCAAAATAAGGCCCTCTTGGGCTTAAGCACTATGGGAAATGAAATATTTCTCTAGCCTCTACCTATAGAACCACCACAATGCATAAGAAGAAACATTATCTGATTATTTGAATCTGCAAGGGTTGAGATAATTTGGGTCAGGATGAGAGACTTAGGAATTAAATGTACTCAGTCTCAAACCCAAACTATTGATACCAGATAACTTATAAGGAGAGTCTCAATCATCTTTCCTTCCAGTTTCTGGAGGCAATTAAGAAAACTTTAAAATTATTTTTAAAAGAGAATAGATTGGATGTAATTTTTAAAAATACAATGAACTTCATCTCAAAATAACTAAATTCTTACTCAATTAACAAGAATGTTATAAACAGAAGATACAAGTAAATCTCAAAGGTAAAAAAAAAATTATTCAGACTTGTGACCTCATTTGGGGTTTTCTTGGCAGAGATACTAGAGTGGGTCTGCCATTTCCTTCTCCTGCTCATTTTACAGAAGAGGAAACTGAGGCAAACAGGGTTAAGTGACTTGCCTAGGGTCACACAGCTGTGTCTGAGGGTCATATTTGAACTCAGAAATACGAGTCTTCCTGATTCTAGGCCCAGCTCTATCCACTGTACCACATAGCTGCCCAAAACAAAAAATATAGGAGTATTCATTACATAAAACAAAGTGAAGATTTGACATGTAGATGATTTTAAATAACCTACATTCAATTTCTATATTACAATTTATAAAGTACTTTCCTCACAATAACCCTATGAGGCAGAAATTGAATTAAGTATTATTTTGCTCATTGTATGGAATAGGAAACTTCAGTGGGGGTAGATGAGGGAGGGAGCAGAGAGCATTTATAAAGGACGTACTATGCACCACTGTGCTAATAAGATACAAATAAAAGGAAAGGAAAAAATAATGTCCCTTGCCTTTAAGGAGCTCAAATCCAGGACCCAATTTCTCATCCATGTCCGAGGTTCTTTACCCTATATAAATGATATGATTCTCTCCCTCTCCCTCTCCCTCTATCTCTATCTCTATCTATTTATAGCTATAACCATAGGTGTATAGATCTCACAGCTCCTAATCAAGCCTGATCTTTCCACTTCTCGACTCGGTTCACAAGTAACCACAGGGATTTGTGCTGTGACTGATGTATGATACTGTTCCTTTAAAGTATCATCTTTTCATACGAAGCAGTTCAGTGCTGAAAAGAGCAGAAAATGTATATATTTCTTAATAAAGAAAAAGCATCAAATCAGCTACTAAAGGATGCAAGGTATTTCTAAGCTTTTCTTTTCCACCAGGTTCTTCAATAATTTTCCCACACATCTTTAGTCCCCACTCCAGGCAACTCTAAATACTTTCAATGACTTAAAACAGAACTTTTAGATACTCAGTGACACTTTTCTGTTTGATGCCCGAAATAAGCAGAAAGAGAACTTTGGTTTAATAAGAACTGGTTGTTTTGTTTTCCAAGTGTGTAAAGAAATATATTCAGTTTTCAGATAGGATCTGAACAGTTTGGGACAGAAAATGGACTATGGCACAAACATAAAGACAAATTTTGTTGTAAGAGATGTAGGGTGATATCATTTGTAAAAGAACACTGCAGTGTTTTAAAGGAGTAGAGAAAGAAATTTCATTTATTAAAAACATTTATTAAGATAAACTATTTTTAAATAAACTTTTATTTTAAAAATGTAAATGAATACAGAGAATTTCAAGGACAAAGAATGTAATGGAGAACCCATGTTAGGAACTCATTAAAATTTGGGGCTTCAAGACATCATAGCTCCTCAGTTCATTTTTATGTGACTATTTTGAGATATGAGTGTAAAACAACAATAACATTTTAATCACATGACTATTTAGAATCTGAGGAATGATTAAGTAAGGAAACTTTTACTTCATAAGTTAATAGTGAGCTTCTGAGCACCACAAGGCTCTTTTTTAATCTAATGAAAGTACAGAAGCAAGAAACCAGTCATAGGAGCAGTCAGCTGACATGAAAATTTCAGCTGCTCATGACTGGCTGAAAAAAATTAAAGGTCATTCAAACCCTGTTTCTGTTACATTTGAGTGTAACTGAGCACCACCTAAGGCTTGAAGTCTCTCAGAAGTACCTGTTGTGGCTGCCCTCTCAGGTGTGAGAGAGAAAAGCAGAGAGGGGAAAGACAGGCTGTGCAGCTGGTCTGCTGCATGGGAAAAGATGCTGAGATCAAATAAGATGATGCAGAATCCTGATGAGTAAAGAGCTGGATTGGTTTAGTTATCTCACTTGGTGAGTCAATCTGAGCTGTTTTGCTCTGATCTCTGTTTGCTGTACTCTAACTGGAGGACTCAGAATCCCAGGACTTGAAGCAATGGCCAGCTCTATATACATGGCCCAGAAAGCAGCAGACCGATGGACTTCGGCAGTTCCATGACTTAAAAGGACTTCTATGTAATTCAATAGTGTAATAATTTTCAAATACTCTTTTAAGGGTAATTACAGGATGAAATATCATGTGTCAGCAGATTGAGAGTAGAAGAGAATTTGACTTCCTGGAGAGTAATGAACATCATCAGGCATCACTTAGTATAGAAGTAACTTCACATAATTCAGGTGCTACTGAATAGGCCAATGACATCAAAACCTATAGTCCAGGGTTGTGATTTTTTTCTAACACATGGATGTTCTTTCTTCATGTGTTTCTCCTCCAGATTTGACTATTTTCCCTCATAGATATTGAATTCACCAGTGGCAGTGTATGATCCAGGTTTGTGTACAATTTGTAAAGTAGTTACTATTCCTGAATTAGCTTTTATATGAGTGCTTAGTATGATATTACTATTAAATTAAATAATGTAAGCCTATAAGGCTGGTTTCCGTTAATGGAAGTGAACCAGGGGAGGTCTAAAAGCTAATGTGGAGATCGAGGTAGTACATTCCCCTTCAGCAGGATTATTCTTAGGACTTTGAAAAAATTTGAGGTATAACCATATGACAGTAGTCCGTTTCAGGGAAGTGAGGTCTGCCTATGTGAAGGCATGTTGGAATGGGCAAGTCATCCCAGAGAATAAAGTAGGTATTCACATGTCCTGTATTAAAGGTATGAGATGCTACATTGGGTGCAGACCCTTTGTGCAGGTCTTACACTGCAAACATGGATCCCAGTAGACTACTACCAAAAGGTCAGAAAACTGAAAGGAAGGTTCCAAAAACATGACCTTTGGAATTAGAATCCAGGATGAGTGTAGCAATCATTTCCCATCCAGTGGTAGGAAGGAATGTTTGGGACTTTTTTGGGTTTTTTGTTTTGTTTTGTTTTAATGTGAATGTGAAGAAGGAAGGAAAAGATCCAATGCTGTGTTAATATAAGCTATAGGTGACTGCTGGAATTTCCAGAACATTAAATGTTTCATAGGATCACAAGATTTAGAGCTGAAAGAGGCCTTAGGGATCATCTAATCAATGCCCCTCATTTTCTATATGAGGAAGCTGAGGTCCAGAGAAATAAGATCAATGCTCCATACCTTGTGGGTTAGATGAGCCAGGATTCCAAACTATGTCCTCCCATTCCAGATTCTTGCTCTGGCCCATTCACTCCACTGACTTCACTACACAATACTGCTTCTTCCCTGAAATCCACACATGACATCCATCTAATGCCAACTCTACCAGCAATAATTTTCCAATTCTATACCTTATGCTTGAGAAGTTGACACTTTGGAGTAGTAGATAGGCCAAGATGACTCGGGTTTGCCCTGCCTCTCACAAATACTGGCTATAAGAGCCTGGGAAAGTCTCTTAACCTTGCAATGCCCTGGCTCTATACAGTACAGAGTGGGTACCAGGATGCATAGGCAGAATTTCATCACCAGGAATTCCCTCTGCCAATGAAATTACAGGTTCGGTTTTTAAAAAACCTTCAGTTTAGGGGCAGCTAGGTGGCACAGTGAATGGAGCGCTGGCCCCGGAGTCAGGAGGACCTGAATTCAAATCTGGCTTCAGACACTTAACACTTACTAGCTGTGTGACCTTGGGCAAGTCACTTAACCCCAATTGCTCTGCCTTCCCTTCTCCAAAAAATCAAAAAAAAAAAAACCCTTCAGTTTATAAAAGACGCCTTTTAGGCAATTAATATAGTAGTGCTGAATTTACCACTTATGTAAACTGAGATCTGGATTCTTCTTTCCCTTCCAATTTCAGCAATCAAAAGTATCTTAGCATTAACATAAAGACTCTCACATAAAAACCAAAAATTATGTAAATTTTATATAAAATTATTTATTGATAAATTCATTTTATCTATTTTAATTAGACCAAGGTGCTCTATACATCAATCAGGAGAGTTTTGTGAGATTAAATGCCACCAATGTTGAGCAGTTAGGTAATTTGATTCTTTTAGAAAGCACACCTCACAATTTGCTTTTTCCTCATTTTAAAAAAACAAGGTTTGGGCTTTGTTCTATTTGTACATTTTGCTCTTCCATCTAAGATACCCAAACTATCTGTTTCAATTGATAAAATTATCTGGTTTACATTCATCCAATTGCCTCAACTATTCAATTCCCATTTAAGGCCTTTTTGACATACAGAATCAAGAAAAGTATGATTCCTGATTCCTGTATTCATTAAACGTCTTCCAAATGATGTAGTAAACCCTAAATTCTATTTTTGTATCCATGGCAAGAAGTACTGTGTCACACTTAGGCTTCTCAATATTTCTTTTCTTTCTTTTTTTGACATTTCAAGGTTTCCATTAGCTGTTTACACTCTGTCACACTTGCTTTTTAAACTTTGTCCACAGCCCATTCTATAAACAAAGGCTCTCTTTCCATGCTCAATACAAAATCCTCTATTAATAAGCATCAAAAATAGAATTGTTTATTTGGAAATTAAATACATTTTCTTTTAAGACCAATATAATTCCAACAGTATTCGAGCTTTCTTAATGGCTTTGATAAGAAAAAAAAATAATTTGAAAGGAAAATATTACCTCAAATTGTATATTGTTACTTCCTTCTCCCACACTGCAGTTAATGTAAACCTTTGATTAGACCTCTGAAAAAGCCCACACATTCAATAATTTGAAGCAAAAGGTTAATGGTGTTATTACAACTATTATCCCTTTTAAAATCATTATCCTCTTGTTTTTTATGTCTATATTACCTTCACCTTTCCATGAACCCACTTTACCAGCTGTTTCCCTCTGTCATAAAGTTTGCTGAACATCATCCTAGGAATAGAATAAATGCCATGTTTTATCAGTTGAGCCTAAGGGAATTTGAAGCTTCTCATAACCAAAACTGTAAAGGGAGTTTATTGCAAAGTTTCTATTTTGATTTTTGAAATTCCCCTTAAGTGAAATATATACCTAATGTCAAGGTATTGAGCAATTTCAAAGAGTATGTGAACATTTCTCAATTATGAAGTTTGACAAATTATTAAAGTAAGCAAGCTCAAGGATTATGAGCAGTGTATTTTGCAAGAAATGATCATTCAGCAGAAAGCAAAAGATTTTGACAAAAAAAAGAGATCTATTTCATTTTTCCAATTTGAAGTATGGAATTTCTTTTTTTTTAATACTGATGATGATACACATTTGAAAGTGATGTTTGATACTGCTTGTATCATACATAACAGAACTAGAAAGGGCCAGTCAGGCTTTACACTCTGAATGTTTAAGCAACAATCTATATATCACCTTCCAAAAAAATCTAATCCACCTTTTTTGTTGCTACCTTAAATATCTCTCTGACAATATGTCCCTCTAACTACATACTGATGCTGTATTTCCAATGTGCAGTCCTCACATTTGAGTATTTAGCTACAAAAGTCAATCACCAAATAACAAGCATTTGACTGAGCACCTACTGTCTCCATAGCTGGAGCCATGTTTATCTTTGATAAATCTGGCCCTCAAACAGACTAATATCTATACCAGCAGTGTCAAACTCAAATAGAAACAGGAACCATTAAGATAAGGACCCCTGTAGACCTCATCTTGATTTAGTTTTAAAATGTCTTATTATCTGTGGCTTATTATATTTTTCTTTATTTTGTTAAATATTCCCCAAATACATTTTAACCAGGTTCCACCACACTCAGAAGTGTTATAGCCTGCTGCTGCAGGCTACATATTTAACCTCTCTGATTTACACATAATTCTTTCAGTTCTTGACTGTCCTGAAGATATCTAGGACTCAGTAATATTTCCCACTGTTGAAGGTATGAGCTTAGTCATCTTCTGTGTAACCAATTCAACAGAGTGATTAAGTACCTACTATGTACAAGGCATTGTGTGATATGTTGGGTACACCAAAACAAAACTGAACAATTCCTGTCCCTTAAGGAAATTACATTGTAGGGGAGAACTGGAGGAGGTAGACTCGCCAATAAGCATAGCTAAAGGAAAATTGAACAGCAATTATGTACAAGCCTCCAGGTCATTCTCAGTTCTCCTTCCTTTCCCAAAGAGTGTGTAACAATCTTCATCTGTATCCCAACCCCTCTCTGGCATTTATACTAGGGAACTTATATGTGTTACCTGTTGATGCCCCTTACAATGCAGTCTCCCAGTACTTAAACATTGTCATCTCCTGTGACCTTAACCTTTCCCAGCCACAACACAGAAACTATCCCACTCCCCATCTTGATTTAATCATTACCTACAAGTAATGTAGACTGTGTAACTAAGAATTATGGAGTTCCTTTAGTTGATCATACACTCCTATATATCCATCTCTTCATATGCCTCACTCCTCCCAAACCAATTTCTTATCCTTACTGTGACCACCTATATCTCTACCTTGTGGTATTCCCCTATATCATCATTCCCACACTTCCTCATTTTCTTCCCTTCCATTCTTGATCCTGTAGTTAATCAGTTCACTTCTTCTATTCTCTGCTCTCAAATTCCCTATGTTTGGGATGAAAAAATTCATCCAAAAATTTTAATCAAGAACACAGAGATCTCTTAGGATAAGAACAGGAATTTATTGTCTTCCCCCCAGGAGATGAGGGCTGTCTTCCCCATGACTGGTCATGAGGAAGAGAAGCGCAATGTGTGGTGAACAGAGTTTTTAAACCCTAACACAGCAGGGTCATAGTTCCCCCATTGTCCCTCACTCACATTGGTTGGAGGAGTGAGCTCAGGCTGTCCCTGACTCCCACTGGCTGGAAGGACGGGCCCACAGAGGTAGGAAAGTAGACAAAGGACTAAAGCTGGGTGGAGGTCGAAAGACTCCTGAAAGGGCTTGCTGCTGATTGACAGCAGCAATGGAGGGGGGAAGAGGGAAGTTAACAATCCAAAACTGCCTGAGAAGTTTTCACTCCCCCAGACACTTAGATGTTTTTCCAGTGTTTCTCACATCTTATCAGATGCTGAATGTGATCTGACCTCTCTTCACTGTGGTCCATACCCCACCCTCCATCACATAGGTTGGGCTATTTCTTTCCTTAAAGGGAAAGGAAGTAAAGTCATCAAATATTTATTAAGCACACATGTTGTGCCAGGCAATCTTCTAAGTACTGGGGAAAAAACATAGGCAACAAATGAATAAATAAGGAATGAATGAATGAATGAATGAATAGGCAGATAAACATATAGGCAAACAGACAAATAGGTACTAAATGAATGAACAAAATTTCTGCTCTCAACAAAGTCAGTCTAATGAAGTAGACAGCAGATAAGCAACTATGTAAAGACAAGATATGGTCCTGGGGGCAGAGCCAAGATGGCGGCACAGAAGAAGGAAAACGCCGCAGCTCCCATATAGCCACCTCAAATACCCATAAAATATGACTCTAAACAAATTTTAGGGCTCCAGAACTCACAAAAGTACAGAAAAACATATCTCCCGCTTAAGACAGCTTGGCAGGTGGGATAGGAAGGGCAGATCACAGCATGCTGGGAGTTGAAACCAGCCCAGCCTGAAACTGCAGCTTGGCTTGGGGTGTCCAGGACAAGCTGCAGCTGGAGCCTTCCAGAGAGTGGATCAGTGCCAGCTGTGGCCATTTCCAGAATTATCAAGCCATAAGAAATAAAGACTAAGTGAAAGGTTAGTGGAACTCAGCTAACTTCAGGGGAGAGGGTCCGGCCAAACTGCCACCAGAGCAACAAAGCAGCAGAAGTAGCACAGCCATCTCCACATGGCTGCTTCAGAGCTCACAGCCTGCAGATTCCAGGGGGGCCAAGCAATCATTCAGGGGCTCAGTGCTCTCATCTTAACTAGCCTGAATCGGGATCATGGTCTTGGGTGGTGGTCCTGAGGTGCATTTTCAGTGAGCCAAAGCTGGTGGGGGGTGCGGCAGCCTCCTAATAGCCCCGGCAGGTGCAAAAACCCCTGCAATTTGGGACAGAGCTTTCCCCTCTGGAAGCAGAGTTCCACAGAGCTAAAAAGCCAAGTAACTGACTGGCAACATGAGCAAGCAAAGGAAGCAAAGTAAGAACAGCAATCAAACTTTAGATTCCTTCTTTGGGGACAAAAAGGATCAAAGCATGGAATGGGAGGAAGACAACACAGTCAGAACTCCTGCACCAAAAGCTTCCAAGAAACATGAAGACTGATTACAAGCCATAGAGCAGCTTAACAAGGATTCTGAAAAACAAATAAGAGAAGTGGAGGAAAAACTGGGAAGAGAAATGAGAATGATGCAAGAAAATCATGAAAAGAGAGTCAACAACCTGACTGAAGAAAAT
>CM053582.1:470633599-470649750 GCA_028627135.1 Pseudochirops cupreus
GGGCGGGGGAAAGACGGGGAGAAAAGATGTAACTCAAAAAAATTTAATAAAGAATCTCATATCAAAAAAAAAAATTTGTCAAACCAAACAGAAGACTAAGGGCATCTACTACCTTTTTTTGGTTTTTGGAGGGCAAATTAGGGTTAAGTGACTTGCCCAAAGTCACTCGGCTAGTAAGTGTGTCAAGTGTCTGAGGCCAGATTTGAACTCCGGTCCTCCTGACTCCAGGGCCCCTGTTCTGTTCACTGTGCCACCTAGCCGCCCCTACCATCTTTTTTAAAACAAGTATTTTTCCACTGGAACAGTAACTCACAGGTTTTCCATTAAAAAAAAAAAGTGAAGAGAAAAAAAGTAGATAGAGCATGTAACATGAAGGCAATCATCTTATGAGATCTTTGATCTCTCACCTCACAGTGTACAATGAACCTAACCAAACAAATGCCATGAAAATAATTGCAGCTTATTCCCAAGCTCTGTTGGAGAGGCTGGAAATATTTAGTTATAAAGACCAAGACAATGTTTTCCAAATTAAGTAAATATGACCTTGATACTCAATGACTTCTGTGCAAAGATGTTCACAGAGGAAGTTGGTGGAAAAAAATTGGAAAATGTGGTTTAGGATTAAGAAATGGAAGAAGAAAATGCAACAGCTGTCGACAGTAAATTATCCACTGCTTGGAGCAAATATCAAAACGAACAGCAAATTAGAAGAAAGGAAGAATTTGAAACATCATTGCATGTGATTAGAGCAACCCCCAAACTATACTTAAACAAACTGTCACCTATGAAAAATGAGAAAGTAACAAAAGCTGAAATACTATCACTATTATTTGGAAAAGTTTAACTGGAGCAAAAGTCCCCACATCAAGGAAGCTGAAAATACCCAGAAACCACCTCAGTCAGTAAACAACAGAAATCCCTGCCAATCAAAGAGTAAAGGCCTAAGGGGGAAAGAAAGTAGAAGGAGGAATCTCTTCATGAAAAATCAAAGAAGAAAAAGATGCAAGGTAATGAGAAACTTTTGCTGTGCAATGGTTTTTTCAGTCATGTCTGACTCTTGGTGACCCCATTTGGGGTTTTCTTAGCAAAAATACTGGAGTGGTTTACTATTTCCTTCTCCATCTCACTTAACAGAAGTAACTGAGGCAAATAGGGTTAGGTGACTTGCTCAGGGTCACACAGCTAGTAAGTGTCTGAGGCCAGACTGGAACTCAAAAAGATGAGTCTTCCTGACTTCCAGGCTGGCATTCCATCCATTTTGCCATCTAGATGCCCTAGGGATGTAGGTAAGTGTGCTAAGGTAGTTCTATACAACATCTAGACTCCATTACTTCCAGATGCTTAAATGTTAATAATGTAGATATAATGTTTACATATAAGCCCAAAACAATAAACTGTGGAATGTATCTGTGAGTTTAAATAAAGGTCCATGTATAAGCTTCCAACTATTTTTGTTTTGGAAAATCAACAATTGAAATATGAATGTCTATGGCTCAGGGGTACTTTCTAGATTGAATGAGGTTATCTAAATTCCTATACAGACCTTACCTGCTGAAGTCAATCTTGATATAATTAGCCAATTATTGAACCTGGAATAATTCGAGGTCCCAGAAAATGCTTGCATAATGCAGTAATTTCCCACCTGTAGAATACAATAATTTGCCTGTACATTAGAGAATATTTCAAAATGCATGTTCCACTGCATATTAGCCAGAAGCATAAGGATCTAGAGAAATAATACCAATAACACCAACACAAAAGATTAATTCTTATCTTATTTCATTTACAATATCAAATGTAAATTTTTATTCTTGGATCCTTTTCCAAAAAGAATAACACTATCTCCAACTCCTTTTCTGCTTATGCTTAGACATATGTATTCAGAAAAGTCTGTGGGTGGCAGGAGTCTCTAGCCTGTGTAAAAACCTGAAAAATAGTCAACTTTGAAAATTCAGCATTTTACCTGAGTTTTCCTTATTTTATCTCTGGCATTATTAGTAATAGAAAACCCAACTCATTATTAATAATGATAAGTGGTTGTTCCAATTTTCAAATCTTAAATTGTGTATGTATATATATAAATGATACATGCACACGCATGTATATGTTTATGCATATACATGCATTTATGTTTATATGTAACTATATATAATTTATTTTATATATAATGTACATACATTTATATGGAAGTACATATACTTATGTATGTAACTTTATACATATAACTACAATGAAAGAAGGAGACTGAGTGCTGTAGACTATCAAAGCGCTGGGGATTTTAAAAGGCAGAGTTAAGGGTTTCTCAGAAAGAGCAGAAAGTACCTCATATCACCTGATGGACTTTATCAGGCTGGCAGACATAAGAGCCTATTTTGACTACAGAGGCAGATTGGTTAAACATATCTCATCCTAAAGAGATAGCCATCATGACCAAGATTTTAAGACGAGCAAGAATTAAATAGAACAAAAATGATCATGGAATGAAGTACTCTGTATCAAGAAAAATAAATCTGAATATTCCCAAATAATGCATTTACATGGCTGATTAATGCTTTCTGTGACCCAATAAAGAAATGAGTAAGGAGAATCACTTTGGTCCGACCTACAGTTCCCCATCAGGTTGAGTATTTGGTCCCCACTCATCTCTAGACTGTAATCTACATAATGACAAGAAAGCTATTTTGTTCTTACTCACTCCATTTTTCCCTTATAAGATTGCCATGTACTAGTTTTCTTTTTTTTTAATCACACAAAATGGTATCTATTAATGAGCTCTCAAATTACATAAAGACGGATCTAAAGCATAAAAACACTAATATGCCCTGTAGCATTCAGTGCTTTGAACACAGAATGGCATCTGTGTGAGAGTGTGATTGTGCGCAGCTATGGAAACCAGTGCTGGAGAAGGAACAAGTGCTGAATAAGTGGTGATGAATTGGGAAAGAAGAAACCGTGGAAATGAAGATATTCTATATTCACAAAGAACAAAAAGGAGAGCTCATCAGTAGCTTGAATAACACAACTTGCAGGCCCCAAATGCCTTCTTAGTGGACTTTCAAAGTTTAATTCTCCATGTAAATTATTTTAAAAGATATGAAATAAATAACATAAAAATACATCCCCAATATATTACATAAACATTGAGAGTGAAAATCAAGTGTTTGCAAGATACAGAAGTGCTAGGTCTCCCCTCTATTAGCTATCATCCTGTGTGTTTTCTTTCTCCTTTCCAGATGGTACCAATTAAGAGTAAGACCCCCCCCCCCCCCGTCCTAACAGATGTTAACCAAATAAGCACAATCTGAGTCTTTAATGAATAAAACTAGACTCAGTTAATATACCCAAGAGAAGCAAAAATAAATATAATATATACAGTAAGCCAAACAGGTTAGTTTACAATGACTAGGCTGGTGCAAACTCTGCTGATAATTTGTTTGATTTTTCAACTGTTTCTTGTACTAGTAATTAGCATTTTAATAGTTATAAAAACATTGAAATCACAAACCCACATATGCATTGATTTCCTCTCATCTCTTCTGACTTTAAATAAGTCATTTTATGATTTGTCTCTAAAATGCTTATGATTGCTTTTATCAAAACAGAAAACTTGGCTAGTTAAGATTCTGAAATCGGTAGCTCCTAGCAACGTGGAGGGCTGCACCTTGAAATGTTTGCTGTAGGTAGCATGAATATGCTTCCTTTAAACTAGCTCTCCAACTCCGGGAGATTTCTATTGAAATCAACCATAGGATCTCCTCCGGGATCATTTTGGATTACGGGGCAAGAATAGAGAAAAAGCCAAGGTACTCAAACCCTTCTGAAACCCCAATTCCATCTGAGCCATAATATTTTAGTGAACAACAGGTGGCACTAAAAAGACATTCTGTGGAAACTAATTAAAGAGATGGTTTTCTGCTTTAGTCCAGGTTTCTACAAATGCTCCTAAAACAAATACTTGGGAGTGAAAAAAAGGGGGGAGGGTGGGAAAGTGGGGGTAGGGAAGGGGTGATCCAGGCATGCTTTCTATTGCTTCTACATATGTCACATCTAGTGTAGGCATTTTTTTTTTAAGTTCAGTTAGTAGCATAAATGGTTTCCTTCTTATGAAGACCTCTGATTCTACACTTTACAAGCCAATGTTGGTTTCCTCATTAGTATACCTATGGGGTAAGCTTGTTTTAAAAGCAGAATCCAGCACAGGCCCAGAACCAGTGAAGCCAAGGGGGTGCTTTGTTAGAAATCTGCCATATTACTAGAACATTTGGTTTCTGAACTGCCTTAAAACTGTGACCTTTTTCACTGCCAAATAAATATTCCACAAGCTGCACTGGTGTGGAACAGAAGTATCATCCAAGAGTTGATGATGTTTAGCACAGATATGTGTGTGTGTGTGTGTGTGTGTGTTTCTGACGTTCTTGTCATTTTAGATTGAATAGCAGGAATCTGAATACTAAGCAGGTACCGATCGATTACCCACCATTTCCTCTGTTGGCAGGTTTCCCTCATGATCTTTTGGGGAAACCCTTTTCTAGCTCAAGCAACAGTAAATAAAATGTCAAGTTCTGATGAAAATCACATGACTGGGTTAATTTGTACTAAAACTACAGATGATATCTGTTCCAGTGGGATCTGTCCCCAACTATTATTAGTTGCAAACATTAGTCACAAAGACATGGAAAATACAATCCAGAGTCCAACTAGGAGGTTTTGCCAAAACAATCTATAGAGGTTAGTTTCTATGCTCCCTATAGCATTTCACCAAGTGACTCATTTAAATTCTGAGAAGCATATCTGTCAAGTTTCACTGATTCAAGTTTATTGACTATTTCTACTCAATGATTTCCATATAGGGGTTGATTATACATTAACCTAGTTTGCCAAAACCTATGCCTTAAATATAACCTATATTTAATTCAACAGATCTCAGGATCCCTTCACACTCTTAAAAAATATTTAAAATTCCAAAGAGTTTTTATTGATGTGGATTGTAGCTATTGCTATTTAGTATATTAGTGATTAATAGTATTCATATTAAAAATTTGGACCTTGTGGACCCTCTGAAAGGGTCTGGAGGATTCCTACCATTCCCAAGACCACACTTTGAGAACTGCTGCCTTAATGGCTCTAATACTTTCTGGACTAGGGGAACTTTTACAGAGACTTACAGAACTCAGTGAGGATAATCAAAAATCTACCCAATATTCAAAGTTATCACTCGGTTACATTCAAATTTCCTTATTGCTAAAAAAGCAAGGGTATTTTTTTCTTATTGTGTTCTTGAAATCTCTCGGTCATGGAAAAAATTTTTAAACAGAGATTAAGTGTTGCTCCTAAATGTCTACTATATTACAGTGTAGCTGCTAAACCTACAGTAAATGAATCAACAAGCATTTATTAAGTACTGACTGTGCATAGGGCCTGGGGATACAAAACCAAAAATGAAATAGTTCTCTAACCTCAAGGAGCTTACATTATGCAAATGAAGAAAATATATACCTAAATAATATCTTAGTGAGCTTTGTTGACTGACTGCCATTGTAAAATTAACCACAGCATAATTTCCCTCCTTTCAAGGCTACTCTGATGCCTCCTTAGAGTGTGGAAGTTACCTTGGGTTCTTCAAAGCTGAACCCATGGATCTTAAGCCCTAGGAAATGCTCCCAAGTCAGAGAGTCTTGGAGTGCAATCTCAGTAATGGACTTTGTGTGTATCCTCCCAGGACCAGCCTAGCTGAATTCAGAGAGGTTCATTATCACGTTGGCAAGACGGTGATGATTTTTTTGGCTATAGTAACTCTCAAAAACCATCTACTATGTAGCAATGTTGGCAGAGGGAGAGCCTACATGAATGAAATGACAGATCCTCTACGTATTGAAGTATAAACAATTGTTATCTAGGGTTCACTATAGAGCTAAGAATAATTCAGTAGGGAGTACTATGGCTCTCTTTCCTTTTAGAACTGTCAAAGATTCTGGTTCAGGAGAACCTGAACTCTCTCTGAGGAGTTTGTTTGCTCCTAGCTATATTAGCTATGAGACCTTGACAACCACTTTACCTTGAAATTGGGACTCCTAACCTTTTTTGTGTCATGAAGAAGCCTTAAGGACCCCTTCTCAGAAATGTTTTTAAATGCATACAATAAAATACATAAAATTATAAAGAAAACCAACTATATTGAAATAAAGACATAATTTTCCCCTACCCAAATTCACAGACCTTTAAGAAAGAGGTCTATGGACTACACAGGTTATGAACCCCTGCCTTGAAGGGACTTTTATTTATGTTCAAAGCAGGTGTGTCCCTGAATGCCAAACTTAAAAGGAGGTATGAGGAGTCTTTCATCCTCCCCTTATTCCCAGCTAGAGTCTAAATCCTCCAGATACCATTGCTGAGGGCTTGGATCACATTTGAATTCAGCTCACATAATTTGACCATAACACTTCAAACTACTTATGAAGCACACGGGCACACGCGTACACACGTGTGTGCTCCTCTCTCTCTCTCTCTCTCTCTCTCTCTCTCTCTCTCTCTCTCACACACACACACACACACACACACACACACACACAATGCGGTTCCTCATAATCTGATAAGCTTTGGACCCAAATGTGCAAGTGTATTACAAGGGGTCACCTTGTCACCTTCCAGATGAAATAAAACTAACCAGACTCCTAGACAGATTTTAAGTCTTAAGCTACTTGGCATCTTATTGGATCCAAGGTACTTTGAGGGCCCAAAGAATACCAGGAAAGAGCAAAAATTGGCAATGAACAAGAATCCTCTGTGCCTTCTCATACTCCAGCGTGTACTTCAAACATCAGAAACTGTTCCAGATCGCTGCCTTACAGAGACTTCATGTGCCAGGCTTATCACTTGAGAATTCAGGAATACTAGATGAATAACTAAAAGTTAGGGGGGAAAAAAGTTGGCTGTCTTAGAAAAGATGTCTCATTTTAGTCTATTCTCTAATCCTAGAACAGGTTTATTCTCTTCACTACACTTTCAAACACTGTGTTCTGTCCAAACTAATTTTAAATAAGGAACAAATGGAGCTCTCTCGTTGCTTGCTTTCACACTATTTCATAGCCAGCTTGATCTCACAAAAATCAGGAAATGTTTGCTGATATATTTGCCCTGAATTTTCTTGAAGCAACAGGCAAGGCTTAGATTTGAAGCAAGTGGAACATACAGCAGCCAATTCTCTACATGGAAAACCTAAATAAAAAAATATGGTGTAACAGAATGAAGCCACTATTTTGAAGGAGTTCAATCCAACCTAGAATTTGTTAAGAGTGGTTTCAAAAAGATCTAAGTCTCACAAAATGGCATGCCTGCCTCTTGTTTTTTAGAGTACAAATAGATTTCTATCTCCCCATTCTGAATTATTGTGGCGAGCTACATTTGAAATGTCTACTGCTTGGGTCAGATTCCTTTCTGGATGGGAGCAATGCAGACAGATAAAGGCAGAGAGGAGGCAAAATTGCCATTCGTAGCATTTTTATGACACAGCCTCCTTACCAACAACATTAAAAAGTGCCACTGAGTGAAATGCCCTTAACCCATGAATCTGTGCCAATGAAATCCACGAATATAATACAGTGCTTTTAGAATTAATACTTGGATGGGGTGACTGGGGCTTTTTTCCAAGATTTAGAAATTTAAAAGGCACTGACAGCACTTGCATTTTTTCTACACATAGAAACAGCTGAGCTTAGCACCTAGTTAGCATGAATAATTAAGTAAAATAGGAAGCTGTCAGATGGCCTTACTTCCTCCTCCTACCCTACCTAAGCCACATCACAGGTGAGTCCCTCCCCAGCCCTGCTCTAGCCCGCTTTCTTCCTAGATAATATTTTTGAAATAGTCCAGGTGAGAGTCCCTTCCTAACTGCTGGCTGAAGGCAGCATTCCCTATTGCAAATGTCAATCATAGAAAGCTAATTTATTTTAAATAACCAAGATTTCACCTCACACCCAGCAAATTGGAAAAGATGACAAAACATGGTTATAATAAATGTTGGAGGGATTGTGGAAAGATAGGCATGTTAACACACTTGGTAAAGTTGGGAATTAATGCAAACATTCTGAAAAGTAATACAAGATTACACTAAGAAATTGACTACAATATTTATTCTATTCAATACAGAGATCCCACTGCAAGGAAGGCAAAGACAGAAAGAAAGGTCCAACATACAGCAAAATATTTATGACAGTTTATAGCAGCAAAGAAATAGAAACAAAATAGATGGCTATCAAGAAATGGTTAAATAAATTGTGGTATCTGATTATAACAGAATATTACTGTACTTTAAGAAATAATGAAAATGATAAATATAGAGAAATATGGTAGCTTTGTATTAACTGAGGCTAAGTGAAATAAGTAGACCTAGGAAAACAATATACATAATGAAGATAATAAAATAAATTGAAATAACAATTGCAACTGAATATTGAGGAATTATAACGACAAAACTTGGTCCCAAAGAAGAGATATGAGAAGTTATTCTACCCCTCTTCTTTACAGAGCTGAGGGGTTATGGGTATGGAACACTGCATTTCACATTTTTTGTGATTGTTCGGTGCTTCAGTTATGTCTGACTCTGCATGAACTCGCAGACCACATGCCAGCTCATTCTATCCTCCACTATCTCTTGAAGTCTGCCCAAGTTCATGTTCATTAAACTTTCTTAAATTTATTGGTTAGTTTTGATAAACAATTTCTTCTTTTTATTTGACTTTATTAATGTATTTTGGTTTTATAACACCTGTGTTTTCTTTAAAGATATCAGTAAAATATGTTATAAAAATAATAGAATCAGGTATGATTGCACATACCTATAATCTGTGTTTCTCGGGACAACTGAGGCTGGTAGATCACTTAAACTGAGGACTGTTGAGCCGTAGCGGGCAGAAAGCCACCTGTTCTGTCTGTCACAAATATGGTGAGCCTCCAGGACAAGGGGGCTACCAGACTGCCTGCAGAGAAGCAAACTAGCCCAGATAAGAAAAAATAATAATAATAATAATGAAGCAGGTTAAAGTTTCTGTGCCAATCAGTATTGGCTGGGATCAGGCTTATGAGTGGCCACTTTCAGCTGGGTAAAATAGGCAGAGTCAGTCTCAGGAAAAAGGGGGAAAAGGATATTCTAATATATAAAATATTATATCTTAAAAAAAAACTTCTATAAGTGATACAAAGTAAACAGAACCAGGAATGCAATACATACAATAACCACAAGAATGTAAAGAGACTCAACAAGAATAAAACCTGAATGCTGCCAAATGATAATGACCAAATTTGTCAGAAAAAAGGTATAAGAATACATTTCCCTTCCTCCCACTTCTTTGCAACAGTGGGAGGCCATGGAGATGGGACAGTGTATATACTGAGGGATGTCAAGGATGGGTTGGTTAGTTTTCCTGATCTGCTTTTTTTTTTCCTCTTCTCTTTTTTATTCTTTATTAATGAAGAATGGTTCTCTAGCTAAGAAAGACTGCAGAAGGGAGAGATGTATTGGGAAATGACAGTGATGAGAAGAAAATGGGTATTTATTAAGTGTCTACTATGTGAAAATCACTGTACTGAGTGTTTATACAAATATGACCTTATTTGACCAAAAGGTAGCAGATATCAATAAAACTTTTGTTTTTCTGTAAAGAAGGAAGCTGATTTGCTATAAGAAGCAAAGGACCTCAGAATGGCATAAAGCAGGAAGGGTAGGAGACAGCATCTTTAAACAGAGAAGGCCTTAGTACAGATGGTTGGTCAAAGGTAGAAAAGATCCCCTGTGAAAATTTATATTTGTTTCCCTGAAATAAACCTGAAAGTCTTTCTTATCAAGGGAAGAAGCTGGTTAATAAAAGGAGTGAGAAAAGATGTCAGAGAATTTCTAGGCCCTAGGAAAAGGACTGCTTTATTTTCCATACAAGAACATGCTTGGTGCCCTCTTGGGGCCAAAGAATAGAATCGAGCTAAATAGGTAATAGATTACATGCAAGGGTGATGCAAGCTCTCAGTTTTGGGGGAGCATACAATACAAACACCCTTTTCAGAAGGGTATGTTAAGTCAAATACCAGCTACAGAATATTAAATTTTTAACTATTGAGAAGTTATGGTTTGAGAAGCTGATGTCATTAAACGTATTTATACTTTTTAAACCCAGAGGAAATCAGGCCAGAATACAGAACAGAGACCAACAAACACTAGATGGCACTTCACAGCAAGGAAGGTGAGCAGAGGGTGCTGGGGTTGTTTTTTTTTTCTATAAATATATCTATAATTCTATACCCAATAATACAAAAGTCATAGTTATTTGTCTCATCACAAAAAGATATTTAGCTCAGCTTATTTCTGGTTTGCTATTCCCTTCCTAATTATCTCAGTATTTTAAAAACATAGATAGACATCTCTAAAATATTAATTTAAGGAATGCCATCCTAACAATAATATTGGACAAGTATTATATGCAAAAAAAAGCCTATTTGAAATATTTAGGATCTTTCTTTAAATTCAAAATGGTTTTTAATAGTCTATCAAAGAAAAAATGGAGCAAAAAGTTGCAGATGTTTTATCTGAAACAACCTAAGAAAAAATTGACCAACGGAAATGTGTTTAACAACAGCATGATTCAACATTCATTAGCTATTAACTGTTACATGTTAAGCATAGTGTTAGAAGCTGTGGAGAAAAAGATAAAAGAGAAATCATTAACTCCTGCCTTGAAGGAGCTTACATTCTACTAAGGAAATACAGGTAGTATGTAGATAAGTTAAGGCTAAATGATTTCAAAACCTAGGGAGTCACTGAAATCTAAATGGCTCCAAAAAAGACTTCATGTAAAATTAGCTACTCAGCTATGTTTTGAAGCTCAGAGCTGAGTTGGGAGTGCATTGTGAGCTTGTGCAAAAACAAGGAGAAAAGAAGATGAAGCATTATTTTACAGGGAACAGCTAGCAGACCAGATTGAATGGAACAGAGGATGGAATATGAAATGACTGGAAAGTTAGGTGAGAGGGAGATTAGGAAGGGTTTAAAAAACCAGTTTAAAGATCTTACAGTTTATCCTCAAAGTAATAGTAAGACACTTAAGATTTTAGAGCAGAAGAAAGTTATAGTCAGATCAGTGTTTTAGGAATACCAATTTGGCAATGGTGTGAAGGTTGAAATGGAGAGGACAAAGATTAAAAGCAGAGATAATAGTGGGGGGGAGCATAAAATGTTTCATGACCTCTTCTTGCTGCTTCTCGTTATTTCTCAAATATCTCTTGTTTTCATAGTTCATAGTATTTATACATGGATCCAGTGTACACAAGATACACATGAGAATAGCAAAAGGGAGAACAAGATAGAGGAGATCCCCAGTTTTAACCATTCTGTTTCCCTGGTCACATAACCTGTATTTCTTCTGATTTCTTCCATCAAATTGTTTCTGTTTAGTAAGAGAGTATTTCCTGTTTCTAGCATCTGTCCCTCTTTACTAATTTTTTGGTTCTGAACATTTAGCTGAAGACTTCATTAGGTTGTTTTGTTCCCCCTTTTTAATGTGTTTATCTCATAGCAATGAATCATCCAATCCTCTTCATAAAGAGTTCTTTTTCACTTGTTAAATCCTCAATTCTCATGCAGTTGAAATGATTCTTATTGTTTATTCTAATTGACATGAGGAAGGAGTAAAAGAATTATTTATAATTTAGCCAAGCAATAATTAATGAAGGAAACAAGTGACACAAATTACTTTCGAAATACATAAGCAAGAAGGGGTGTCTCTAAGCAGGGTCAGCCCTAGGCAAAATCGTGAAGTAGCCTTTTTGTATTCAGGGCAACCAATCTGCCCCCTTCTAGGCCTTCTTTCCAGCCCCTCTGATTGCCCTCTCATTCACCCCACTGCCAGCACTTAAGGATCTCTTTGTCCTTTCCCCTATCAAAACCTGCTCCCTGGAAAGAATCTGGCATTACCAAAGGTTTATATCACAGTATGAATATGAGACCATCTGTTGCTTGTCCCTGGGGTATTTGCATAGTAAGCCTTATCTCTAATTGTGGGGGGAAGGAAAGCTTTTTGATAAAGACGCCTAAGAGAGTCCATATTGAAAATGCAAGAGTTCACTTTTTAAGGTGGAGGTACAAAGACCCTTTAAAACCTGAAGGATAGGGATTGGACCTATGATATCATTGGTACTAGGAACTACTTTCTTTCTCTATGAGTAAACTCCCTCTTCCAATGCAAGTCAGCATATTCTTTAGGGCTTTGACAGTTTAAGTGACTTGCCCACTATCACACAGCCAAATTAGCCAAATCTTCCTGGCTTCGAGGTTTGCTGTCTATCCACTACTCCACAACATTTCTTCTCAAGTTCTGAATGCACTCCAAATAGATAGCTGTCAGTTCTGACTTTGCAGTAGCTTAGCTAAGGAAAAAGACATTCACTAGATGTTGAGGACAACTCAAAATAGATTAATTTGGACTTATAAAAATAACTCCACATCATTACAACTCTCAGAAAGCATTTACTCAGTGGGAGTATGTTGTCAGGTAGCATGGGTTTTAAAAACTTGCAATTCCAGAAAGACAAAAAAAGCACACTGATGTGGATCAACATACAAGAGGGCCCCCCCCCCTCAAAGAAAATGCTAACTACTTACATTATCTGCTGGACAGATGGCAACATGTAGAAGGTCAAGAGCTTCACATATAGACTGGGTAAGACTAGAGAAAATTCTCTTTTAGATGTATACAAAAATAGAACATTTTCTAAGAGAAATGTTGAGAGTTTTAACACAAATCTGGAAGAGATAAGACCCTCATCAAAAGATACTGAACAGAAAAAAATCCTCCAGGGATTGTTAGGAGATATCAGAATAGCTGGGAGCTTGGATCAATAATTATAAGAATTCAAACCTATCCAAACCAATAATTTTATGAAAAAGCTAAAATATTCCTTCTATTTTTTATATCTATAACTTTTTTTATTCTTGTTTTTCATCTGCGTCTTTTCCTAATTCCTATTTTTATTTTGTTTCTCTGAAGAATCCCTAGGGCAATTAGGGTTAAGTGACTTGACCAAGGTCACACAGCTAGTTTTTGTATAAGGTGTCTGAATCCGGATTTGAACTCAGGTCTTCCTGACTCCAGGGCTGGTGCACTATTCAATGCACCACCTAGCCACCCCACTTGTTAAGTTTCTTAAGGTTTTCCTTAGGACAGCTTCAATGGCTGATTTCTAAATATGCCAACTCAAGGTTTTGGGTTTCATTTTTGTTTTTTAAATTCAATACAAGTATATGCTAAAGGTCTACTGAAGAGGTTCATAAGATTTGCTCCTGTTCTTCTTAATGATATTAGTCAATTCCCTAATATTTCAACAAAATCTTTTGAAAAAATAACTCCAACTTTTCTGAAGAAAATTTGTAGATATTACTTAGTTCTTACTGTACATTTATCAATGGAAAAGCTTTGTGTTGGCTTACCCAAATGTCCACATGAACTTAGTTGTTTAAAAAAAAAGCAATGACCTCACTACCATAAGTATACCTAGGTTAAATGAGCTAGTAACCCTAGAAAATATTCCCATTGTCCTTCTCTTTAGGATGTGCCACAACATCTGACTCATACAATATGCATGCCTATGTTCATAATACAATCTATATATGTATTATTGCATGTATTCCTTCGTTATATGTTGCAAATATTATTTGATTAAAATTTCACATTTGTTCCTTCTCACACTATGTAGAAACTTTTTTTTTCAAATTTTTGCCATCATTACCATCATTACCACCAGCTGATTTTATTTCCTCTTTCTTTTTTACCCATAACTATCATCTTCAGTGCCTTGTTCAGAGCAGGTAAGACTAAGCCCAGTTAATAATCTTAAATTGATGTCAAGACTCTAAACATAAACTCCTAATCTAGGAACTAGATATAATAATGTCATATCAAAGAAACCAAGACAGTTCAGCAATAGGACCAGCAAGCAGAAGATGTGGGGGACATCACTGGAGACTGCCTTAGCCTTCCTCCCATTTAGCAGCACTTACAAGTAATAGATACAAAAAGAGTGAGAAGCTGTAAGGGTAATTACTTTAGCAGGTACTAGGGTGTGAATTCTGTTTCCTGTTGCTGATGTGGCAGGAGAGGGTTGGCTGAGACAGGAGGCCAGTGTGTGTATATAAGAAGAATTCCAGAGACAGAGAGTTAGAATGAAAAATTTTCCTCCTGGTCGGCTCCTGGTGGAGGAAGAATTGTGGAGACTGAAGCCAGCTGAGAGGGAGGGGGAGGGGGAAAATAATGGGGAGGGGGAGGGGGAAAGAGAGAGAGAGAGAGAGAGAGAGAGAGAGAGAGAGAGAGAGAGAGAGAGAGTGTTTTTCTCCCAGCATCTGGAAGCTGACTGACAACTGAGTTGGAGTTTTTGGTGTATCTGGTGCAGGTTGAGATTCCTTCTCAGCCCTAGGACCAGCCAAACTGCTGGAGGACTGAAGAAGCATGACTGGGATAAGCCTTTATTTGTTTGTGGCTTGGTTGATCCTTGAGTTCCCAGCAACAGAAGTGGTGAAGGTTTTGAGATGTGTTTGACTCTGTGAACTTCATTGTATACCAGGAACTGCCCAGAGGACTGGACAAGAACTTGGGAGCTGTCTGCCCCTGAATCCAGGTGACTGTTTGGTGGATTCAGGTAGGAGCTGGGACCATGGAAGGGGATCCATGGAATCCGAGTGACCACCTCAAGTCAAGATGAAGAAAAGGCCCCCCCTTGGACACATGGTGAAATTGAAGTGTACTAGACATGAAATTGAAGTGTACTAGGCACCGAGGGGTGGAGGGTTTGTGTAATTTTCTAATGATTGTATTTAGTGATTAATGGTACTTAGTGACTGATTGTTAAATAAGTGACTGATTAAGTTAATCTATGATTGCCCCAGGAGTAGAAGATTGATTATTGTATTGTGAAATGACTGAATGATTAAGTAAGGAGGGTTTCCCCCCTTAGAGAAACCGGATGATTATTCTTTTGTTCTTTGTTCTAAATATTGTGGCCACTGTGGTGAAAACTATGTGGTCATTCTAATGTTAAGCTGTTGTGAACACTATATTGTGATTTTCTGTGATAAGATGTAATGTTGTGAATATTATAATGTTTGCCTTGATTTGTAATGGAATAAATGGAGTGTTCACTATACTGTGTAATCAGAACCTTAAAAGCTGTTCACAATAATATTCTTTTGGGAATCTGCTAGTGCATGGCATTACAGAAGCCAGATCTCTGGACTGGTGTTTGTTTTGGTCCACTGTTATAAAGTTTCAAAGTTATAAAGTTTCAAAGCTGACTACTTTAGAAGGAAAGAAAAGCAAGGTAAGACTTATTAGTGATACAATAGTATGGTTTCAGGATCCTTGTGCTCCTGGGTGACTTTGCCTGTGTGTCACTGTTTGGCTATGTTGTATAATTTCCTGGAGAGGTCTTATATACCAAGTCATACTGCAAAAGGCCAGGGAAAAATATACCTTTGATAATATTATGTAAGAAGCTGTGAGACCCTGACAGAGGGATATGGGAAAATAATCCTAGAAAACAGAATCATGTCCAGGAAATCAGAAAAAAAGAAAAGGCAAAATGCAAGCATTGTACATTGAGATTAAAGTAACAGCTTTTATTTAGCATGTCAATTTAAGCAGAGAGGGAAAAGTAGTCCACAGAGATCCAAATAATAAGAAAGCTGGCTTCACATGGGGGCTAATTGAAAAGTGTCAGTGACTAGTAGAAGCTAGGTGGTACAGTGGTTAGAGTGCTGGGAGTGGACTCAGACTCATCTTCCTGGTCACTTCCATTTACTAACAAATGTAATCAAATCTTCCCAATCCAAAAGAAGGAAGAAGAGGCAGAGGAAGAAAAATACTTCTCTTCACCCCTGCTTCAACCACTTACTGCCCTGTTCCTTTCCTCACTTTTCCCGGCAAATATTTGTTTTTAAAGCCCTTTAGAACCTGGCCCCTCTTACCTCTCCAGTCTTCTTATATGTATTCCCCTCTAACTGGGCCACAAGCCACTTTGCATTTCTTTTTTTTTTTAATTTTATTATAGTTTGCATCATTCATTTCCACAAGATTTTGAGTTACATATTTTCTCCCCGTCTTTCCCCCGCCCACCACCCC
>CM053582.1:470650250-470683049 GCA_028627135.1 Pseudochirops cupreus
AGCTGACTTTAGTGGGAAGTATCTTTGTGTGCGTTTTGGAGTTCCAGGATTGGTTTAGAGTCCTATTTTATGGGTATTTTGGGGTGGCTATGTGAGAGCTGCGATATGTTGCTGCTTCTATGCTGCCATCTTGGCTCCGCCCCCCCTTGGTTTGACAAATTAATGTTTATGCTAAGCTATTGTTGTTATTATCTTCCAGATTTTTGTACTTGGCAAGACTATATAGTGATTGCTCAGTGAAGTGGTCTCTGAGCTCTTTAAGCCCTTTCCTCATGGACCCTATTCTGTTTTGCCTAAACTTTTCCAAGAAATGGTGATATTGAGAGTTGATGTCTTAATTTTTGTCTATTTCCCATTATTCAGAATCAACAGCTCATTTAAAAATTCCGGTTGGAACTGTTTCAATTGCTTGTGGTGTCTTCTCATCTTTGTTCTTCTAATTTAGTCTTTATTTTGTCTTTTGCTTTCATCAGTCAATGACCTGTCTGCACACAGACAGTGCGTTCTGAGGCTTTTCTAGTTTGCTACAGTATAGTTAATTTCATGTTTTATAATGGTATTTCTGATATGCCAATTCCAGTTTTCCTAATGTAGTGGAATTAGTACAAGCCTTTGGCCTTTTACTTTCTTGATATCAAATCATATTTTCTAACATAATTTTCTACTGTTCTCTTCCTCTGCTTTGAAGTCACTGATCATCAACACATGTATTGACTTAGTCTAGACTCTACAGGACCTTTCCAGGTTCTTTGTGGACTTTCTCTAATTCTTCATCTGTTCCAATAGATGTTGATACATATACACTTTCATGGTGGCCTATTTGCTTTCACTTTGGCATGAGCCTGCAATGTAAGATGATAAAGCAACTCTAAAAATTTTGTTGCCTATACATGAAAGCATCTGTTATCCCCTCTGAGGGGAGCTGTCTTCTTTTCATTTAGTACCAACTTCTCTGTCTTTTTTCATTTATAGTGAGAATGTCAATACAAGTGTTGTCTGGTTTTCTGGAAAGGGGAAAAAAAGTCTTGGACTAAATAAAACAGTTAGCTTATTAGTTATTGAAATGTATAAGGTTTTTAAATAAAGAAATCTTAAACTTTTCAGATACTCCTCCGCAGTTCTGATGAGATGTTCTATCTGTTGATATATTAGCTCCCTCGTCATTGGAGAAAGAAGGCACATTAAAACCAATACTAAACTAGTATTTTCAGTCGGTCCAAGCTACATTACATGATCCTTTGTATTCTCCAGGTTTTTTTTCCCACCACACTAAGACTTCATGACTATGCTTTCTGTGTATTTTTAATGGACCTGAGAAAATATTAAAATGGAGGAAATGTTTTTGAAGTTTTAATTTTTCATTCTGCCCTGCTAATTAGTGCAGGGAAACGTGCTACACTTGAGGGCAGTAATTATGAGGTAAGAAGTCGTTCATGTTGGAATAGGGTATAGGATCCTGTATCTTTGAATTATATTTCTATACTTTCTTTGGTGACTGTATGTTTTGAAACAAAATTTAAAAGTATACCTATGATGACTCTGTATAATATACTAGGTTATGTTTTTTTTTTAAAGTAAGTCACTAAATTCATTTTTCTGTAACTATAAAATGAGGATTATGATACTTTCAGCCTACATATCTCACAGTGTTTTTATGGGAATCAAATGAGACAGGATATGCACTGGACCTATGATTTTTATTGGCATGAGGCACTCCCATATAAAGAAACTTCCTTTGTTAATAAAAGAATCTACTTTGAGATTTATAGTTTAACAAAGTTGTCTAGAGGATTCAGAGGTTGAGTGACTTCCCTGAGCTGTGTCAAAAGAGGGCCTTGAGCTTTGTTCTTTCTGGTTCTATGTTGCTTCTACTTTGGGAACTAAATATGTGTGTAAAGCACTATGTAAATACCACTTGTTATTATGAAAGGGACATGTTTTATGCATTTTTAAGTGTGCTATATCAGATAGAGGTGTAGCTAGATGGCTCAGTGGATAGAGTGCTAAGCCTGGAAGTCAGGAAGACCTGAGTTCAAATGTGACCTCAGATACTTACTAGCTGTGCGACCCTGGGCAAGTCACTTAACCTCTATTTGCCTAAATTCACTGGAGAAGGAAATGGCAAACCACTCCAATAGCTTTGCCAAGAAACCCCATGGACAGTAGGGTTCACAGGGTCACAAACAGTTGGACCCAAATGAACGATGGAGTAACAACAATGTCAGGTGGACTTTAGGTCCATTCTTCTATTAAAATTATGGCTATTTTGAATGACCGTATACTGACCCTATTATCTTTTGTGTGAGGGGGCAAAGAGGTTGTGGTAGAGGGGCCAATGTATGAAAAATGACAAGTTTTGTTCCATATGAAGCAAGAAAAAAAATTCCATAGGTTTTTGCTCGTTTGTTTGTTTTTAGTGAAGTATAATGTGTTAAAAAGAATACTGTGTTTGTATCTTTATCTGTTTCATGAGTTGCTGTGGCCAAAATGCCTTTCTCTGGTTGCCTGCCTGCTGATGATGAATCTCTCCATACACAGTGAGGCTGCTCCTTCCACAGAGGGCTCACCCTGTCATTGGCTCATACTTGAAAACTCTCTGACTTGGTAAGAAATTACCAGAACTTCTGGCCTAATCTGTCAGAGTTGGGGGACCTTCTGTTAAACTAATGATTGAGAGTCTAGAGCTACTTCCACAGCTAGATGAATATCATGCCTTTCAGTTCCTATTGGCTCTGCTCAAAAATGGGTAATCCTAGCGATCAATCAATCAGTAAGTATTGGCTGATATTGCTATTCTTTCTTGCTATGGATGCTAATGAACTAATATTTCCCCTCCTAGCACAGTACTTGCACTTTGTGCACCTCTTCTAGGAGATTCCTTAAAGCCAAAGGACACCAGCACCAGGTGGGGGAGCTATTTTTCAGCAGCTAGATGTTTTGTGACCCTTTCAGATCATGAGCATCAGAAAGCTATTTACCACATCTATTTGTATAACTTGTATTTTGGCAAGGATAATAAACTGTAACATAAACATAGTTCCTCAGAAAGACCTTGCAGTGGTTCTCAACCTTCCTAATGCCGTGACCCTTTAATACTCGTATGTGGGCGTATCTGCATGTGGGCAGACCCGCCTGTAGACTGATAGAGGAGCTGTGTCTTGATTCCTAAGACCATCGGAAATATGTGTTTTCCGATGGTCTTAGGTGACCCCTGTGACCCCTGTGAAAGGGCCATTTGATCCCCAAAGGGGTCACAACCCACAGGTTAAGAACTGCTGCAGAGGGACCCATATCATGAAATATCAAAACCCATAAGGCTAAAATATCAGAATGAAAGGAAACATTCAGCAAGGCATCAGGATGTTTTCTCTAGAGCATTAGAACCTAAAATAGTCCAGTATTCGATTAGATTTTTCATATAATTCTTTTGGAATCATTTAAGGATAGCCAAAGTCCCTATGAAAGTAGTTTCGTTTTGTATTTCAAGAATCTGTTATTTATATCCTTTGCTGATGCAAATGTTTATGCAATTAAAAATAATAATAATAACTCATATTTATAGAGCGCTTATGAATAGAGACCTGGGTATGGAATTAGGTAGACCTATCTCTTCAAATCTGGAGTTTAAATCTGGTTCAAACACTTTTTTGCTGTGTGACTCTGGCCAAGTTACTTAAATGCTGTTTGCCTCAGTTATCTCATCTGTAAAATAGATGTAATAATAGCAGAGGATTGTTATGAGTATCAAATGAAATAATGTTTGTAAAAGTCTTAGCACAGTGCCTGGCACATAGTAGGCCCTATGTAACTGTTTATCATCTTCCCCTTCCCCTTTTTCACATTCGTTCCTCATAATAACCCTGTGAGGTAGGTGCTACCTTTGTTATCATTTTGCAGATTAGGAAACTGAGTCTCAGAGGTAATGTGACTTTTTTTTAACACCCTGGTAAACTATTTCCACGAGTTGTTATGGCTGGGAGAAAACAAGTCCACCACTTCTTGATTTCTTTATTTTTAGCTAGGGAAGCCCTTGGTGGAAACAGTCTATTTTCTGGCTTATTCTTTAAGCACTGTAGTAGATCCTTCAAGGACTTTGAATTCTGTTGGCCTACCTTTCAAGGCCAATCCTATACCATAAACTGGAATTGAACTAAAGCTTTAGGGAAAGTACACACAAATAAAAATGGTGTGCTGAAGAAGAAATATTTGCCTATTTTCCCTTGAAGTCGAGTTTAGAAAAAAAAAAGAGATAAAACCAACCAGTGAATTGAGGTTTCTGGTCAATAGGCTTCATAGGCTCCTAGAATTAAGGCTAAAATTTTGGATGTTAGAGATCACCCAATAAAACTCTCTAATTTTGGAGATGAAGACATGGAATTCCACAGAGATTAAATTTGCCCAAGGGTACATAGGTAGTAAGTAGCCCAGCCAGGATTTGAAATCAGGTTTTCTGAATTGAGATTCAGGATTTAAGTGCTGTCCACAGAATGGATGTGGCACTGTGTTACAGATAAATAAAGTCCTTACTATGGGCCGGGTATTGTGGTAGATAACAAAGACAAACAGATTAGGGGAAGGGGTGCAGATTACAACATATACACCAATAACTATAAGATAGCAAGTGATGGTGACATGGAAGAGACGTGGATGAAATCATCCATGAATATTTGAGGAGGGAGAGAACACTTTGATCTGGGTGTTTTAGGTAAGTTACAAGCAGCATGCTGGACCTGAGCTGAGCCTTGAATGAAGATGACCCACTCTTGTGTAGAAGGAGAGGTAGTGAAGGGAACAGAATGGGATGAGGAAAGAAAGGATGCAATAAAAAGGGAACAGTAGAAAGTTTCAGTGAACTTTCAACATTTCCTACTTAAAAGCACAAAAACCAGGCAATTCTTATTAAAAACCCTTTGTTTATGGATATGCTGTATCTCCAGAACTGCATTCAAAATTTTACCTTGTTATAGAAGGCCTAGTGAGAACTGACAGCTGTCAGTCATTGGCCACCAGCAACTGACTAGCCAGTAAGGAAATGAACGTATTGGTGGGGAGATAACACCAGAAGGGTCAAACTGAAATAGAAATGGGGGCCGCTAAACTATACCTAAGCACACCTGTGGGCAACATATTGACTTTAAAAACCACATAATATTATTTTTTATTGTATTTTTAAAATATTTCCCAATTGCATTTTATTCTGATTCTGGATTCACTCATGAGAATCATGGTCTGCTTATGGCCAAAGGACCATATATTTTACTTCTCTGGTTTATACCAAGAGACCATATTGTCTTCCTTATATAGGATCTAGAAACCTCTCTTCCACTTATGGGTCTTATGTATTGGAAAATGTCATAGTCCCAAGAATAACTTTAGATCCTAACTCTCCATAGATGTGAATGAGACCAATGAATAGCTAAAAGGGTTTGTATGAGAAATTTTGATTTATCCTTAGAGAATGATCACCAAGCTCCCCCAAAATTCTCCTCACATAAAATGTAGTATAGTAGGCAAATTCTGCTGAATGGAACTAAGGACTAAAGTAAAAGAAAAGCAAATAAACCCTAATAGGTGTGTGGGAATCTCTCACACTTTTTTTTTTTTTGTGATTAGTGGCAAGCAACTGAAAAAAAAATCTTATGGCAAAGTTAAGACAAGGGAAGAGCTGGAGGGATAAATCCCCAAAGTTACACCAGTTGTCTTCTGGTTTTTGCCATTTGAGAATAGGGTATCTTCTAGCTACTTAATGGGAAGACATTGTCATCTGCAATCCACCTTTTCAAATTAAATAAGCAATAAAGCAATATTGTACTTATGATTTATGTCTCAGTCAGAAAATTAACTATGTAGTTTTGGTATGACATCCAGGTTTATCTCTTTTCTTTTGGAAAGAGCTGATAAAATTCCATTCCTTAATAGGATCCCATACACTTGGTGCCTGTTTGTACCTGAATAGTGAATGGTCACAATTTTGAAACATGTATGTTTCCCTGACACTGGAGCAGAACTATTTTCTATCTAGGAACTTTGTCATTTTGTAGGGATTTCAGTATTTGTCTAAAACGCATGAACTTGACAGGAAACAATCCAATAATACCAGTCACCCAGGGAGAAATATTTGTATATACAGAGGGAATTTAACCTCAGACATTCAGTTCACCTGTTCACATGTGATTTAGATTGCTCCAGGCTCTTTGGCAGACTGAATGCTGACACTCTTTGAAGTTTAAAGAGACCCAGCAACTGGTCTTTAGAGGCATATGATGTCTTTTTCAGCCTGTCAATGGAACACTAGGTAGCAAAATGAAGTCCCCTGAAGATTTTTGTATACTTGTAGGCAGGGAAATTCTGCAAAGCTCTCTTTCACCTAACACCCAAGAGAGACTACATGTGAGTTGCTGGGCTAATTGACTGATTGTAGTGCATGACACCCAGCATCTGCTCCCCAGGGTTGAGTGCCAAGGACATGCCTTACTTTCATGAATAAGGAATTTGTGAGAAAGGGAATTAGTCTCAACAACCCATTTATGTCACTTTTAAGAACCTGATGGGCAATGACCAGTTTTAGTGATCAACTTAATAAAATGCCACTTTTGTTTGAATTGTATTTGATGAAGTAGGTGAAATGGGAAGAGAGTTCAGGATGAAGTGGAAAGAGTTTTGAATTTGTGATCACATCTGTCACAAGTCATTTAACTATTCTAGGCTTCAGTTGTTTCTTTTGTAGTGAAATGAAGGGTGGGACTAGATAATCCACATTAGAATATAAAATTCTAAATCAGGATTGTTTCATTCTTTGTACTTGCTTCTGCAGAGCATAACATAGTGCCTAGCATATTGTAGGCATTTAATAAATTTTTGATCAATGGATAATATCTGAGATCTCTTCCAACTCTCATTCTTTGAGTCTTCTTGTTTTGGGTCATCCTCAGGTTTGTTTGTGTTCGTTAATTTTTTTCTTTTGTTTTGTTTTTGGTCAATTGCATGCATTTGCTTTTTTGAATGCCCGTTAGGTATATATCATTGTAGAAAGATTAATGGTATTCTCTGATTTGGAGAAATTTAAAATCCAAAGTCTTTTAATACGAACTCTTTTTTCAAAATGGCAATAGAGGGAGAAGGAATACAAATTTAAAAAGTGAAATAAAGATAAAGTAAAATCATGAAACAAAAATGAAGGAAATTTTGAACTTTCAGCATTATGTTATTGGGGAGAGACAACCTGGTATAATCCATTGGGAGTTGACTTTGGAGTCAGGAAAGGTCCAAGTCCTGCTTTGACATGTACTTACAATGTGGTCCTGGACTAGTCAGTTACCCTCTGGGTGGCTGAGGTAATTCTCTAAAACTCCAAGTCTCAGAAGCATGCCAGGTACTAATGCATGTTATGGGGAGTTTCCTTATTTGGAGTTTTCTATACAAAAGAAATCAGAGGTCTATCTCATCTCATCGTTGTGCTGGGATTTCTTGGTAGGGAAAGAATAGTGTTGGAAATGGGATTTTAGTAGTAGGAAATATTTTCTATTAGCCATTCCATAGTCTTCCCTTGAAAAAGTTCACAGGACAAGATATCTAGACAGAAAGAAACCCCAGAAATGATCTTTCATTTTATAGATAATGAAAATGGAGACCCAGGAAAATTAAATACCTTGCCCAAAGTCATACAGGTAACACGTACTTGAGAGACTGAAGTTAAATACTCCCTTCTCAATGATATTTTTAATGTCTAATCATTCCTTCACCAAATACTTACTGAGTACCTACTTTGTGCAAGGATACGTGCTAGGCATTCAAAGGGAATTTATACCATTTTGCTAAAGATAATTCAGGATATTATATCAATAAAACTTTTAAAAACATAATAATTGTTTCAGAACAATTTGTTTTCTGTACTTTGTATATCTAATAGAGAACACATTTCAATTTGTTAAAAAAAAAACCTGAGAAGTTGATTTGCTTAGAACCTAAACAATTGCTTTTTGACCTAATATATGTCAAACCCAAGAATGTGCTGGAGCCAGCTCTAATTGGCTTACAGGAGGCAATTGTTAAATTTTTAGCATGAACATTTACATCTAAATCAGTAAGCACCATAAATCAGGGATTGATTTATTGTTCTGTTGATTATCTAAACTTAAAAAAGAATGGAGAAAAGGTAATAATGTAGATTAAACTTAAAATTTGTTGTCCTTTACATTTTTTGTGGGGGGGAGGGGTTTGGGGAGGTAGGAGAGTTTAACATTTAGTAGCACACTTCCTGGCTATTACCTTTGTTAGTATGTTGTGATGGAACTAGTTCTTACAATCTGTGGTTAGTATTGATGATGACACAGTATACAATCAGGTTGATACAATTTACTTCCTTAAGAAGGCTAAGGTGTAATTGTTATCTTCATGTTGCACCCTTATTATTTTTACAAAAACAAATTGTACATACATATATTTTAGTAATTTATATGCCCAGATTGTGAGTCAAAGAAAGATATGAGTTGCTGTGAATATGTTTGAGAAGAGAAATTTCATGCTAAATTGGAGAAAAGTTTTGAAATCGGGATTGATGAGAAAGAAGAGCTGAATGTAGCAAGAAATAATGGAATACATGGACTTCCGCAGGATAAAGAATTCCGGTTATTGCAGCAATATTTCCAAGAGCCTGAAGTGAAATACCATTAATGAAAGCAAATTAAGGATCATTTGTTTTCATGGACTTATGAGGAAAAACTAAAACAAGTTATGAACCCAATCCATAGATAAATTAGAATGTGTCTATATTAATGCCAAATATTTTTGTAGTTGACCAGAAGGCAGATAATTTGCCTGTAGTCAATACTACTCATTCATCCATTCATGCAACAACTATTTATTAAACACCTACTTTGTGGAAATAACTCTGCCAGCCACTAGATGAGATCAAAAATAATTTAACATGGATACTTGTCCTAATGAAGCTTATGACAACAAGAGAATATGACACCTCCAAGTATGACATAATTATACAGCAGCTATCTGAATGTATCAACTATAGAATATTAAAACTAGAATGGCCCTTAGAGATCACTGAAATTTCTCACTTTACTGATAAAGAAACTGAGGCCCACAGAGATTAAATGATTTCCCCAAGATCATACAGATTATCAGTGGCAGAAGCAAGACTAGAATTTGTGTGCCTTGACTCCTAATCACTCTTGTGCTCTTTCTATTAAGTCATCCTGTCTCTCATTTGCGTATGTGTCAATCTCATCTAAGGCTGATTAGAAGTATCTAGAAGAGTTGACTTGCACAAATGACAGGGTGGCATAATGGGCCTGAAGTCAAGATAACCTAAGTTGCTGTGTGACCCTAGATAAGTCACTTAACCCTGTTTGCCTTAGTTTTTTCATGTGTAAAAAATGATCTGGAGAAGAAAATGACAAACCACTCTAGTATCTCTGTCAAGAAAACCCTAAATGAGGCCATAAAGAGTTGGACACCATGAAATGAATGAACAACATCACAGATGACTAAAACAGTTCACCAGATATAGACTGGCAAGTCAACTCAAATTAATTTGCAGAACAAAAGTTTTAAAGGGTAATTTTTTATTATGAGGGGGACCCCTCCAAGTATTCTTCTCTATGTATAGGGTAAATATTTGATTTAGTTTAAAAACTGTGATATGGTATAGCACCTGAGCATAGAGTATACTTGTTCCCATGTACAAAATGTTTATAAATCCATTCAAGATTGAGTATTTGATGAAGACATTATTAGAAATAGACCATAAAAATCTGAGAACGTTACCTGAGGTAAATAAGTATCCATTAACATTTATTAGCCAGTGTTCAGGCTGAGTTCATCAGATTAGCATTTATCATTTAATAGAAAGCTGGGCCCCCACTGTATGCAAATATTCAGAGACTTCCTGTGTGTATACTTGGATTAGTCCAGGTGCTTTCCCAATCCTTGCTCTCTTCAGTACTGTTTCTATTTCCTCTCTAAGCACCCTTGGGACTGTGTTGTTAGAGAACAAATGTTGTGGCTTTACTTCCCTCAGTTGTGAAAAGGGTTTACTTATAAAAATATTTGGAAATAAATTTCTATCCTGAGGCATAAAAGGGGTATGCTGATAAATACTTAAGTAGCCCTTGGAGGTAGGGTGGGGGAGATGCATGTATGACACACTTTTAAGTTTAATCTGAATTATTAACATTTTATCCATCACTTCCATAAGTCTAGACCATCAGCAAAATAAATTAGGCTTTGCTCTAAAATGGTTGTCAGTTTTGGAGGTGTAAATGCTCACAATGAAAATTTCCCAATCATCTGGTTCTAGCATATCCCTGACTGTAGGACTGATAGTTTTAATGGGAGAAAAAGGGGTGGGGGAAAGAGAGAGGTACAGAAAAGCCCCAAAGTGAGGCACTGTAGTTGAGATGAGGCCTCTTCTGATTTGGGTATTGAAGCTGGACTGATTTGGGTATTGGCCTATGTGTGGTTCCAGGTCAGTGGAAGTGGACAGCACAAGTGTCTGATGTCTGGAAGAATGACATTAACCCAGGGAATAGAAGGGAGGAGAAGGAAAAGAAAGACAGAAGCAATCATAAAGGTTAGTATATGTGACAGAGAGGTAGAAAGGGTGATGAAAGAAAATCTTGATGATTTTTAAAATAGCACTGGATCCATTACAGAGGATTTGGTCAAACTATGATGACTTTGTAATTCCCGAGCCAGGCTTTTACAGAGTTCATTGTTTCAGGGAGTAGAACCTTTAAAACATAGACAGATCTGACACTTCTAAGATTTTAATTCTCAAAGGCAGCTAAGTAGCATAGTAGGAAAATAAAACAAAACAAAAAACCCTGGACTCGGAGTCTGAAAGACCTGAATTAAAATCTTGCCTCAGACACTTGCTAGCTGTATGTGACCCTCGTTAAGTCACTAAACCTCTCAGTCTCAGTTTCCTCAGCTGTAAATTGGGAATGTTAGTAGTACCTACCTCATAGAATTGCTATGATATATATGCTAATATAGTATCCTATGTATCAGATAACATGTCAAGTCTTTTGTAAACCTTAAATTGAAAAGCAATTATTAGCAATAGCATATGTGTACATTTATGTGTAGATAAACATACATATCCCCATTAGATTGTAAGCTTCTTGAGGGCAGGGACTGTCTTTTGCTTTCTTTTGTATCCCCAGGGTTTAGCATAGTGCCTGGCACATAGTAATTACTTAAATAAATGTTTATTAATTGATATGCTATAGATATGTTTTATGTGTATTTACATACCCATATTGGTGTTGATATTTATGTACATATACACAGTCTAAGTGTATCTTTTTGGGCCTTTTTGTTGTAACTCTAAAAGAACAAAGAAAGACCTGGGTGACGTAAATGAAATGCAAGGAAGGAGGAGAGAATACATTGGAGATATCATTCTGGGGACTGCTGAAGTCAAAACTGCATGTATTGATTTTCTAGAGGAATTAGGTGGGGGAAAGATAGGCTTTCAAAGTTGGTTAAAAAATGAACTTGTCCTTTCTAAGGCCTAATTAAGACCCTCTGTCAGAAACCATAAAAAGAACTGTATATAATATCACTGGGGACAATGAAAGCTGTTGGCCTCATCCTCTGCATTTAATAGGATGTCACAATTCAAAGAAGTAGTCTTTTTTTTTAAAAAGCCCAACTCATTAAACTATAGCTGAGTGACCCTCCCAGTCTTATACCTGTAACATATTTGGATTCTAAATTCATGTTATCGATTTATTTCTGAGACAAGGAGGTTGCTCTTAATGTTGATGAGTACAACTTCTATTTCAACTGTGGTATAACTAATGGGGGTGCTGCTTGATAAAGCTTTATTGTATATATTTTTTATGCATATACACATATATACATACACATACAGCATATATATCTAAATCTGTCTATCTATCTATCCACCTATCTACCTATCTAATCTCCAAATGAGCTGAGGGGAGGGGGAACTAAAACTTTAACCTTAAAACATAATGATGTGAAAAAATTCAAAGCTAGACTGTGTTTTCAGATATATATGTGTGTGTGTATTATAAATATATATATATATATATATATATATATGTATACATACACACATAAATTAAAAAAGAAATTCACAGATACAGTAACCTAGACCAGCAAGTGAACCCTGACAACATATGGATGCAATATGGGTAAGAAAATGCATGATGACAGAAAGCACTTATAATCTATTCCAAATGGACCATCATCTGGATATTTGAAATGCCAATGTTGTAAATAGTATTCCTTGTCTCATAAGATGTTAGGTAGAGCTGAATACAGATGAAAGCTAACATTTATGTCGAGAAATGGCAGATAAGACAAATTTTAACCCCTAGAAATTTTTACATTGTCAGATTCATTCAACTGCCTGTTTTCTATAAATATTCAAGCTAAAATCTTTGAGTTTTCATCTATACAGTTACCCTCCAGCAACTCTTTTTTAATCATAGAATTTTGGAGCTTGATGGGACCTGAGAAATCATCTAATTGAGTCTTCTCACTCTACAGATGAGCAAACTGAGACCCAGAAAAGTTGAGTGATTTACTCAAGCTTAAATAGCTAGTTAGTGACAGAGCAAAGACAAGAAACTAGAATTCCTGACTCTTAATCTCCTACTCTTCTATTTAAGTCACCTCAGGAGAGTTGAGTACCAAGTAGTGAATTGATTGCATGCTTTTTGTTTGTTTGTTTTCAATGTGGTTCTTGTACACAAACACTGGGTGCGTTTGGTTCCACTGTTCCTGTCCCTGCATGAGTGGTGGGACTCTTGGTAGTGAAAAATTCTCTTCTCAAGTGATGATGACCAATCTGTGAACTAAGAGATCAGACTTAACATTGTTGTCTTAGGTATGCAGAGTTTAAAGGACATGACCAGAGTCATGTAATGATTGTCAGAAGCTGAATTTGAACTCATATTTTCTTGTTGATAAAACCCAGTACTCTATTTACCATGTAACACTGCCTCAGTGTGCTTGTTGAGATATAATAAACAATGGAGAAATAATCAAGTAGTCTTGGTCCTCAGTTTAAAGTTTATGTACTGACTACACAAATAATATTGACTCAGTTACAAGACTAAGTTTTTTAAGGACAAAGACTATCAGTCATCTTTGGGTCTTCCTATATATATAGTAGTAGGTGTTTAATGAACATTTGCTCTTGGCTAAATATTTACTCTAGATGGATCCTGTAAGGAATGTTACAAAACTCCAAATGAATGTTGAAAGCACATGCTTTTTTAAAAATTGGGCCAAGGAACTCACAGGAAAACAGAAAGGGAAAAGTTGTCACTTTGTGGAACCTATTAAGGTGATATCAGACATGTGGCCCATGTGCCTACAACACTCCTGGATAAGACCAAAAGCAGATTAAAATATAATTGGAAAATAGTTAACAAAATAAATAAAAATACAGTAAGAGATAGGAAACATTCTATATTAAAACCAATGTGGTATGTAGACCTTATGTATGGATTATCTTTATGTATGTATTACATACTTGCAATCTTTATGTACGGTTTAGTGACCCCAAACCCCATTACTACTTGAATTTGTCACTACTTTTAGAAAGTAACTGTAGCCTATTATTTGGGCATGATGTATGAAATGGCGAGAATTAAGATTTTACTTTCCTAGATGCTATATATTAGAAAGGGAGAACTGAGGAAAGTCTGGAGATAAATTTAGGAGTAAAAAGACCAGTCATGAGTATTCAGACAAAAGTAGTTTTTCACCTAAGCCTATTTTCTTCATTTTTTATATTGTAGATGAATCACAATCCTTTCTTGAACCTGATTTCTTTTTAAAAGAAAGGCAGTAGTTACTGTATTTAATTTGGCTTCCAAATATGGGAATTTTAAAGTTTTTTTTTAAATTTCTTTCCTTTTTATTTGTTTGTTTTTCAGATTGGGCATAGATTATTCTACATGTTGCAGCAAAACATTAGTTTCCCATTTTATTATGTACTGGAAACAGAACTGGTGACCTAACGGTAGGAATATTTTTTTATTTTCATCATCGAATCCAATTCAAAGTTTCCTAGAACTATAAAATTATAATGAATTTTAGAGATCATCTGATGCATGGGTTTTTAATTATTTTTGATGGGTCATGGATTCCTTTGACAGTCAGGTGAAGCTTTTGAACCCCCTTTGAAGTTCACAAAAAAGTGTATAGCCTCAAGTATAAAGGACATATACTTGTAGATAATATATATTTAGGCCATATAGTATATAGAAATAAAGTATATAGAATTATAAAGGATACCAATTATGTTGAAATATAGTTATCTATGTATCTATCATCTGTCTATCCATCTAACAAATTCATGGACTCTAGGTTAATTAATTAATTAATGAATTCTGTAATTTTATATGTGAGAAAATAGAAACCTAGAAAGTTGATTAACTTTTCCAAGGTCACACAATTAATGATAAAAACTAAAATGCAATTATTTAATGTTATTATTTAGAATAATCATATCTGAATAGAACTTAAAAGTTGGGAATCAAACTTAAAAATGATCATTATTTATTTTTTTGCTGGTGTATTTCATGTCTTTTTTCATTTTACAAAATAATCCCCTGTCTTCTCATGTAACAAACAACAAAATTCAAAGTAAGGAACTATATTTCTTCTCCTCTACCTCCGAATCAACACTTACAATCAAACGTATATAGTATGTGCTAGAGAGAGATCAGATCAGAGAGAATGACTCCCATGAAGAATAAATGACAATTTTCAGAGGAAAAATTATGGGAACTTTAAAATATTTTATCATTTAGTACACTTTTCCATTCCCTGGATATAACGCAACAACAAAAATGCTCTTGTCGGCTACACTTTGGAGCAGAGTACAGATTCCTTAGCTGCAAAACAAAATCCCAAGCAGAACAAAGAGATTTGCATTCTAAGTGATGCAAAGCAGCCAACAGTGTTTTAATGTTCTGTTTGGTCTGTGATGTCTTCATCAGGCAGTCAAAGGAAGTGTCTGTGGCAGCAGCAGGTCCCCAGGAGCCTGTCAAATTCCGTTTCCATGGTATTCCTTCAGGCAGCACCATAGGCAGACAGGGCTGAAATGGGCCCCTGCAACCTGTTTTGAACAGTGTCTCTGATGTAAGGCCCCAGAGCGGGCATCAAACTAGCAACAAGCAGCAAGAAAATAACAATTTTGCTTTTCCCAGGTGTCAGAACTGCAAACAAAGGGCTGTTTATAAAAGATGCAACACCCCGTTTTTGTCAGCTTTAATGGTTTACAGTCAGGCACCGCATTGTCAAGTTGAGGAAGCATTTTGGAAGGGACTAAGGCTTCTGCAGGGACAGGCTTCCCAAAGAGTTACAATTGTTTCTTTTTTGATTGTCTGAAATGCGCTCGTTAATATCTGGTCTTGTTGGCCTCTTCTAATTCTTAAAGGAAAGCACGCCAACCAGTTCTTAATTGTTTCATTGTACTGAAAGACTCTGAGAAAGGAGTGTTCTTTAAAACAAACATTTATCATGTGCTCCCCCCATCCCCTTTTCTGCCTGGTAGTTGGTGTGACTTAAGCTAAATTCCCTTCTCTGTAAATTCTAAACATTCTGAAGCACAGAATCAAGTTTAAGTGAGAAAATTTGAGCAGAATTACAAAAAAAAAAAGTTTATCATTTGGAGAGGTTATTTGACTTCTAGTGGCTATCCAAGGAAGAATACACTCTAACGAACTGGATGAGACAGATGTTATTATAGTAAACTCCCATTTATCCAAAAAGCCTTTAATTTAATATTCTGCCTAACTGAGCTAATCAAAGTGCTCACTAGAATTAATTCAACAAAATAAATTTAATAATAAACTTAGGTTGGACAATTTTGATCTTTGATTATTCAAAAGACCTGCCAGGGCCTTTGCTAAGGACATTAATATGATTGTATGATATTGTGGGGGAAAATTGACTTTATGAGTTTTCTGATTTGTTTGGATTCTGGGAAAATTGAACATTTTACTGTCTGTGCCTTTGCATGTCCAGATATAGGGTTTTGTAAGTTTCCTGCCCATGCATATGCTTTATTTCTCATACTAGATTGCAAGGTCTTTGAATAATATAATAACAGGGTTGATTCCAAGAGGAAGACAGATAATCTTCAAGGCATGGAATTATCCCAAGAGATGGAAGTAAGGTAGGATCTGGGCTACGGTGGAGAGATCTTGATCTAAATACTTCCTTCCTACATTGGTGGGCATGGAACAATATAACCTGGCTCTCTTACTTTTCTCTTTAAATTAAATTCTTGATGTGGCACCTTGATATAGTAGAAAGAACTCTGGATTTGGAACCAGAAGATCTGGGTTTGAATTCTGACTCTGATGTCCATGGCTTTTGTGAACTTGGGGCATCTGGGGGCATCTCGTTTTCAAAGATGTCTGCTCCGGGCAAAGATTTTCTTTTTCCCGGCCTCATTTTCTTTTAAACAAAATGAAGGAATTGGATTATATGATTTATAAGGTCCCTTAACTTGATCAATTCTAATATTATGCACTGACCTGGTAACTCCTGAAGCCTGGCCTTAAGACAGGGATTTACTTTTTCTCTCTGTTATAACTTTCCCCATCACTTAGTAAAATACAGTAACCAAAATTGTTCAAAAACATTGTTGCCTCACTATTTTCTTCTTTGGCTAGAAAGTATTATAATAATGTAGTAAGCTAGAACTTATATGACATTGTAAAGTTTGCAAACGTTAACTATTTAGTCCTCAGAACAAACCTGTGAGGTTGTTGTTATATGTTATTATCCCCTTTTTGGAGATGAGAAAAGTCTGGCACAAACGGGTTAAGTGATTTGCCCAGGGACACACCATTAGCATGTATCTGGAGCAGGATTCCAACAGAGGTCTTCCTTTCTCCAAGTTCTGTGACTTCTCCATTGCTTTTCACAGATACATTAATCCAAGACTCTAGGTCCTGGGCAGATAGGATAAGCAGATAGATTTTGGGCAGATAGGACACAATGAAGTTACTGGACCAAGATAACTAGGAGGTGGGCTTGTAGTCTGTGGGTAATGAAAAGGGAAGTGTCTTGTAAGATATTCTCAAGGGCAGGTAGAGGTCGAAATGGATATGAAGTAGAAAGTAAAGAAACTTTTATTGCATGGTTTGGTTGGTTGAGTTGCTTTAAAAATTCAATTTAATTGTATGATATTAAAATTATCTGAGAGGTGGCCAATGCAGATAATGTGATAGATACGTATCTTGATGTTTTGAAGAAAATAAATTGAAAAAAAATGATCTACCTTATTGTATAAGATAACAGACTTATTCTGGGAAAAGCATGCTAAAACTTACATTTCTAAGAAAGTAAAAACTTACCTTAAATTAAATATGTCTAAGGATCCCCTTACCTTTTTGTTGGGAGAATATATAGAAAAGATTTTAAGTTAAAATCAATACTTCTTTATTGATCTTGAAATCTTCATGCTCTGAAAGACCAGAAACATCAAACAGTCAATCAGTTAATCAATCAACATTTATTAGGTGCTTACTATGTGCCAGGCACTACGTAAACATGGGGATACAAACAGAGGCAAAAGATAGTCCCTGCCTTTCAGGTTACAATATATTGGAATTCTTTGGAAGTCAAATAAAAAAGCATGGATGATTCAAGCTGTTTTTGAAGACTGGTTTTCAAAGTGATTTTAACCCAGTTGTTGAAAAATATTCCAAGACAATAATATTGCATTTAAAGTATTACTGATTTAAATAATACCCTAAGATATTAAATTACACTTGCTTTTGTTAAATGTTACATATATATAAGTCTTTCCTTTCCTTTCCTTTCCTTTCCTTTCCTTTCCTTTCCTTTCCTTTCCTTTCCTTTCCTTTCCTTTCCTTTCCTTTCCTTTCCTTTCCTTTCTTTTTCCACCAAGCACATCTTTATTGCAGCCTATGGACCAAAAGAATTGTTGTAACATTTAAAGCCTCCTACCTAAGAAAAACTTTTGAACAAATAATTGCTAAAACCGTGAGGAACAAATACAGTTTCCTTAACTGGCTTCTTGAAGAATTAGAACACCAAAAATTTTTTCACTACCCTTGGCAACAAATACCTGCAAGCAACATGCAGTATAGCTGTTCATTTTGCCAAATTGTGTTAATAGTAATTTTGAGGGTTTTTCCTTTTAAGAGCAAACTGTGATAGAAGAGATAACAACTGTTGGAAGAAAGCTTGGTTTTGATGAACTAGAAAATTGATCATGCTTGGGCATGGTTCTGTTTGCTTCAGAACAAATAGACTGATGATGACCTTCTTCATTTACATTGGCCGGAAGAGTCTGAAGAAATCAACAATGATGCTGAAGGAGCAGATGATATGCGAATGAAGGAGTTCATTTTTAAAGAATTTGAAGATGTATTTTGAGCTATAGAAGTCATGAAACCGATATGTATGTATTTTATGTGTGTATATACACATACATACACACATACATACACATATATGTGTGTATACACACACACACACATATACACATATATGCTATCCCTAATGGCAATTGAAGTATAAAATTTGCTGAGGAGGAGATAAAGTTCTTTGCACCTACCAATGTATATATGAAGATTTAAACAAAGAAAAGACAGTTAAGTCTATGCTGCTAAAATATTTTAAGGGACATAATGACATTTTTATTATAGACTTATCATAGGCTTATCTTTAGGCATGGTACTTAAAAATTTGAAAATTTTAAAAATTCTGCTTTTTATAACTGTTCTATTGCTTTTAATAGACAAATCTGAAATACATTTTCTTGTCCTTTGCTATTTTATTACATTAATAAACAGATTTAAACCTTATTTTAAAAATAAAAATTTTACATAGAATTATAACTTCAAATAGTGTAAATTTGAAAAATGCAACTAATTCACAGGTTCCAATATTGGCAGTAATTGGGGCTTATCTGTACCAAACACTACAGGATATGTAACAACCTTTATAGCAGTGATTCTCCAACTTTTTAGTCTCAGAATCCCTTTATACTCTTAAAAATTATTATGGCCCTCCCCAAAGATATTTTGTTTGTGTGGGTTATACCTATCAATATTTACCAAATTTGAAATAAAAATATCATAGTAGAATTATGAAAATAGTTTTGATCTTGTGAACTCCCTGAAAATTGGTCTAGTGGATTCCCTAGACTTTCCAAACCACACTTTAAGAAACACTGCTTTATAGTGATCATTGGGTTTATTTAACATTGTTGCATGTTATTCCAAATTGAATGCTGTTTGTTAACGCTCCTAAATCTTTTCATCTGTGCTTCATAAGACCTTTAAGAGTCCAGAGCATGTCATGTTTATCTTTGTTATCACTCCAGCACTTAGTTCATAGCACACTCTTAATTTATATTTCTAAATTGAATCATCAGCCTCTCTTCCTCTCTCCTCCTCTCTCTACTTCTTCCTGTTTGTCTTTCCTCCTCCCCCTTCCTCTTCTTTCTCTGATTATCTCTCCACCTCCTCTCCACCCCTAACCATATTTCTTTAGGCTCCATGCCTCTTTTTCATCCATCAGTTAATTGTACTGCCATTGCTTCCTCATCAAATACATGCCCATTAGTCAGGTTCAATTTCTTGTATTTTTACCTTTTTCTCTGTGTGGCCTCATTTATCCCAACATGCATTAAGGAAATGTAAGGATAACTCTTTTGGTCTTTCCTGCTTACTTTTAAGAATGCTTGCCTGCAACCCTCATTTCTTCCTTTACTCAGAGTGCCTCATTTCTTCCTTTGTCACTCCAGAGGGTATGATCATGTGCCAGCTAGGACTGTAGAGGAGAACCCCAAAATTACTGTTCCAGCAGGGTTATTCCCAATTTGAATACAGAATCATTGCATCCTCAGTTGCTTTCCCCATTAGAAGTCATTTTGGAATGTCTTTTAAAGGGTGTGTAAAGGCTGTAGTTATAGGTACCTGGACAGCCAACCCCTAAGACATCCAAAAATTGCGTGACATGCTGAGGTTGCATGCACAGGGACTGTGGCTAAAGACTCCTGCTATCTGTTAGCAAAATCATAGTTTTTACTTAGTAATCTGGAGTTTTTAAATAATGAAATTTCAGCAAGCCAGCAGTTTCTGGAAAACGTGAAAATAAAAGGGAAAGAATCCTCTTGTATTTTTTTTTCAGTCATTCTACAAGGTTGGCAAATCATAGAACTGATATCATTTTACTTTAACTGACCATTAAAAATATTAATGGAAGTCCAGACTCCAAGAGCCATCAAGTCTCTATTTCTGGTTCAGAACTCTTAAATGTCTAAGAGTAGCAGGCCGATTTTTCTTTTTCTCATTCTCTCTTCCTCTGTCTATCTGCCTGCCTGTCAGAGCTGATCCTAGTGAAGAATTCACCTTTCTTATATGCTTTGCTTGATTTTCACAGCTGTTCTCTCTACACAAGTGCTCTTGGAGCTTCATGGAGCCTGCATCCTTCTGCCAGTATATGTTACTATATATAGAGTTACTTGATTCAGTAAAGGTCTTAGTAAGACTTGTAGATTGATCCTGATTGCATTTAGTATTGGAAAAAGTGTTGCTACAGAATCTCTATTATGGAAAGTGCTCATAGTATGACTTAAAAAATTAATTCCAGTACTTTGCCCTTTGTAATACTATTATTTGTGCTGCCTATGTGCATCTGTTTAGAGTCACAAATGTTGATGGGTTGTTAGCCTTAATATTTTGCATTAGAAATTTAAGTAACATAAATTCTTAACAAAGCAAAAAAAAACCAAGCATATACATCTTTTCAGTTTCTGCCTTCTTGTTTGTATAGTTAGAACTGCCTAGCTTCTTTTTGATACAGTATCAATAAAAAGTGGATTTTTTTAAACAATGAAGCATTTTTTATTCTCGCTCTGTCTTTACACACACACGCACACACACACACACACACATCTGTATGCATATATCCCCTCTATATATATTCTCTCTATATACATCTATGTCTCTATCTGTATTTTTGTGTTTGTCCTTCGTTCTTAAAGAGGACCATGACATCAGGGAATGAAGACATAATTTGCAGTTGATTTGGATTTGAGTGACGGAGGGCTGTGCAAGGTCAGCAGCCTCACTTTCTCCTCCAGAGCCATCTGGGTCCAGTGGCCTGATATTCATTAGGACTACTGGAGATGGCTTCAGATACAATAAGAGATCCTGGCTCTTTTGGGCTAGGGTCTTTTCAGGTTCTCACTTTGAGTGAGGTAATGCCTGTTCAGTGAATAGGCCTCTTTAATAGGCCTCCCCATCTATGGAGGGGAAAATGAGGTTGGTGACCTTGCACAGCCCTCTCTCACTTAAATCCAAGTCAACTGCAAGTCATGTCATCATTCCCTGATATCTTAGTCCTCTTCAAGAACGAAGGCCAAACACAATCTGTGAATAGTCTTCTCTTCCTCTCTTTCCCTCTCCCCCTCTCTTACTTTCTTCACTGGAGGGTGCTTTGTGGAAAAGAAGGTACATTTTATTGGCTGAAAGTTGCCTTATTAACTTGTGGTTTACTGACTAGATTCCTTTCTCAAAGACTCAGTCTTAAACCCAATTCACTGTGGAGCTCATAGATTGGACAACAATAGGTCCTTGCCCCCCTAGCACAGAATGAATATAAATAGTAAATAGTTTCTCTTTTGTCCAGCAACCCTGAAGATCTTCCCCTCCCAGTTAAAAAAGGGGCCTTCCCTTGACTATACCTATATATCCTCTAGATCAGCAGTTCTCAACCTGTGGGTTATGTTCAGTTTGTAACAATGAAAATACATTCTGCATATCAGATATTTACATTACGATTCATAACAGTGAAATTACAGTTATGAAGTAGCAACAAAAATAATGTTATGGTTGGGGATCATCACAACATGAGGAACTGTATTAAAGGGTCGTGGCATCAGGAAGGTTGAGAGCCCCTGCTCTAGATTATTGAACACTTTGACTATAGAACACTTTTGCTTTTTTGATTTGAAATTTGAAATTGAATATGTGTATGTGTAAGTATTTGGGCTGTAGAACCCGTCACAACTCTCACTACCCTTTACTCAGTTCCTCACTACTTAGGAAATCATCCCTTTCCCCCCACCCCCCACAAATTTATAACAACATCCCACTGAAACTACAAACTTCCCATGTTAGAAACTGAACCCATTGCTTTCCACCAGAAACAAGCCCTTCTTCCCAATTTCCACATTGCCATGAAGGGTATCAGTTTCTTCCAACTCAGTTCCCCTACAAACAAATACACATACACATACTGTACCTCAAATAAACCATGGAGTTGTTTTCGTCTCTTCTCTTCCCTTCATCTCCAAATCTAAGCTGTCACCATGTCCTTGTCATTTTTCCTTTGCATTTTCTACTACCTGTCTTAGGATAATAGCATTTACATCTAAAAGGGAACTTAGGCATCATTTGACACAATCATACCAAACTCAAGCAAAAGCAGGGTCACTAAAGCTCATATATATTCTCTGTGGGGCATGTATTATCCTCGAAAATCACATACTACAATTATTTATGTTGTGTTATATTTTTTATTTTGTTAAATATTTCTCAATTATATTTTAACATATTGAATATGGACAACTCTGATCCAACCCAACCACATTATCTTATAAATGAGAGAACTGAAGTTAAAGATGTGCAGTGACTTGTTGAGTTACCCAGAGAGTAAGTGTACAGTCCAAATTTGAAACCATGTTCCTTGTGCTCTAAATCCAAACTTATGAATTCAGCAAATGACCATCTTTAGTTTGATGAAAATTCTTCTGCTCTCTATGATCTTTCAAGGACCTTTGACAGTGACTCATCAATTATATCTGCCTATTTCCCCAGAAAACTTATCATGTAGTTTCTTGGCCTGATTGTTTGAGCTCATTAAAAGCAGCTATGATTATATTTACTTTCTTGGGTAATTTATTTTTGTTTTCAAACTTTGTAATGGCAAGCAAAGAAGTACTTAGTGCCTGTTTCAGCTACTTAAATTTTTAGCACCTTGTTTGAGCCCCTGGTGATTTGAAGGTGGGAGGAACTTGCTGATGCAATAAGAAGGGGCAGAACGGGAAGGAGAACCATCATATATAAGGAGGAGCACAGCTGGAACAGAGCAGAACTGAAAAGGGGAATGGTTATGGAGGTCAGGCACTCTGTTCTGTTGTGTTTGTGATACATGTACAGAAACCCTGGGACCTTAATGGAAGCCCCAAAAGAGGATTTTCTTGTTGTCTGTTTATAGAAGTCCTGGAGGAGGGTTTCAGAGGGACTATACTGATGATTTGTGTTGAGTTCTCAGACCTTGTTTATGGGTTCATTTTGAGTTCTCAGACATTGTTTGTGGGTCTGTGTTGATTTCACAGGCAAAGAGTGAATTGATGATGGTGCTGGCAATGTGCATGAATGTTGTTTTGGTTATGTTAAGCTTTGTCTTCCCAGAAAGGGAAACAGCAGAGGACTTGAGGTGGATTGGACACTGTGAGCTTTAATATGCAACATGATCTGGACAAGGAACTGGACGAGGAGCTGAGAGCTGCCTGCCTGTGAATCCAGAGAGCTGGACCTGTGGAAGAAAAATCATGGAATTCAGGAGCCAGCTTTGAGTCAAGATGAAAAGACCTTTCCTTGGGTACTTAGTGCTGACTGACAAGATCATGATTTACCATGATCTAGGGGTGGGAGAACTTTGTACTCTGTACCTCGTACTCCTTAAGGATGTTTGAGTTAAGGATGATTGGAAATTGATCTCCAATCAAGAATAAAGAAGATTTTTTGACTGAGAGATTAAGACAATGTGATCTAGGGGTGGGAAAATTTAGACCTTTGTACATTGTGTCCTTTAAGGAGGGACTGCTCCTTAAGGATGAATGGATTAAGGACTTACTGAATGATATCTTTTGTTTAAAACTATGTGGCCACTTTAAGTGAAAACCATGTGGCCACTTTAGTGATAAATTGTTATGTTATATCCTTGTGAATGTTGTACTTTCGTTTCTGTGAATGTTTTGCTTTAGTTTACTGCTGAATAAATAGAAAGTTCACTATACTATGTGATCAGAATCTTAAAGCTATTCACAGCAGCAATCCTCTGGAAAACTGCTTGTGCTTGGCCTTGCAAACCTCTATCTTTTACTTTTTGGAAGATCATATATTCTCTTTACTTCTTTATAACTGTTCAGTTGTTTTCAATCATATTTGTCTCTTTTAGGGTTTTCTTGGCAAAGATATTGGAATAATTGGCCATTTTCTTCTGTAGCTCATTTTACAGATGAAGAAACTGAGGCAAATAGGGTTAAGTGACTTGCCTAAGGTCACACAGCTAGAGTCTTCCCAACACCAAGTCTGATGCTTGATCCACTGCTCTTTCTAGTTGCCTTGTCCTTTATAGTGATAGTTGCTAAATCTTATGTGATCTTGACTGTGACATCTCAGAGAACACTATATGAACAACATCAACAACATTGTAATATGGATGACTTTGAAAGACTTAGGAATTCTAATCAATGCAATGACCAAGATTCAAGAGGACCAATAAAATAGGTAATAATGCCTGGGAGGTAATGGCCTTGATATGCAGAATGAAGCACACATATTTTGAAATGATCAATGTTGAAATTTGTCTTGCCTGACTATGTTTGTTGCAAAGGTTTAAAAACTGTTTTTTTAATTCTTTCTCAATTGGGGAGGGGCATGAATTTAAAGGGAGAGAAACTTAATGCTTGTTAATTGAAAACTCAGGTTTAAAAAGAGGTTTTAAAGAAATTTTCTCTCTCATTTTTCCTAGGTTTCAGTTCCTTTTTGGGCATTTTTGTTCTGTCCTTTCCAGTCTGATGATATAGAATCATGAAATACAGTATTTCTCAAAGATTTAAAGGTGCATGTTAATTAAATGATTATGGGGAGATGTATAGTGTTCATGGGTAGACCTGTAGCTTTTTACCAACAAAGAACCTCCCAGGAAAAGCATAAAATAGAAAGATATCCAAGAACTAATTGACCAGAAAAGGGAGTGGGCCAATCATGTAGTTAGAGAGTATGGGAAGATTAATGAATGATTTGTGTGCTTCACTGATATTCATTCAATGTCAAGAGATCCAGAAGAAGGCCTTCAGCATGTTAGATCAATCCCCTGTGGAGGATATATGGAAGGACATATATAAGAACAAAATAGGATAAGAAGGCATGGAGTACCTATATGGATGAGATAAAATAATAAAGTTTACCTTTCTTGCTTGAGAAAGATTCGTCTTAGTAGGAAACATAAAAAAAAATGACAAATAAAGGTCAAGAAATTCTCCTCCCCATCACCTGTTATCATTTCATCCACTGCAGGAGTGACTCTAGCCCTCTTTTGATTTTTTTTTTCTTTTCTCTGATATATTTATTTATCTCACCCCAAACCTTTTGTTATTCTTACAACTCCACCAGCCTAATCTTACTCTAAGTGTTAATACTCTTGATTTGAGTCTTTTGTTCACCTGGCTAGTTCCTCATACTGTGTGTATTTGTGTATAGACATTTGAGGCTGTAGATTTTATTGCTTGGTCTTTTTTTGGAATTGGACTGTGTTTTTCTGTGTGAATTTCTGGCCATCTCTCCTGCTTTTTTCCCATGTATTGTAGCTATGCACTATGGTATTTAATTTGATAGATTCACATAGATAGTTTTCTGTTTCCTCCTTTTTTAATATAAATCTCCTTTGTTTAGATTTGCAAAGCTCCAAGAAAGTGCTTTCTTCTCAGCCCTTGTTACATAAACTCTATCTTGAAAGGTAAGCCAAGTGAAGTGTGCGTGTGTGTGCACACACATTATAAACACATATATGTATGTATGTGTATATATGTACACACGTACTTCTCCCATTCCTTCACCCTCTTCTCCTTTTGCTCTCTGTTGCCCTCTGCCATTCTTACTGTGGCACATACCCTTGTTTGCCATATCACAAGCAGGAAATGCTACCAAGCTGTTGCTTTGCTGAGAGTACAAGTGCATGGAACACATTTCTTATAATCTTAGCTTCCATATATATTAATGTTCTTGGTACAGTCAAGAGGCATACAGGGAAAAGTTCTGTTGTTGAGGTAATGGATGGAAGGGAGGAAGCTGACTAAAGATAGGAATAGTAACAATTACAGTAACACCACCTCTAGCAGCAGGAGTAGAAATGTTAGTCTGCCATTTCTGAATGCATTTGAGCATATGGACAACTTGGGAGTGTTGTCATCAGCCCAGAATGGAGTGAACCACGGTATCCTGGCATACTCATTGTTTTATCTCTTTTAGCTACAGTATATCAATGTGATAGCATACCTGGAATTGTCAAAGGGAGTCTAGGGACCATGACAGTTTTATAGTTATCTCTAAGGCTAGGTACATACTGTGGAAGATAACAATTGACAAGGGAATTAAACCTATTCCCATCTCTTTTCTTTCTCTTCTTTAATTATAATTATTGCTATTAAGCAAAACCAAAACTGTAATAATGGCTAACATTTTGTGGTGCTTTACAATTTGCAAAGTGTTATCTTTCAATAACTTTGTGTTGGTTTTATACAATTGGCCATTATTTTCTTTTACTTATGCAAATAAACTATGTTTAACTAATTCAAAAGCTGCATTGACTAATAATTATGTTAGTGAATAATGACCAATAATCATATTAGTTAATAATAAAATAAAGTAATGATTAATTACATTTTACAGATAATTAGGTGTAGCAAGTACATCTCCATAGTTAGCTATAAAGGTTTTTTTTTTAATCATAGTTTGACCTTGAAGACTGACCTTGTTGTAAATTTGCTAACTAGTGTGGAGAGGCATAAAAGATGCATGTGACCAGAAAGGACCAGATATGTATATATACAGTTACATTGTAAGAATGAAGCATAATAAAAAGACAGCTCAAGTATCCACAAAATATTAAAAGAATCAAATTTTAAAAGAAGGTCTTTAGAACATTGCATAGATCCTTTAGGAAGAATTCACCAAAAGAAATGGGCAGTAGTCACACAGGATAAAAAAAGCAGAAGTGGGTTGTAATCAGCCTTTGAGAGAGTATTTACAACAGTGAGACTACAAATCCATTGCACATAATTTTACATATCAAAAGATATGTCTTTTCATTTTGTGTATGTCCTCCACTGACATTGATTATTGCCTTCTAGACCTCACTAGATATTGAGCTACAAGGGATCTTGGGGGCCATGTAGTCCATTCCCTTCATTTTATACCTGAGAAAACTGAGGCTCAGATGGGTTAAGTGACTTGCCCACAGTAACACAGCTAGTAAGTGTCAGCATCAGGTTTTGAATTCAGGTATTTCAGCCTTCAAATCCAACATTTTTCCCATTACACCAGGCTCCATGAATTTCTGTAGTTCAAAATATCTCCAATATTTTTGGAAATAAGACTCTAAAATTTTAGTCTATTTGGTTCTCACAAGATAGACATATTGTCCATTACTGAAACTGTAATGCAAAGCCTTTCTAGCTCTATATAATCTGCCATAGTTTGCGAGCTATTAGCTTAATTTTGTGAATTCAAGATTACAACTATGCTTTGATTTGGAATTGGACTATTGTGGCCATATATACTTACATATGTATATATACACAGGTATATACATAAGCATATACACCAATATTTTAATAGGTATTGTAATTATAATTGAGAGAGTGCTGGATATGGACCCAGAAAGACCTCGACTCAACTCTTGCCTCTAACATTTACCAGCCATATTACCAATGATAAATCACAACCTCTCTGAGCCTTAGGCAACCCTCTAAGTCTTATCTATTAAGTGATAGACAGTTGGTAGCTGCTTACAAAGAGAGAGTTCCTTTGTATAGGAAATCACAAATCCTTGACCTATTTTTATGTCTATACATTCATGTATATATAATAATACACACATGTATTAACTATATCTATAATATTTTTATATGCCTATGTATATACATATATCTTTGAAAGGTAGAGATGTATCTGTAATTTGTAGATGAATGACCAAATAATTAAAGTAACCCAAAGATACACGGACTGAAAGTAGAAATGTTCCTGTTATTTAGAAGTTTTTCATTTCCTCAAAGTCAGCATTTCAGTGAAAGAGGAAATTAGTATAAATTCTTTTCTTCCCCCAGATATAGATATTATGTCTATGTTGCTTAACTTTTTTGGGGGGAGGGGCAAAATATTACCTTTAAATGGGTGTGTATGTGTATATGTGTGTGTATTTGTCTATCTATATTGGTACCTACACATATATACATACATATACACAGACATGTATGTGTGTTTATATATGCATACAAGTTGAGATTTAAAAGGTCCCTGTTCTCTAACATTCACACTCTTTGTTCATTATCTTGTGCCAGACACTCTAGCACCTGATGACATGTTATCACCTTCAGTAGGACAGCTGTGTCATTGTTAAAGGGTGTTAATCTTTCAGTATCTTCTTTCTAACACCTCACTGACAGCTAAAGTCAGGGTGGCCCTACTCATTCTAACTTTTGTGAACCTGATTTATCAAAATTCCTTTTTGGCTTCATATTAATTTCTTAAATATGTTTCCTGCTGCAGTCTGTGTGGCTACTTAGCAATACTGAATGACCCTCCATCTCCCAATAGTAGCTGCCATTTGGTCCCATTCAAGCCTCTTGAAGGTTACAGCTTCTGCTGGTTTCATTGTTCCTCTCAGCATAATGGAAATAGTCTATGGCTCTGGTTCATCAAGAATGCATATAACACATAGCAATTCAATGAACTTAATCACAATAACAGGCTGATACTCACAGCAGAGGTATTTGTGTGGTGGAACTTGAATTCTTCATATCATTTAGTGAATTTGGTGAACTGAATCTAAATGACGATAGGAAAGGAATTTTTTAAACCTTATTGCTGGCTAATTTTTTTCTGCATCCAATACTGAAAGAAACTGATAATAAAAGAGAATTTACCCAGTCTGTTGAGGGCTTGTTCATTTAGATTTAGAAGGCACTTTAGATCAATTCCACTCATTATATAGATGAGGAAACAAGGTCCAGATAGGAAACAGGTCACAAGTCACATAGGTCATAAATAGTGGAGTAAAAAGTCCCATGTCTTCTACATGTACACACAGAGAGAAATAGATGCACATATACAACATGCATGTAAACATGCATACATAATTATATGAACTATTTGATATATAATATTTCATATATATATGCAATACAAATATATATATATTTACGTATTCCATATTCAGTCCTCTTCCTCATATATATCTATATATGAATTTGTCCATATATGTGTGTATGTATGTGTGCATGTATCCTAGAAAAGTCCTAATACAATGACTTGCACAAAGCAGACACTAAATAATCAATTGTTGAATGTGTGGGTGCATGAAAGAATACATACATACATACATGCATGCATGCATGCACACACATTTATGTATATATCTATATGTGTTATTTTATCCATCCATATTGTCCATACATGTATGCACATGGACACAGACATATACATGGGCATGTGTGTATATGTGCATATATATGTTCTTTCATCTATCCATGCATTCAACAACTAGTTATTCAGTGTCTATCTGCTATGTATATGTCATTGTTAGGACTTTTATAGGCACTGTGAAGGTAACAAAGACAAGATATTGGACTTCAAGGAGAGATGGCAATATACAAATATTTAAATTCAAGATAATATGTGAAAATTGTATATGTGGTATAAACTAAATGATATTGGAGTTAAGAGGAGGGCTGGATTACTTCTGGCTGATGATAAGGGAAAACAAGATGGTAGATATTTAAGCTATTCTTTGAAGGATGAGTCGCATATCAATAGGCAGAGATTGGAAGGAGGACATTTCAGGCAGAAGGAATGCCATAAACAAAGGAAATGTACAATGTGTGTCTTGGGAACTGGGAAATAGTCCAGCATGTTTTAAGCATATCATTCTGTAGGCGAGTACCGAAGTATAGAGCTATAAATCAAGTAGGAGAGTCAGATTGCTTGGATTCTTAAACATAGACTAAGGAGTTTGGACTTAATTTGTTTGTCAATAGGGAGCCGTTCAAGGTTTTTGATCAGGGGAAGAACATCTGGTAATAGTGTGCAGAATGGATTGTAAAGGGAGGAGACTGATGGCAGGGAGACTATTTAGGTGGATAGTGTGATAATCAAGGTGAGAGAGAGATGCTTGACTAAGGCAATGATAGTAGAGATAGAAACAAGATAGTGGGGAAGATATAACTTATACACATAAAACAATTAGTGAACAGTACCGTTATTATGTAAAGTAGCACCTTACAATGATATAATAAAGTGCTAATTTGTACAGTACAATTAGAAAAAATATATAGTATATAGGAAGATGTTAATTAAGTGATAGAACCATAAGTGCAAATGGAGTTAGCGAAAGGGCACATCAGTTTGAGTTTGAGTCATCAGAGAATAATCCACAGAGAGTATGGGGCGTTAGCTAGGTCTTGAAGTGTGTTTAAATTTTCTAGCCTCTGTTTGAGATGGGTGATTCATTGCCTTATGAGGCATCACTAATTTCTAGGAAGTTATTTCTTTCATGGAATTAAATTTGCCTCTTTTGTAGTTTCTACCCATTTGCCCTTTGGGGCCAATTCTACCTGAGAGTCCTTCAGATATTTGAAGAGAACTTCCGTGTTCTTAAGCCATCCTTCCTCCAAATGAAAATGTTCCTACTTCTTTCAACTAATGCTCATAGAACTTTGGGGTACTTTCACCACCCTAATCACTACTCTTTCTAAAATGTGATGCCATGGACTGGATACTTCAGGTGGGACATGACTAGGAAGAGTATTATAGTATCGTTATTAACTTCCCTCTACTGAATACTACAGTAGACTATAGCATAGTATACTATGCTACATTACATTATTCTTATTGTGATCTAAGATTCATTAGCATTGGTTTATTTTATTTGTGATTGCTATGCCTTATTGTTAATTCATGCAGCTTGTAGTTAACAAAATCCCTAGGTCCTTTTCACATGAACTGTTCTTCAGACAGACTTCCCCCATTTACTACCTAAAAAGTTGAATTTTGAATTAAATTGTGCAGAATTTTATTACTAATAAATTTCATCATATTAGAGTCAGCCTGTTTAGATCTTTTGGATATTGTAATTATGTGTTCTAGCCCCCTGGCTATCCCATCCAGTTCAATATAATCTTTATATTTGATAAGTACGCTTTGTATACCTTCATCTTAGTCAATAACAAAAATGTTAAAATGAGTTAAGTAAAAGAGAGCCCTGTGGCATTCAACTAGACACCTATATATGTCGACATTGATCCACTGATTATAAGTTTTTGACTTCATCTAGTTCTCAGTAAAATTAATTTTATTGCTGCTTCGGTTCATATCTGTCCATCTTGATGTAAGGATATTAATGAGAAAGTTTGTTAAGTTCTTATATAAAATTCTGCTATGTTGTCTTTGTCCTTCTGCTAATCAGTACTATCAAACACAAAATAGGCAGAATCGTAGGGTCCATTATTATGTTTTGAATGGAGGAATAATGTAATTTTAAGAGAATTGATCTGATATCAGCATATAAGAAGTATTGGAGTGGGAAGATGATAAAGAGAGGGTTAAGTAATTACGATATGGCCCATCCAGATAATTTCTAGATTTTCCCAGCATCAAATATGTTTTCTTACCCAAACAAAAATATTCACAGTTGTGTAATAACAGCTTTCCTCTTCCTCTGAGAGAACAGTTAAAAGACCAAGAGGAGTTATTGTAAGAGAAAAAAAAAAGCTAAGTAGCATGCAACGTTTATTCTGTCAGATTTAGTGGGGAATCCTGGTGATAGTCCATACACAGAAACCCTAGGAAAGAGAAATCACACTGAATGTGAGAAGGAAGAAACTGAAGAATAGATGCTGAAAAGGTATGAGAAACACCATATGCTGCTGGGCCTTCTAAAGAAAAGAAATAAACAACAACAACAACAAAATCCTACCAAGATATGGATGGTCATTTTATTAAGCTTACTTTGGACAACTATGTTTGAGCTTCTTTTTACATTTTGAATTCGAGACCATAGGATCAAGTCAGAAATAGCTTTCATTTCATTTATTAGTATGTGCTTTTGGGGAAACAGCATGGCATAAACAATAGAGATCTGGTTTTAGAATTGAGAATGACTAAGGTTTAAATCCTATCTCTGACACATTTTGGTTGTGTGACCCTGGGCAAGTCACCTCTCAGTGCCCCCAGACAACTTTCTAAGACTATAAGTTGCTAGATAGTTGCATATGGATAAAGGGGGTTTCTCACAGGGAATCCACACCAATGAAATCACAGGCTCTCCCTTAACCCTGCAAAAATAAAAGAAAAATTTCTTTGAAAGCAGAGACATCTCCAGTGCAAGTGAGCTACTAAGGAAAGTGGATGAAGACAAAGAGAACGCACTGTCTCCTAAGTTGTATGGGACAGTCCCTAGAGCTTTGAAGAGTTGCGTAGGTACATACATTAATTATTGTTAAATCAGCCAAAGTGAAGAAGATAAGTGTAGCACCATGACAAGAAGAGAATGTAGATGAAAAGAAATGAAAGTTTTTTCTTCCCAAGTAGTTATCTTTCTAGAATAGAGAATCAATTTAATGAGTAACTATGGTAATATGACATAAAGTGCTAGGCAAATAGATGGTCATTTTTCCAGATAGGAGTATGTATTTATACATAGAAAGAATTCAAAAGAAGCAGGAAGGGGGGGGGGGGA
>CM053582.1:470683549-470708629 GCA_028627135.1 Pseudochirops cupreus
GGATTGGTTTAGAGTCCTATTTTATGGGTATTTTGGGGTGGCTATGTGAGAGCTGCGATATGTTGCCGCTGCTACGCCGCCATCTTGGCTCCCTCCTACCTAGATAGTTGAACTTAAAGATTTTATATTTTTCTGGAAGGCACAAAAGGTTGCTCACCCCACAAAATAGGGTATAGCAGGGAATTTGATAGACACAGAGAAATTATGAACAATTACATACTGAGTGCCCAAAGAATGCCCTTTGCTTTTTGCACAAAAGAAGAACGCTTGTCCTCAATGATATTAAGACCCGTGTTAGGGGCACTAAGAGTTATGGACAATATGTAAAGAGAGAATAATACAAGAGATTATATAATCAACTGCTAAATTGTGTCGTAGATAAACAAGTGTGGTGAGATTAACCAGTTTACTTTAAATGCAGCATCTTTAAACTTTACACTTAATTTAAATCATATATAAGAAAATATGTATATAATTCCTTTTGGAAAAGGATTCTTCAAGGGTAGCACCATGTTTTAAAACTTGAGAATGTTAGTAGCTTTTTAAAAAAATCACTAGCTGCATCTGCCTCTGTGGCTGCTGTTGGCATCGTCTCAGCTCCTTATGCCTGTGTTCACCAAAAAAAGGTACTGAATCACAGTTGAGAGTCTGCCTGATCTAAATCCTAAATATCATCCTAATCTATAGCCTACTTCACTATGGAAATGTTGAATGCCGAATTGAGCCTGCTGAGTATGGAATACAATTATATATGCAAATACTGAAAACTAGCAAGTGTGAGGAAATTTTTAGGTGTTTGTGTTCTTAAGCAGACACTTGTTTGAAACTTCTACTTCTGCTATATTAGATAGTGAATGAGCTGTTAGCTGGTTCTCCGCTTCCCAAAAAATAATGGAGCCCACAGAATTGGTTAGCTGTTTTCTCTATCTATAAAAAATAACACTTTGGACATTTCAATGCAAAGAAAAAGTAGTGTGAGATGGTATCTGCTTAGGAAATCTGATTTTTCTCTTCCAAGAACAACTATCTCATTGTAAAGTTAAGTCAGAGTGAGGTAATTATCTTAACAACTCAGTTTAAAAAAATACTTCTTACTCTGAATTATCTGAGTTACCCTGAATTTAGGACAAAACAGTTTCTTTCCTTCTTTCCTTCCTTCCTTCTTCTTTCCTCTCTCTCTCTCTCTCTCTCTCTCTCTCTCTCTCTCTCTCTCTCTCGATCCAGTTAATTCTTTCTGTGCATAACATGTGTGCTAGAGCATGAAATTAGATAAAATCAGTTTAGTATTTAAATGTTTCTACACATTTCATACTTTATCCAGGTTGGTGAAAGCTAGAGCAGAGTCTATGGGTATTTTACCAAATATGAACCAAGTTCCACATGAGTAGCTGATGAAGGGGGAATAAATGACAAGCCAGGGTCTCTTGGTAGATGGGAGTAGAAATCTGAGTTCAACCTGAAATCCCCCCAAACCCTAATGGCTTTGTTTGACTTTGGATCTCTGCATGTGTTTAGGCTTAAACCTCAGCATGAAACAAATAACTAGAAACAATAAAGACTTATTTCTCTTGGGACTCTAGTCAACTGATTCAGTAAGTAGTGTGTCTGGAAAAGTTACATCAGGGTGAGCACAGCGTCAAGGCAAGTGTGTGTGTGTGTGTGCGCGTGTGTGCGTGTGTGCGTGCATGTGCACATATGCATCTTGTATCTATTGGAAAAAAAGCATATCCTAAGTCCTTTGAAACTGAATGGACTTGAAAACCCACTTCCACTCTCACAGTATTTTCTCAGGTGCATTTTTGTGAAGCATTGCCATCCAGTGGTTGCTCAGGTATATGGAAGGGCTATGGTTTTCCCTGGGGACTTCACAAAGTGAAATAATTCCTAAATAGTTTCCCTTACCCCCAACAGACTACATCTTTAATCCAGAGGGATGGGAACAGTGTTGTAGTGCTTCTTTCATTTAACTCTCTTAAAAATATTGTTAAGTCAGAATGTGTATCTTAAGCACAAGACATAAATATACATTAAGCAGATCCCTTTTTATGGGAAATACCATTTAGGAGTCAAAAAATTAGGGTAAATGGATCTGCCTCTAGGAAAAAACTGTGAATTTGCAGAACATAATTTGCCACAAAACAGTAGGGGGTTTCCTATAAAAATGTTGCTTTTTTCCCCATGCGTTTGGGAAATTAGACAGGCATATTCTATGCTGTAGAAACATACTGTATATACTAAGACAGGAAAAGTAATGTGGATTATCCAAATGCAGTATTAGGTAGTATTAAAAACTATGTAACAATATTCACAGAACATAGAAACCAAGATGCTACATAAATGCTAGCAGTTATTATTATTAACATAACGATAATTATTGTTATTCCTCCAAGTAATTCCTAGGGTTGTTGTGAGGATCAAATAACCTAAAAATTGTAAAATTCTTATCACAGTGTTTGGCACACATGTACTTAATAAATACTTGTTTCCTCCCTCCATCTAGGATGTTTGGAAGATGGGCAAGATGCATGGAAGCACATAGATTTCCTTAAGATAGAGCTAATCCCTTAGGCACCCACTCTAACAATTTTATGTAGAAATCCTAGGTCTTTCTCTTGTAGCCTTCTACCCTTAAAATGCCCTCTATTTTACCAAAGGCCTAGGAATGATGGACAAAACCTCAAAGACAAGGTACAGCCTCTAACTATCCTTTCTTAAGATGAGATCTTCTATTGTCTTAAGATGTTTTCTTTACAGGGCAATGGCTGCTGATGGAGGGAGATGGTTTATTTGAAAACTGGAATAATATAAGAGAGAAGACCATAACAATTCATGAGAGAAGGCTAGAGACTCTGGAGATCACAGAGCTTTGTAAGCTGCTGATTTGGAAATGCTCTCAGAGGCCAAATGTATCCAAAAGCAACAAATGGCCAAGAATCGTCTCTCTGGTATTGTATCCTTGACAAGTGGTCATTTAGCCATTACTCAAAGACTTCTAGTGAGAAGGGAATTACATGCTGATTACTCTTAGAGGCAGTCAATTCCCCTTTTCTAGCTGATATCTATAAAATATTTATAAAGTGCTTTACATAAATGATCTTATTTGTTCTTCTTAACAACCCTGTCAAGTAGGTATTATCCAAATTTCACAGATGGGGAAACTGAGGCTCAGAGGGCTTAAGTAGCCATGGTGACACATTGTCAGAATTGACATTTGAACCCATGTTTCTCTTGACCTATCGGAACAAAACTTGAGCTTCATCATAGCCAGGTACAACCTGTTTTCTAACTATCGGTATTTTCTAAAGAGAGAAAGTCAAATGTCTGAGACATGATTCAGTGATTAGTGAATTAGTGATTAGTGATTAGTGATTTAGTGATTAGTCACTGTCCTTATCCCTCAGATCATACCAGAATTTTTATCTCTGGAAGTGGCCAGTAAACAGGCCAGTAAACCCATTCACAATTTCAGCCACAGTGGAGGACAGCTGGAGTTTCACAAAGCCGCCAATCACCTGCATAGCTCAGCCCACCTCCAGTGCTGGATATTTTAGTCATATGTATCATTCCCATCCTGTAGTCCAAATGCCAATCAGTTGCAACAAAGCCCAGTGGGCACGGACAACAACAGGTGTCTCATTAAACATCTCTCAACCTCTCAGGCATGCACATTGACGAGAAGAAAACTCACACTCAATCACCTGCTTAATCACAGCCAAACTCTATTAACAAGTCATACTAATTACTAACTTCTAACAATTTCTCAGGTTTGGAGGCAAAATACCTCCCCCCCCCCCTTTTTAGATGAAAACTAACTTGTAATGCTCTAGAGCAGGTCATAATGAAGTCCTTTAAAAAGAGGAGGGGGTGAATTGGAAAAAAAATTAGAATGTCTTTGTGTTTATGGGTTCTAAAAGTATGGATATACAGTGAGATGTTGTGTTTGTTTTAATTTTGTATCTGCTGTGTTGCCCACAAGGGTCCAATTAGCTTGTTACAGATGCTTGTATCATTCCTATCCTTTTGTCTTTTTTTTCCAAGGAGGGGTAAACTTCTGTAGCACAGATTGCTGGCCTGCAGGCATCCAGAGATCAACAACTCGTTTTCTGTGATATCAACCCCCTGTGAAACATCTAGCATTATTTGCAGAATTCATAATTCACAGGGTGAGACAGATAGGTGGCCTAACCGGGTTTGGGAATGCTTGTGTACTTTTAAAAAATGCCCTGAAGGGAGAAATTCTTCCTTGGATGAGAGCAACCTTCTTGCTTGCTTTTTGGCCATGCCCTTTCCATTAGTAGGTCTTCCCTTTTTATCTCTCCTAGAGGTTGCTTTTGAGAAGGACTCAAAGTATAAAATGGAAATATCGTCCATCAACCCAAATCCTGACTATTTTGTTGACCCCTTCTAGAGAGATTTCTGTTAACTATATAGCCTCATATGTCGCCTGGGTCAATGTGAATGTGACTGGCTGCTTATAAATAGCATTATGGGGGAAATTAAAATTTAAGCAAATATTTGTTAGAACAATAAAATGGAGATTTTTCCATAGCCACATTTTGTCTCAAACTTCTTCATCTCAGACTACATTTGAAAGCAAACAAACCAAACATGCACCATCAGGTACATGTTCTGAAAATTGTATTACTGAAATGTTATTAAAGTATACATCTATAGCCTACTAATAAAATTTAGCCTTCTTTTTTAAAAACACATCAAATTGGCCTGTGTATATATAAGTTCACCCATCTAAAAGTTTCTTATCAGCTCAAAGCTTGGTAATTCTTAATCTTTGGAAAATTTTAAGGCCCTATTTTATTTTATATGTTTTTTTTTCTAAATTTTATTAACCATTTCCTAATTAATGTAGAATTTTTAACATTCATTTTAAAAAGTAATTTTGAATTCCAATTCTCTCCCTCTTCCACCTCTTCATTACACCTTGAGAAGGCAAGCAATATATTGATTATACAGTGAAGTCATGTAAAACATATTTCCATATTAGCCATGTTGCAAAAGAAAACCTACACAGAATAAGACAAGAAAAATAAAGTAAAAAAGTATGCTTCAATCTATATTCAGATCATCAGTTCCCTCTTTAGATGTAGATAGCATTTTTCATCAGAGGTCCTTTTGAGTTACCTTGGATCCTTGTCTTGATCAGAATAGCTAAATGTTTCACAGTTGATCATCCATACTATAGTGCTGTTAACTGTGTTCAGTGTTCTGGTTCTGCTTACTTTACTTTGCATCAGTTCATATTCATACATATGTATGTGTGTAAAATATGTATGTGTGTGTGTATATATATATATATATATATGCCAGGATTTTCTGAAAGCATCCTGCTTATAATTTCTTATAGCACAATAGTATTCCATCACAGTCATATTTCACAGATTATTCAGCCATTCCCCAACTGATGGGCATCCCCTCAATTTCTAATTCTTTGCCAACAGAAAAAGAGGTGCTATAAATATTTTTGTATAATCATATCATTTTGACTTTTCTTTATTCTCTTTGGGATATAGACCTAATAGTAGTATTGCTGAGTCAAAGGGTATGCACAATTTTATGGCCCTTTGGGCGTAGTTTTCAAGTTATTCTGCATAATTGTTGAACCATTTTACAACTCCACCAACAGTGGAGTATCCCAATTTTATCCACAACCCCTTCAACATTTGTCATTTTCCTCTCCTGTCATGTTGGCCAATCTGATAGGTGTGAGCTGGTATTTCAGAGTTATTTTAATTAGTATTTTTCTAATCATTGCTTGTATTTTCATAAATTTGGCTCAGTTTTGAAATATATTTGAAAAATGAGGTTGTCTTATTTTTAAGGAAAAAAATTATCTTCCTTAGAGTTCAATGTGTGTGTATGTATATATGTATATATGTGTATGTATAGGTATATATATGTATATAGTACATCTGGTTAACTTGAACTATATCTTGAAATCTGACCTTCGTTTGTTTTTGCTTTAAATCTTGATATCAGCAATTGAATTTGATCTCTACTTTTATAAAAGAATCACATAGCTGAAATGTTAAAATATTTAGTAGAAAGTACAAAATTCATAGATAGAATGTTAATTAAAAGGTTACTATCTATCAGTTACTTTGCTAAATGCTGGGGTTTGAAATACAAACAGGCAAGATAATTCCTGCCCTCAAAGAGTTTATATTCTGATGACAAAAGGCAACACTTATAGGATAACTGGAAAGGGGTGGGGAATGAAACGAAGACTGAGATATGATGTGGAATAGGCCAGGCAGTAAACAGCCTAAAGAACTGTCTACAAGATAAGGTCAGATCTTTTCGTGGCTGGGGTTCTAGAGCCTGTGCCCAGGATTTTTGCTGGTGGAGGTTAAGGTGAGAATAGAGTCATTGTGGAATAGCAGGCAGTGTGAAATCTATGTCTTTTGATGACAGTTCAGAGACAAGGCAATACCATGCCAGCATTTCCCCCCTCAACAATAGAAACTCTTATTACTGACAGTAGCTGGGTACTAGGAAACTAGGTAGAATTGTACATAGAGTGTTAGACCTAGAGTTGGGAGGACCTTAGTTCAAATCTAGTCTCAGATCTTTCATAGTTGTGTAACCCTGAAGAACTTCTCTCAGTCTCAGTTTCCTCGTCTGTAATATGGGAATAATAATAATAATAGCATCTGCCTCCCAAATTCTGGGGATAAATTTAAGATATTTGTAAAGCAATTTGCAAACCCTAAAGTGCTAGGAAGAGTGGTAGAACAGTAGGCTCTAGAATAAACACAAAATAAATTTGTTTTCTATTCTGGTTCAGTACATTTATGAACTTGATTAAATTTTGGAATTAATATCAATTAATATCAATACATTAACTTACATGTAGAGTACATTTAATTAAGGATTACTAAGCACTTATTATGTATTATAGCCTCCCATGAACATAAATAAAAAGATCTACATTGGACAAACATGCAAAAAGCCACCGAGGGATATAAACAGCATCGTTTCTTTCCTTTTTCTGTCCCTTGATTTTTCTGTGATAATTTCCTTCCTTTGAAATATTTGAGAATAAGTCAAATTAGACCATAATATGTTTTATTTCTGGGATAAAAAGGGGTACTGTTTTAATAGTTTCTTACGAGTAGCTTCCTGGGCATTAATTAGAGTAAAATTTTTCTCCCTTTATGTTTTAATTTAGCATAATAGTTATATATCAGCAACTAGAATTTACAATTTTTAAAAGTTTGCAAAGTGCCTACAGATTTTCTTTTTCCTCCTTCACAACAACCCAAGGAGGTAGATGCTATTATTATCTTCATTTTACAAATGAGTAAATTAAGGCAGGCAGAGACTAAGTGATGGGCCCATATGAATTAATTATCGAAGGCTGAATGTGATCTCAGGTCTTTCTGATTCAAAGTCCAGAGCTCTGTCCCCTATACTACCTACCTGCTAAAATTAAAGAATTTTAAGGCACTCCTAGCACATGAATCTTTTTATCCTATTCCTCAAAGTTTTCACTGATTTCCACGCTCTTCAAGATGATTCTGTTCTGTGTGTACACCATACCGAAATTGACCCAATGAAAATATAAGGAAAGCAGTACATAAAATTCAGTGGAAAGCTATAGAGGAGGACGGCTGCTTGGCAAAGCGTGGTTTTCATTTTCTTATTTATTTGACTTAAGATGAGACTTAAGAAATTGTAGCCAATAGACTCCATGACTGCACATTTAAACTTTTAGACCGATTCTAGTAACAAAGCTCCACATTTCCAAGTATGCATTCATAGTAGAAATATTTTTCCTTTAAAAATGTTATGTTAAATTCCAACTTGTATGTAGTATCCTATATAATAAGTACACAAAATTTGTCCCTGATTGCTGATATCAACTTCATTAAAAAAAAACCCTTGACATATAGCCAGAAGTACATTCAGAAATATACTAGCTATATGATGTTAAGAGTAAGTATATTTTAGGGGTGGAGAGCAAGGGAGTAAGTACATGGGTGCTTGAGAGCCAATAAATGTATTCCTTTCTTGGCAAAGAGAACTGTGTTTTAAAAGCATTGTGGGAGACCATCTTCAAAACAACTTTAAGGATTTTTTAAAAATGAGAGTTCATTCTCTGATTTTTTCTATATCAGGTTTTTTAAAAGCATGTACAATTACACATAAACTTGAGTGGAAATCAGGGAACGTAGTGCTGCTAAGAGGAAGGTGTATGAACTGGGTAGAGTAAGGGGAAAGCAGTTTGTTTCCTCTAAAAAGCTGATTTTTCTTTGTAAATTTTTATTAACCAAGTTTACTGGTTGGTGGAGCAATCACTCCTCTTTTGAATATGAGTATTTTGTGCAGTATAATTCCAGCTCACAAGGCTGTCAGGTAAACAGAAATCACCTCATAAAACCCCTAAACAACTCTGTTTTTTATTTTAATTGAAAAACAGAACATGTTAAGCACTTTTATTGGGTGATGCCTGCTGAATGACAGATGTCCTCGGTGGAGTGGTGCTGTGCATACCTTCATAAAATAGGCCAATTTCTTGCTAAAACATTTATAGTTAAAAGCTTGACTGAATGACAAGAAGTCCTGTGCATGGAATTTGTGCACGTATCTGTTTATGTGCTGGAATCAAATGGTGCTGGTTAACAGGCAGTAAATGTACCTGTATGTTATACATTTTGATGTAGTGGAGGGTTGAATGGCCATAAGAAGCCACCTTTAGAGTTGAAGAATGTAAGATCCACAAAGGTAGGGATATTTCCATTCTTTGTCTTTGTAACCCTAGTGGCTAGTGCAATTTGGGCCTTAATAACTGCTGATTGATTGAAAGAAGAATTGACCCATTTTACTTAATCAAAAAATTCAAGGTGCCAAACAACAATGTGGAAATTGGTTCTGATGTATCTTCTCCCACAGAATATGCCGAATTTGTGTTGATGGTAGGTATCAGTCCAGTTCTATTTGACTGCATTATCACAGTCCAGGGTCTTTTTCTTCCCTATGGTATTTTACTCACATTGTTCAGAATTGGGGCATATTGTCCTAGCAAGAGCCCTCTCTATACTGTGAACTCATATTCAACCTTTTGTGTTAATTTCTGTCAGTACTTCCCTTCGATTTTTTCTTTTTTCTCTTCCCAATAAATAACCTACCGCCACAGGTGGGGAACCTGCTGCCTTGAGGCTGTATGTGGCCCTCTAGGTCCTCAGGTGCAGCCATTTGTCTGAATCCAAACTTCACAGAACAACACTATGAATTTTGGATTCAGTCAAAAGGCCTCACTTGAGGACCTAGAGGGCCATATGTGGCCTCAAGGCCGCAGGTTCCTCTCTGCTGCCTACCCCAAATGATAATGGTTTGTTGTAATGTCACTTATGTGCACTGTCTGTATTAAACACTTTGAAAACCTCAAAGTCTAAATAAATGCTAGTTGATGAAGGATCTAATTTTTAAAAAAAATCAAAGGAATAATAAAGGTAAAGTAAGTTAATAGCTTCTGCATGATGTTTTTAAAGACACAATTGAAGAGACAAGAAAAAAAAACTTCTGTTAATTTTGTGGACAGAAAATATTCTCAACTCATAGAAATATATAATGGCTTCCCTCTACTGGTTTACAGCACCCCAGGCTCTACCTAGGAGCCAGACAAGTGGTCTGGAAACAAATTTAACTTCACTTGGAGAAAAAGAGAAGCCACTTAAGAGTTTTTACCTGACGTGGTCATTTCAAGCATATCAATAAGCATTTTTACCCATCTACTATGTGCCAGGCTTTGTGCTAAGTGCTAGGGATATAAGAAGAGGCAAAAGACTGTCCCTGCCCTCAAGGAGCTTGCAATCTAGTGGGGAGACTGTATGTAAACAAATATATACAAACATGCTCTATACAGGACAAACAGGAAATAATTAACAAAGGGAAGGCACTAGAAATAAGAAGGGTTGGAACAGGCTTCTTATAACAGATGAGATTTTGGATGGCCCTGAAAGGAAGTCAGGAAAATCACAATGGTATATGTGTATGTATATGTATGTATACATAAACAGGTACACAATACATATATGTAAATATAATACTTGTATGTACGTGTATTTATGTATGTGTTACAGAATTATTTCATACATGTAGGAAGATTTATGGTTCCCTTCAACTTTGCAGAATGTCTATAAATTAGTCTCAGAGAGTTGGCTGGATACACTGAGAGGTTTAGTATTTCGACCAAGGCCACAAATTTAATATCTGTCAGAGGCAGGACTTGAACCCATGCCTTTTTAATAGTTCTTTATGCTCAGATCTGTAACCAATATTTACTGAACTTGGCCAAAGTGGCAGGGAAGGCACTATCATTTGGAGGATGGGGAGAGGCAAGTTTTTTGGGAAGTTTATTTTGACAGACAGATAAAAAGACAGATTGGAGAGAGGGGAGACTAGAAACTGAATTTCAAGGAGTAAGCTTTTGCAATAGTCTTTAGGGGCAGCTAGGTGATACAGTGGATAGAGTACCAGGCCTGGAGTCAGGAAGACCTGAGTTCAAATCTAGCCTCAGACACTTGCTAGCTATGTGACCTTGGGCATGTCACTTAACCTTATTTGCCTCAGTTTCCCCATCTGTAAAATGATCTAGAGAAGGAAATGACAAAACACTCTAGTACCTCCATCAAGAAGACTCCAAAAGTAGTCAGAAAGAGTTGGACATGAGTTGGAAATGATTGAACAACAACAAAAGGGAAAGGTAATGGAAGCCCAAAGTGGGTGATGATCATGTGGGTGAAGAGAAAAAGAGAGCTTCATGAGATGATGTAAAGGTAAAACTAACAGGAAGTAGTAACTCATAGGTTATGATAGGTAAGGGACAGGAAAGACTTATTTAAGAATTAGACCAAAGTCTCTCTCTCTTTCTTTCTTTCTTTCTTTCTTTCTTTCTTTCTTTCTTTCTTTCTTTCTTTCTTCTCTCTTTCTTCCTTCCTTCCTTCAAAAGATTCTCCTAGTACTCAAATTTTTTATAGATATCAGAAAATACTGGAAAGCTTTTGTTGTGTAATTTGACCTATAAAATAAAGTATTTCATATTGATCTTATGTTACTGATGCTTGCAGAATCATTTAGCCAATGATGGCAGTGATGTCTAAAGCATTATGATATTTTGTTTTGGGATCCTCATTATTTGAAATTCAGTACATTGTATTTAATACTCTTAATGGAATTAGCACTGAGCTGAGAATTAGGAGATCAAAATTTTATTTCTAACAGTATCAGTAAATAATGATAAGTGGAGGTGACCTCGTTTTGACCTTAGTTTTCTGGGCCACATGACCTCTATGGTTCCTTCCAGATGTAAGTTTAGTAAGAGGTTTTTGGTAATGTCTGAATGGACAATTTTAGGGGAGTGTTTTGGGAATTGGGAGTTAGATATAAGGGACCAAGAACTGAGTGGGAAGAAAGGGATAGGCAAGAAGTATAAATGACTTTTTCTAGGAATTTGTCTATAAAAGGGAGGAGGGGTATAGCATACCTCCCTCTATATACAGCATATACACATGAATAGCACACACATAAAGACACACAGGCATAACACATATGTATATGTCTATATGTCTATGATATAGAGATATATCTATGATAGTATAAATAAACTATAGATATGTGTGCATACTTAGCAACAATAAATAGTATAAATAAGCTGTAGGTGTGAATCTGCTTCTGCTTCTCCATGCATACATATATATACGCATGTAGTACTTAACTATGAGAAGCTATAAGTATGTGTGTGCATATACACACACACCTATAGCTTCGTTTATACTATTTATGGTTGCTATATGGTTGTGGGCCATGGAATATGGTCAGATGGGCAGGTATGGGAGAGGAGAGGCCTGCCACCTTCCTCCACCCATACACCTCTTCTTCTGAAACCATGATTCCTGTCTCATCTTTTTCTCTTAAAGATGTTGGACAGTGAGAATGCACTGGAGCAAGAGATATCAAATGGACAGGACCTTCTGGGGAGACACAACATTGATGAGAATAGGAAAAGTAGCAGCTTATATATTGACTAGATCAAGACACAGTGGATGTAAGCACAAGTAGTTTTACTGCCACCCCTACTACTGCTTGTAGGGAGCAGGTGGCAGGAAGGGAACATCCTTTAGGGCCCCATGCAATTCCCCCATTCCTACCCCTCAGTGTCTGTACTTGTTCAGGTATTCTCTTCCTTTCCTTCTTGGTGAGACTTAGTCAGAAGGGTAAGAAGCCCAGGTTCTTGGGAGACTGGAGGAGTTGTGGCATATGGATCATCTTGTTAGATGCTTCTTAGTCCTCTAGTCTTCTATCTAATCTCCATACTGGGGTCATCCAACACTTCCCCTCTGTGGCCAAGAACCCAGATTTTTCTTAAGTGGAAAATTTTGAGTCACCTATCATCCTTATCTCCAAGTCTTCCTACTGGCTTCCCTTTGGAGGGGCCTTGGAGAGGGGTAGGGAACCTGCGGCCTCAAAGTCACATGTGGCCCTCTAGGTCGTAGGCTTTTTGACTGAATTAAAATTTCACAGAACAAATTCCCTTATTAAAAGAATTTGTTCTGTAAAACTTGGACTCAGTCAAAAGGCCACACTCAAGGACCTAGAAGGCCATATGTGGCCTCAAGGCTCCCCACCTCTGGCCTAGGGTAATAGAGATATTGTTGGCATAAGAGACCCTGAGTCTAATACCCCTAGATACTTGTAGTAGAGGAATGTTGGTGGACAAACCTGTTTTGCTGAGGAGGCTGGACTGTTGGAAGTTTTTCCCTCCAGTTATCCCATTAGCCATCCCCATCAAGTACCTTATTTCATTACTCTCTTTAGCCCCAAGGGATATTTTAGGTCTGTCATTGGGCTTAAAGTTAATGTTTTCAAAATATTTAATGGAATCCTAAGCTTTTGGAACTGAAAGGAACATAGTCCAGTCTCCCTTCAATACAGATAAAAGAAGCAATGCCCACTGAAATCAAATGACTTACTGAGGGACAACTGGATAGAAAGGGACAGTGCCAGAATTAGAATATGGGCTGATATTCCTAAAACCTGTGCCTTTTTTTTTTAACCTTTTTTTCACTGTAATGTTCTTAGTATTCTGATTTATAGCTGTAATTTTACTGTAGGCTGTGTTCACATGTAAACAAACTGACCAGTGGTGCACCTCACCTTCTCATTTTGACTATCTTGAGCACTTTAATCAAACATTTCAGCCAACATGATAACCATAGTGTAACTTGGGCTTCTTTGGGCCTGCCTAGGCCTTCCATCATGGAGACAGTCTTGGAGGGACTTTTAAGCATGCTCAGTTTGCTTAATATAGAGTCCTTTGCATCCTCAACCAGGTCAGTGTCAGATAACCTCCTTTAATTGGCTACCTGAGTCTTTAAAACTGGCAAGACTAAGCAGATCTCTCTTTGCTGTTTCTTTTTCTGCTGTTCCCTTTTCTGCAACTCTTGTAAGCTGCATGCAAAAGGTGAAGATCCCAATTCACCCACAGCAAGGAGACCATGATTAGGACTGATAAAAGAGGCAGGACATTCCCTCCCCTGCTCCCTCTCTTTTACCTTAGCTCCAAGAAGGGGGTCTAATTGTTTGTTTCTGTTCTGTGTTCTTTGATCTTCTCAGTTCCAGATGCTGGCAACTTTGAAGCCAGGAGAGCAGGTGGAATGGTGCAGCCAAACAGCCCAGCATGGAAGCCCTGGGAAGTCAGAGTTCCTGGTACTCGAACCTTGCAGGGGTTTTGGACTTGGAGCTTATACTGTGCTCTGTAGGGACCAAGTTAAACTATGAACCTAATCTCATTCTCCTATCCAGAGGCTGAGATGGTATAGGAGGGAAGAGGAATATGCTTCCCCTGCATCTGGGGAGTAAATTTGCATGTTTGTGATTTTACCTTTTGACATAAATATTTCTTTGTAAAAATGAGTCTGTTAGTGTTTAAGTGGTACTGGGATGGAAGTGGACCACTCCCTGCACTTGGGGGGGAATACCAAGAGTGCGGGCAGGAGCCATTAGCAGAGAGCCTAGATGACCCCCATACACATACAGGTCCTAGTGAAGCCTGGGCTTAGATTGAAATCTAACTTACTTGGCCTTCCACATGGTGAGGTCTAGAGGAATCTGTCACAATAGTATACACCTATTGTTAGGCTAGCAAATGAATTGTGTTTGTTATCCTGCCCCCCCCCCCGTATATATCTCTTTTTTATACAATGTGTAATACATTTTTGTGCCTCAATCAATGTTGAACACTAGTACTAATAATCAGCAATAAAGAGTATGGCCAAAACAGACGCAGCTTTGTTTCTTGCAGTGGTATCTAGCAGCTGATTGAGCCAATGTAGTCATTTGCTTCTACATCTGTAAAATGAGAATTATAGCTATTTTCCCCAGCTCAAAGAGGGATGTAAACATTATGAAGGTAGTCTTTATGAATCTTACAGGACAAGCACTATATTCTCTACATATAACAAAGAAAATAGTCTGTCACTTATAAAAAAAAGATAGTGAAACTCAATATACCAAATGTTAAAAATGGGTCAGAAGAGTTTTGTTTATCCATTAATTCTTTGCAAGTAAGGTTTATGTTTTTTTAAGTGATATCTTTAACTTTTACCTTGTAAAGAAAAAAGTGCTTTTCAAAGCTTTTAAATGTAGTTTTATTTGTGTTGATGCTCAATTTTTTTGAATTAAATGGATCAGAGTTCATATGAAAAGTAAACACTCAGAATGGGAAAATAGAAGAAAAACAGCTGTCTCTTTCCAGTAACAGATAGCCCAAAGCCACTGAGTGGTAGAATAAAAGATGGGGGCAGAGGGTAGAGAAGTGGAGAAAGGTGGGAGTAGGAGATGGAGAGCTTTGTTCTCTCTAAGTAAACAAGGGCTAATTTGAAAGATAATGGGGAAGCATGGAGAAGGAAAGGGAATGAGCATAGATGGTAAAGAGAAGGTCCTTCTATGATATTTTGCAAAAGGCAAGGTCTTCCACAGGAGATCTTAAACCAGAAAATAAAATACAAACATCTGAGTACACAATGATACATTCAAGAGTGATTACGTCTAGGAAAAGAGTTCAGTGTCAAACCAAGTTAAATAAGATTATGGAGGGTAACCACTTCTCAGAGATAAATTACAAACAAAACTTTCTTCCATATTATGGACTTTGTGGAAAGTAGTTCTCAAAGATTAAATAAGTCTAATGAGTTCTCAGTGACAGAGAAAATGCCACTCATAGGAAAAAAAAATCCAAGTTAAGGAGGTTTATAGTTATCTACAGAGTTTGAGAGGAAAGTAGAAAGAAACTATGGAATTGAAACTACCTTGTATCTGAAGAGTCTTCTTTTGCATATCTCTCTTCCTATAAAACGTTAATGAATTCCTTCATATAGTACCTATGTCAGAGGTCAAGTCTATGTGCTTCGTGTGTTTTGACTCCAAGGACTCTTAATGACACCTATGTGATAGGAACAGTGTTTCCAGGTTCCTTTGTGGTACATGGCTACAGCAAGTCAGACTGACCAAAATGTACTTTGAGTTCTTATATGTAGTTTTCTAGACAGGGATCGAGAAATAAGGTCTTTTATAATAGAAACTACCAATAAGTGACCTTTAGAAATCAGTACATACTGTGCTGGACATATTCTAAAGTAGAGTACAAACTTGCTTTTTTCCCCCCTCTGTTCCCTAATTATCCAAATGTCTTGTTTTTCCAGGTCATTCTGTTTTGACATCTTCAGTCCTGGTCTCTTGGAAAGATCCCAAAGACAACTTGGATTTTCATATGTCTGGTTCGTGACTAGTTTCAGTGGATTTTAGAAGGAAGACAATTTGTTTAGCAACTAGTTCTTTTGAATTCTTCCTATACTATAGTATCCATGGGTTCAAGACCATAAACATGAGTTTATATGTGTGAATTTGATATGAGAGTGTTGGACAAGATGATCTCTTGGGTCCCTTGTAGGTCTGAAATGCAGTAGCCATTTATGATATAAACATACAAGTTGCCAGGGAGTTTTTGTTGTGCCCTAGGATTATGGTGCCAAAGTAGTTTTCATGTATGAGCTAATTGCTTGTAAATAAGAAGAGGGTATGATCAAGTAACTTATGTACAAAAGAATAACTTAAAGGAAATTTGATTTACATGGGTGAAAATCTCCGCAGGTATCTTAGAGATTTCTGTGTGACCTACGCTAAGTTAGGTACCAAGTGACATATGAGAAAATAAGATATGTTGACTGTCTTAGAAACTTAGAGCCTGATTTGACGGAGCCAGTATGCACAATAGGCAGCTTAGGTAGCTCCGTAGATAGAGTTCTGGGCCTGAACTCAGGAAGCTGTGTGGTCCTGGTCAAATCACTTAGGCTCTGTTTGCCTTAATCCACTGAAGAAGGAAATGGCAAACGATTCCAGTATCTTTGCCAAGAAAGCCTTATATTACTATGGTTCACGGGGTCATGAAGAATTGGATATGACTAAATGACAATAAATACATGCCAGAGTTAGAGAAAACCAGATCATAAGGGAAATAATGTGGTATTTAATAGATTAAATGGTAGATTTGGACTTGGGGAAGAGCTGGGTTCAAATCCTGACTGATATTTCTGTAACAATGGGTGAAGTGACCTATGAGGTTACTCCAAAGCATCTGAACAAGAGTAGGATATATCGACTGACATTTAAGTCAGTTTTCATATGACTAACTACCCACCTGGCATTTTATTTGTCTCACATCTGAGCCTGGCTGACTTTGCCCAAATTTCAATTTTGTTCTTTGTTGTTGTTGTTGTGTGTGCATGTATGTGTTTGCTCTTCTTCTCCTACTGGACCAACCAGAAAATGGTGGGTCCAAGTGTTATCCTTTGCATGTCACTGAGCACTGAGTTGCCTAATTAATAAATGGTGGGGGAGGCTGGAAGGGAAAGATAAAACTAGACTGGGAGTCAGAATGCCTGGATTGTAATCTTTGAATCAGTCTTGGGCTCAGGACCTAGCTGCCTGATTATGGATAAACCTATTATTTTTGCACTACTAACATGTCAGGATTGCTGAGAGAAAAATGTTTCATAAGTCTTAAAATCCTGTATAAATACGAGTTATTATTAAATAATGTAATCTGAAATAAGACTTTTGCTTGAAATATTCTTACTGGTCATATAAGTAGTTCATATTTTTATTCAATTTAAGGTTTACAATGACATCTTTTCACCAAAATCTCTGACATAGGTAATGCAAGTAATATTATCTCCATATTAAAGATGAAGAAACTGAGACCCAAGAAAGTTATGACTTTTTTATACTTCTAGAGCTAATATATGGGAGACATAGGACTTACGCTGAGCTCTTCTAATTTCCAGATACTGTACTTATTTTAGCATATCATGCTCTTTCTATCTTTGTTGTTCAGTCATTTTCCATTGTGGCAGACTCTTCATGATCCCATTTGGGGTTTTCTTGGCAAAGATTCTGGAGTCGTTTGCCATTTCCTTCAGATCATCTCGCAGAGGAGAAAACTGAGGCAAACAGGGTTAAGTGACTTATCAAGGGTCACACAGCTAGTAAGTGTCTGAGGTTAGATTGGAACTCAGGAAGATGAGTCTTTCTGATTCCCAGCCCAGTTCCCTCCATCCACTGTGCCACCTAGCTGCCCTTTTGTTCTCTCTAACTTGGTCAAAATTGCTTTGTTTTAGTGGTAGCTGCATTACAATAATGGGTTGAAGCAAAATAGCTCCTTTGTGGCATGGTAAGAGGGAACATGTACTCATTTTAAATCAAGAGAATCTTAATTTCATTTTTAATATCCCCACATAGAAACCTTCCTTTGCTTTTTGTTTCATCAAACATTCACATGTTTAAGTGGTGCTTAAGTCAGTGGTGTGGCAATACTCAGACTTCATTGACCGTTTCTAATATGGGAGCTTTCATTGTCCCATTAATCCCATAAAAGGGCTTTGGAATGGTCTTCTCAGACGAAGTAGCCAAGACAGAGAACGTGTTATTCAAAAAAAAGAGACAAATACTTTCAAAACTCAAGTCTGAAGAGAGAGCAGCGTGGGCCTCACTTGTGGTAGACAGGCAACAGCAACAGTAATTGGATACATGTTAGGACAACCTCCCATCCTTTTCCAGGGGCTCAATTTCATGCCTAGGCGTTAACACACGTTTTGATTTCATTCACAAGCATTCCAAACTTAACACAGCAATATGGATGGGTGTATAAATATATATATACATATATATGTATATATATATATATATACACATATATATACACATGTGTATATGCAAAGATAAATATAACTATGTGTACATACATATATACATATATATTTCAAAGACCCAAGAAGGACTCAAACTCTCAGCAATAACATATGCACATATCCACAATGCACCTATCTCATGCATTTATATATATTATTCACAAATGCACGTAATATGTATAATATAAATATAATACAATATATGTGTATCATATATAGTATATATATAAAACAATACACATATGCATATGTGTATAAATATACTTTTACACATGTAATTACAGAGAAGTGAGTCCTTTTTGGCTCTATGAAATTAAATCAGGATTAGGCCTGGTTGTCTTAAGTTTAATTCATTCTAACAGGCAATGTAGTCAGAAATTATGACTTTGACACTTACTAAGCTATGAGACTAGGTAAATCACTTTAACTTTCTGAATCTCGATTTCTTCATTCATGAAATGGGGATATTAGTACTTGTAATTCCTACCTCATGTAGTTGTTTTGAAGAAAGTGGCTGGAAAACCTTAAAGTATAGAAATGGGACTTATTATTAGTATTATCGCTCTAAAAACTGCAGTAAAAATAAGTCATAGGTGAATTTACAGTGGGCAATGGAAGTACCCTTGATATTATGGTATTATGATATCATAGTATATATTTTAACTCATGTTCAACTTGATGTCTTCCTTTTGCTTGCATATTTTGCATATGTACATGTATGTATATATGTGCTGGCATCTATGAAGTCTTATAGGATTGCATTTGTGCTTAGTTGTGGGGTCTCCTAAGGAGATTTAAAATTTTAAAGATTTTAATGGACAGAATATTGGAGAAAAGATTCACTTCTCAGTTTATTAAGGACAAGAACATAAAGGAAAAGCTTTGTGAAACAGGATTGTGTTCACAGGATCAGGGAGTTTAGAGCTGGGAAGGATATCTGCTCTGACTCTCTCATTTTATAGAGTGAGAAACTGAGGAACAGTCTAGGTCATATAGATATTGACTGGCAGAACCAGAATTTGAACTCAGAGTTTATGATAAATTAGACTGGGGATTCTCAAAGTGGGATCCCCAGATCCCCAGAGGTCCCAGAGTTCTTCTCATGGGATCAGTGAGGTCAAAACTATTTTCAGGGGGCAGCGAGGTGGTGCAGTGAATAGAGCACTGGCCCTGGAGTAGGTAGGACCTGAGTTCAAATTTGACCTCAGATACTCGACACACTAGCTGTGTGACCTTGGGCAAGTCACTTAACCCCAATTGCCTTGACTTCTCCCCTCCAAAAAACCCCCCTATTTTCAGAATACTAAGACATTATTTGCTTATTAAAATGTTCCTCTCTTTTTCCAATTACTTATCTGTTTAAGGTTGTATTTTCTTTATACACTTCAACCAAAGCAACAAATGTATTGAATGAAGAAGCAGATATGAGAAGCCATTTGTTTTCCACGAAACTAGATATTAAAGAGATTTGCAAAATGTTGTAAAACAATGGCCACTTCTTCTCACTATTTTTTTCGTTTGGGAGAATTTAGTAATTTTTCATAAAATATGCTATTTTAACGTATAATTTGTTTAAAATGATTTTCAAATGAATTAATAAATATTATAAAATGTATTAATCTTAATATCTGATATAAATGTTGATAGTTTTAACACAGAAAAAACAATAGCTCTTTGGGGTCCTCAATGATTTTAAGAGTGTAAAGGAGTCTTGAGACCAAAAAGTTTGAGAAATGCTGAATTACACGAAACCACTAAATAGGAAGGACTCTGAGTTGAAAATGAGACTAATAGAGATCACTTGTTTAGTGTTCCTGGAATATCTGTTTCACCCTGTCTCAGACTATTAACGATTACTTGGAAGGGAAGAGGGAAAAAACAAACTATCCCAAATTAGGAGGCTGCAGACGTATAGAGGTGGGTAGGGAGGGGTGCTAAAGAAACACAGTTCTGAAGGCACTCAGCACATCCTTTTGCAATCTGAGGCAACATCCTCCTTCCTTTTCCTGACAAAACAACATTTCTGCTAATAACTTCTACTTTTACGTGACAAATCAAGCTGTTTAAATTGTCAGATTGCTCCAACACATATCTCTTGGATGCCAGGAAACCATGCTGACATTGTTCCCTGGCAGGCTCAGGGGGTGGGGAGAAAACAGCTCATTTTGTCAACTGGCAAGAAAACAACCCCTCAAAGAAAATTTCCAGCTGGTTACAAAGGATTCTGATAATATTGGGGGGGAGAGGGAGGAGGGGAGAGAAACAAGTTTCGAATGGCTGTGGTGTGTTTGCTACATCAAATGCAGTCTATTTCCATCCCTCTGACTTCTATAGGCTATGTACATGTAGTTCACAAGCGCCCATGCTCACCCAGTGGGCCATAATGCCATCTACAGGACAGGCCTTTGGAAGGTTATAGACAATCTCTTTCAGAGTCACAACTTTCTTCATTGATTCTGACCTGATTCAAAAACACTTGTTCTTTTCTGAAAACAATATTTCCCAATGTGTGAAAAATGAGAACCGAATCAACTGTGTGAAAGCAAAACAATCTTGGCTGCCTTTTGGCATGTGAACGGATATCAATGTTGACATACAACTCGGAACTTTCTTCGTAAAAGTGGCATTCTCATTTCATTGAGATAGCAGAGATGTATGGCACTGGATATTTTCTGGCAAGGTGGTTTCAGCTCTTTCAAGGTAAAGGACAAATGTACCAAGTTCAGCCTAAAACAGACACTGAAGATACAAATACTCACTCCAAGTGTGTTGGCTATAGGCAAGTGCTAGTTTTCTTTGCTTACCACTATGGGTAGTAGTAGAAGCATCTCTTCCTCCAAAGCCACAAGCTTCGTGTTGTATATGGCCACCTCTAGCGATTGTGGAAACAATAAATAAGAGTTAATTACCTGGGAATAAATCTCTGTGCCCATCTGTCTTACAAAGATGTTATGGTGGCAATGATAATAATGATTAATAATAATAGCCTTCCTATAGTATTCTAAGGCTTGCAAAGCACTTTATAAATGTTATTCCATTTCATCTCGTAACGATCTTAGGAGATAGATGTTATTATTATTATTACTACCATTTTACAGATGAAGAAACTGAAGCAGGCAGAAGTTAAATCGAATGCCCAGAGCCACATAACTAGTATGCACCTAAGCAGGATTTGGGATCAAGTGGTCTTATTCCAGACAATCCATCACCTTCTTGTGCCACTCCGCTGCCTTTATTCCTATGTTTATTGGTAAAGGAATTGACTTAAAAATCCCTTTAGTTCTTAAAAGTAAAGACATCTCAGTTACTGAAAATCATTGTTAGCTCTGGAACATTTGGAATCAGCCAATGAAATTTCTCTGTCCCGGTTTTTACATTCTTTTTCCCATTGTCATCTGTCGCTTCAGCCTTCTCCTACTACTTCTCATAGTGGTGAGCAAAGGTAACAAGTAGCTGACTCTAGCCCATACACTCAGAGTGATCACCAAATCATGGATTCCCATGGAAACCAATCCAAAGGAGGGATGGAAGACTGGGATCTCTTTCTAACCTAAACTTCTGTGATTTATTGATCTGGAGTGATTTCTTTTAAACTTATGGCATTTGGTTGCTGTTCAAGCTGCTTTAGTTAAGAAAGTCCAAAGTACTTCCTTGTCTTTCAGTACTAAAACCCTTCACAACCTGGCCCTAATATATCTTTTCAGCCTCATTATACTTTACAGCCTCTCTCTCATTCAGCTATCTACATAAAATGGACTCTTTTACATTTCCCTTCTTGCACTTTTTGTCTTCCATTTTTGCAGTATATTTTGTCCTCACCTTCATAACAAAAATCCTTGTCATCACAAAAAAACCAAAACAAAATAACAAAACAAAAAAACCTCTCCGACGCAGTGGGGTCTAGGATCAGGAAGCCCTGAATTCAAATTCTGCCTCAGATGAGTATTAGCTATTTGACTCTGACTTAACCTCTCAGCCCAAATTTCTTCACCTATAAGACAGGATAATACCATCTACTTTGTGTTTAACCACCTTGAATTTATTTTATATATACCTATACATTATGTTGTCTTCCCTTTCAGAATGGAGGGTCATTGAAAGTAGGGGTTGCTCATTCTTTGCATTTGTGTTTGACACAATGCCTGGGATATAACTGTTGCTTAATCAATTCTAGACATTAATTCGTCATAATAGTAGCCACTTGCATCATATAAGAATATTATTGTTCCAGTTTTAGCCTTAGGAAGATTGAGTCACAGAATGTGTTTGTACACGTGTATATGTGGGTTGCAGTGTATGTGTGTTGGGGGGGGAGAAATAATAGACAATTTAAAATTTGTTTTGTTCAATAGTTGGATTTCTGAAAATTATATAAAAGCAATTTTGTCTACTGAGTCATTTAAAATGGAGAAAAGGAGCTATTTCTTTTCCCCCTTTCCTTTTTTTTTTTTGCATTTTTTGGAGGGGGGTAGGCAGGGCAGTTGGGGTCAAGTAACTTGCCCAAGGTTACGTGTCAGGTCGGATTTGAACTCAAGTCTTCCTGACTGCTATTTACTGCATCACCGAACTGCTACTTTCCTTTCCTTTCTTTAAAAAAAACAAAACTAAAACTATTTAAAAAGTTGTATTGGCGACCTTTGTTTTTCACACTACAGTAAAAATCCACTATAATCTCTCCATTGAACCTTCCCTTGTAACAAAGAAAACACAGGCAAAATCAATCAACTGAAAAAGAAACATTGCCTCACAGTGCATGCAGTGTCCTGTCCCTTTATTTTCTTACCTCTCTACCAAAAGGAGTTAAAGATGTTTCATTATCTACTTCCTGGGATCAGGATTGATCACTGTAAATAATCTGACTTTGGTTAACTTTTTGTGAGTTTAAAAAAAAAATAACATGACTGTGATGGTTTTGCTTGTTTTCTAGTGTTGCTTTCATTTCTTTGTGTTCTTTTATAAAAATATTTCCATGCTTCTTTGAATTTCTCTTATTTAGAACAATAATATTCCATCACATCTATATACAACAATTGGTCCATATATTTTCCAAATGGTAAGCACCTTTTTCTATTTTTTTTTCTATCATGAAAAGTACTACTATGAGTATTTTGGTATATACGCAACTTTTCTGTCTTTGAATTTCAAAGGACTGTGTGCCTAGCAGGGGGATGCATAGGTATGAGTAGATTAGTGATTTTTCTTGCAAAATTCCAAATTGTTTTAAGAAAGGTTGAACTGAGTCACAGAAGAACTGTCCATTTCAAAAGTGAAAACTTTCAATCCTTCCGAAAAGTGAGTAATTATCCCCTGATTTGTCTATTTTATAAGTTAGAATTGAGCATATTAGTTTTTTTTAAAAGAGAGGCTTAGAGATTCAAAAACAAAGAAATCACAGAAATTTTATTCTGACTTTTTTGTTAGAATTTGTTTTTTTTTTGCTTTTCCCCTTCACCTCCCTTCTCTCATTGAAAAGAAAATAATATTTTAATGATTAAATACACACACAAACATATATAAATTGTCTTTGTCCTCTTTGCCCCCTTTGCATTTCTATCAGAGGAAAAAATTAAGGCAGTCTTTGCCCTCAAGGAGGATAAATGCTATCTTAAATTGTTAGGGATTCCTACTGTTAGTTATTTTGTATGTTTGTACGTCTTGTCTCTCTAAGGAAACTGTCAACTGCTCAAGAGATAGGAGACTTCTTAGTATCTCCTACCTAAAAGTGAAGGTCTGAGAAAAGAAAAGAAAGATCCCAAAGAAATGGAAAAATATAAGGGAAAAATTCCTGTTTTCCTTGAAGAAATGATTTTTTTTTGTAAAAAAAAAATTAAAGAGTTTTTTTTAATACCAGAAAATACACCCCCTGCTTTGTGCCTTCACTTGGACATAGTTAAACAATAGATGAAAAGAAAAGACAGAATCACTGTGGAAAAGCTAGCACTAATTCTTATAGTTTCTTTGCTCGATGTTTTCTTTCTAAAATGACTGAGAGAAAGTAATACAAGGACATCCCCAGATCATGAAGAATCTGTGGACTGGAATAAGCATGTGAGTTGTGTTACCCAGACAGTCTACAATGGAAAATTTTGTAATGATCAAGACATCTAGAAGGTCTTCTTTGTCAGAAATTGTATTAATGTCATATAAGCAATAGGACTTGCTACTGATCAACCAGTGTGGTTCAGCCTTATAGATAAAGCTCCTTCTCAAATTTCACATAGAATTTAGTCTAGCTCTTTCTTCTAAATGTCAATCATCTTATCATATTCAGAACCCTGACACTTTCATACTCACATTTTCTTCTTACAAGAAGGTATTGCCATGTCATGATTTGCCAGTAGGAATATTTTAGGCTTTAAGATTTACAAAGTATTTTGAAATCCCCAAATGCGTAATGTTATAGTTATTTCTTTACTCTAACACAATGTCTGGCACACAGTAGGTGCTTAAGAAATGTTTATTGATTTGAACATGTCTCGTGCCTACTGTGTGAACATCTTGAGAGCTGAGATTCAGTGTCATTTTATCTCTCTACATTCACAATGCCTAGCATGGAACCTTACCTATGGTGAGAGTTTAAGAAACATTGGTTGGATTTTAGGACAGTTTTGTCGATTCGGTTTCAATTCCATAGAGCACCAAGTGTTGGGTTTAACGAATGTAATAATAATGATAATAATAACAATAGTTTACATTTATTGGTCCTTATTATGTGTACTGTGCAAAATGCTTAAAATTATTGTCTCATTTGACCCTTGCAACAATCTTGGGAGGTAGATACTCTTACTATCTCCATTTTGTAGATAAGGAAACTGAA
>CM053582.1:470709129-470778890 GCA_028627135.1 Pseudochirops cupreus
ACTGGAACTTGAGATATACAGGCACTGTGGTTGGGAGATCCATCCTGCCCTACCAAAAGTCAGAGGGGTGAGGGGGAAGACATAGGAGAGAATAGACTGGGGGAGGGGGGATTCACTTGGATGGCTGTTTTGGGGGGGTGGGTAGGGGAAAAATGGGGAGAAAATATGTAACTCAAAATCTTGTGGAAATGAACGATGCAAACTAAAATAAAATTAAAAAAAAATTAATCTTTAGTCACCAAAAAAAAAAAGAAATGAGAGAATATTGTTTTCATATCAGTGCACTAATGATGTAAGAATGAATTACAAGGTAATAAAAAAACAAACCAAAACAAAAATGTGACCTATGAGAAGAGTGGTTATCTCTATAGCCCAATAACAATGCTACGACTACAATATAAAATATAGTAGCTATTAGAAGAAGGCCATATAATATAATAGAAAAAACAACCACTTTGAAGGAATGGATATTTAAATATGACCTCAAGATGCATATAGAAAGATCAAAATTGGAGCGAGTGAAAGGGAAGGAAAATGCTTGCTAATTGAAAAAAAATAAATTAAATTTAAAAATAGAAGAAACACAAAAAATGGTAGTCTGAGTTAAATTTCTATTTATTTAGAGATCTCCAAGCACTATATTATTGCATTTTGCCAGTGGAGAAATTGAGGTGCCAACAACTGGGCTAATACAATAAGAACCTAGCCATATTCACACTGCTAAGAGAAGGCCCAACCTAGGAATGGAACCATATTTTCATGGTGAGAGCACATTTTCTTTCAGTGACCTGTTTAGCAAGTGCGGTTAATTCCTTCATGCAGTTAATACCCTGATGTAATGTTTTACAGTGTTTTTTAATAGGCCTAATACTAATGGTAAGCTCTTCTTTCCCATTTCAAAGCATAAAATTTGTCCACTACTGAATAAGAGGGCTCTTATTATATCTCATTTTTCACTCTGTCCTCACCAACAAAAGTAGGCATTATAAATAATTATGGAATCATAGAATATTAGTATTAAAAGAGACTAATAATAAACTGTTTTATATCAAAAATCTGTATTTGGTTTTGAGAGTGAGACATACTTCATATGGTGGTGGGATTGTTTTCTTGCGTTTCAAAAGCTGTAAACTGTTATGATCCCAATAATCTATTTAGGGAAATGGATATTTTTATAGCATCTTTTGAGCCTTAAAATAATAATCCTGTATTTACAGAATTTTTGATATCCAGTACAGTTACTGGGAGTGGGAGAGGAACACGGGAAAGGAAGAGAAAGATAAAATACCATATTAAAATGTTGGGTAAAGTCTGTTACTGAGTTAATTATAATCTTTCAGCATAATATCCACTCTCCTGAATACCATTTAAAAGATCCAACTGGGACTAGGTAGTAACCAACCAGTCTTCAGAAAAAGCAAAAGATGAATGGTGTTAAATAATAGATGATACCAGGTCCTGGAGCTAGGGGCTGAGGTTCTTCTGGAGAGGTCTTATCATTTGCATTCAAGGGCTTCTGTCACTCTATGACTCCTTGCTGAGTGATTGAACCCTTGCTGGATATTGTTCTCCTGCTTTTAAATGGCTTCTCATATGGCTCCCTCTTTTCAAACTCTGTTCTTCCTGAGGCCTCCATTCTTCACCACATGTAGGATCTGTCAGATTCTCTCAGTTTCAAAGTATGCATGTATGTATGTGTGTGTGTATTATTTTGCTTACTGCAAAACCTGGACTTTGTAACACTGAGACCCCAGAGAACACCCCTGACCTTTCAGGACTTATGAAATTGGAGGCCCTAACCTGTTTAAAAAAAAAACCCAACTCCTCACTGACTAAGGACAAAAGCCCAAGGTCTCTTCCTTAAATCATTGTCTCTCCCTAGTAGCTGTGGGTGAAGGACTGAAATGGATCAGATGAGATAATGTACGTGAAAGTAATTTTAAACTTTATAAACATGTATATGTGTGTATAGATATGTGTGTATGTATATATGTATACACACATATATGTTGTTAAAATCCATAAAATTCAGCATTCATAATCATAAATGAAGCAACTCAGCCCAAGCTGACTAAGGCCTATTTGTTTTGAGACTAGATATCCTTATCTTACCCAGGATGGAAATGTTGTAGCTACTCACTGGTCCAATCCTGATACTGTATGGCATGGAATTTTCTCTGTTTTTTCTGACCTTGGTTAGTCTTTTCCTCTTTCAGCAGCCTAGTGGTCCTCTTCCTCTTGTGGGAATCATCAGATTAGTGATAGACTTACACATAGATACCAACTTTAGCCCTATTGCAGCTCAGAACTCCTCAACTCAAGCAATTCATCAGCTTTGGCTTCCTCAGCAGCAGAGACTACAGGTGTGCACCACACACCCAGCTTGATTAAATTTGGACCACATAGCCCATGAAAAAGGGGTCCTCATAACCACATTGTTAGAAAACTGGAACAAGTAATGAATATCTATGCATGTTCTGTAGTCTCTCCAGGATAGTCTCCATTCTACATCATTAAGACTTTTTTGGAAGCAGACTTGTCAGCCTCTCCCTGTGTTCTCTATAGGGGCCAGTCTGTTGCACACGTATTGACTAGACCACTCTCTTGACTGCCATATGCAATCAATTGCCTAGTCCTTTTGTTTGCACTTCAGAATATCTCATAATAGCCCCTCCTCTCCTCTGACACTACCACAACACCCCTGTGGGCCTTGATCACCTCATGCCTGGATTATTGCTATTGCAACAACTTCTTGGTTGGTCGACTTGCAGTCTCTCCCTGTTCTGGTCCTTCCTCCACTCAGCTGTCAAATTGATTTTCCTTAAGGACAAGTTGAACTGGGTACCCTCTTTACTTAATCAACTCCAATGGCTCCCTGTTGCTACCAGGATCAAATATAAAATTCTCTGTTTGACTTGTAAAGTAATTCATGACCTGGACCATTCCCATCTTTCTGATTTTCTTATACCTTACACCCCCACATACTCTGTGATCTAGTGACATTGACCACTTCATTATTACTCAAATGGGACACTCTGACTCTTTATACCAAACCTCATCACTAACTGTTCTCTGAAATGCTTTCCCTGTTTGTTTCCTAATTTCTGTGGCTTCTTCCAGGTATCACTTTGCCAATCCTTGTCTTCGTGCTTTCCCTCTGTGATTATCTCTGACTTACACAGTATATATCCTGTTCATACACACTTATTTGCATAATATTTCCATTCTTAGACCTTGGACTCCTTAAGACTCGAGACTGTCTTTTACCTTTCTTTGTATTTTTGATGCTTACTGCACTGCCTGGTACACTGTAAGTGTTTAGTAAATGTTAACAGCTAGGTGGCCCAGTGGATAGAGTGCTTGTTCTGGAATCAGGAAGATCCAGGTTCAAATCTGGCCTCAGATATTTACTAGCTGTGTGACTCTGGGCAAGCCACTTAACCTCTGTTTGCCTTAATCTACTGGAGAAGAAAATGTCAAACCACTATAGCAAGAAAACCCCATGGGCAGTATTGGTATGCTATGATCCACATGATAACATAGAGTCAGACATGACTGAACAACAACAAAATTGATTGTTTAATTTAGATCATTACAAACACGTGGACAGACAGAACACTGAGCTGGTCTATCAATACATAAATTTTGGGCAGCACTGCAGGTAGATGATGAGATGGTACAGAACTGAATAGTAAGAAGAAAATAGGTTCGATTGAATTTTGAAAATTTTGCAGTGACTTCAATGATCTTGAGTTGCTTGTTGCTGTAAAACCTATGTTTTCAATATTGATATTGCTGTAAGGCAATGTGTAGGGAAGAATGTTTCTTTGTGATTTGGTCATTGTTAGGGTAGCCATTGTTAGGGGCCCCCCGCTCTCCCACCGGCTGTACCTGAACCCAGATGTTAGTGCTTCTTGGTCTTGTGATTAGGTGTCTATTACTCTGTTTAGACGATTGGAGCCCTGTCTATTGGATTCTTTCTTGGCTTCTCGCTCCTTTCTATTTCTCTGTACTTACCTATCAATTAAAGTAAGATCTTTAACTCCTTTAAAGCTGCCTTTCCTTTAGAAAAGCAGATCAAAGAACCTGTGCCAGTAGCTCAGCCTGTATGCTAGTGTGGTTGATAATACAGATGGTTATGTAGTGAAAATGAATGACAACAAATACCCTCGTTACTAAGAGCACTGATCCATTGAAGTGGGTCTCTTATAAAAATACAGTTAGAACCCCAATGAGTAGAAGAGACTGGCTGAACTTCTTTAAAAAATGTGAATCCCATGAAAGCATGTCTTTATAATAATCTACATTTTAAAGCAAAAAAATAAAAAAATAAAAATCCAAGCAGGATGAGAAGTATCAGTAGTCATGAAAAGATGACTTGAGTCTTCTGATCTTTGAGGTTCTTTCTAGCTCTAAAATTCCTATGCCTCTAAGATTCTTTATTATTCATTGGAAATGCTCTTAGCTACTATTCTCTAACATAGAGCCTATAGCTCAACCCCCTATGCCATTTGGTTCCCCTGAGTTCTTTGCTGGATTTCTGAACTTAAAAGTTCTGAAATATCTAGCTCTGAACAGATTCATGTTTTTGAAATTTAGGATCATAGATCTGGAACCAGAAGAAATCTCAGAAGGCACCAAGTCCAACCCCTTCATTTTTCAAATGAGGAAACAGGCTGAGAGAGATTAATAACAGTTAACATTTACATGGTGTTTTAAAGTTGGTTAAAAAACCCCAAAATTTTTAATATGCTATTTAATTTTATTCTCCAAATAATCCTGGAGTATAGGTACTATTATTATCCATGTTTTACAGATGAGGAAACCGAGGCTGAGAAGTTAAATGACTTGGCCAGGGTCATACAACTGGTAGGTGAGTGAGTCACAATTCAGATTAATTTTTTTCTTGCCTCCAAATCCAGCCCTCTACCACTGTGCCCCTTCATTACCTTTTAAGTGGCTTGTTCAACATCAGTAAGATTTGAACTATGGTTTTCTGGTGCCAGAGAAGGGACCCGTTGTACTACACCAATCTCAAGTAACTAATTCAAATAGCCATCTTACTTTGATATTTTTTTTTTGCTTTTTTTTTTTTGAGGGGGGAAGGTAGGGCAGTTGGGGTCACATGGCTAGTTTTTTTATGTATGTGTGTTAAGTGTTTGAGGCCAGATTTGACTTCAGGTCCTCCTGATTCTAGGGCTGGTGCTCTATTCACTGTGCAACCTAGCCTCCCCTACCCATCTTACTTTGGAACAACCATCCCAAACAACTTAAACACTAACAAATAAAGAGGACGAATTGGTCAAATTCCCCCATCACTTACCCCTCTGATTCAACCTTGTTTTAGGACTTGGTGTAAGGGTCTTGAGAACTTTGAGAGTTATTTATCAAGAACTCTTGAGAGTTATTTACATTCAAAATGCAATTAAGTTTAATTTCCTTTGACAGATGAAAGACACACATATGCCCTGGGAATGAAGACAGCTAAAAGTGGGCCATAGAAAAGTCTCACTTGAGGCTGCAGTTTTGATTTTCTTGAAAAGAATGTTTTCACGATGTGACTTCCTCGAATGTTTATCAGGGGGAAAATTACTGTAGACACTGGAGATATAAAGAATGTTGGAAGATTGGAAGATTTATGTGCCAATTCTCAGTAAGATTTATTTTGATAAATTGTTCTGTATCAATATGTAAAAATCTAATAAATATAACTCTTTAAAAAGGGGCTGCTCCAGTTTTAGTGTTTCAGGGGAGAAAGGTTTGGCAAAAAGTCAGGGTATGCATTAAAAACACACTTTCAAGAGGTCTAATAAATAAAGGCTTTGAAATATGGTTTCCTAGTGAGAGAGGCAGTTTAAATCATTTTGATATAGAATCTGAATTAGACCTTTAAAAAAGAAAGGCAAGTTTTCCTTAACTTATTATTTATAGGTATTTTGAAAATAAAATCTATGCAAGCTGATTTCTTCTCCCATTATTTACAAAGTAAATGTATTGTCAGGTTTTAGAAGTAGGTGAGACTAGCAGAAGACTAACATTATTAAATTAAAAAAAAATATTATCTAGAATTATAAACAACCAGGTCTCCAATTAACCAAAATTTGTAGTGTTTTATTTTTAGTTAAATGAGAAAAAAATGTAAGGAGGAAAAAGGAGTTCAGAGATTGGGGTAGGGGAGGGGGAAGAAAAATCTTCCCAACAATCAGGACACATTCAACCTAATTTCCATATGCCTTCCATTTCTCAGTACTTGGTGGTGAGAACTGATGTCCAGAACTGGGATCGTAACACTTTTCAAAATCCTCAATCATCCAAAATGGATTGGTTATCTTCATGACTCTTTACTGACTAAACAAGAAAGATCAAAACAATTTTTACAAGGATTTTGGCGCGCGCGCGCGCACACACACACATACACACACACACACATGCACACAATTTTGTGAGTTAACCAGTAATTCCAATGAACCAAAATATCCCATTCCCTAAAGCATCTGCTAAGTGAGAAAAGGAATGTTTGTATCAGTCAATGTATTTTATTTATTTTAAAAACGCTTTTTGATGTCATATTTTTAGACCAGTTAATTCCCAATAGTCCTAGCCCATAATATTTCCTTTTATAACTAAGAAAGTCAGTTAAGTAAAACCAATAGATACAGTAACTATATTTGTCAGTGTATGCAATGATCTGTACTCATGATCTTCCACCTTTGTGCTGAGACGAAGAAACTGTATTTCATCATTGGTCATATGAAACCAATACACTGCCAACATATTTTAGTTCAAAGCCAAATATGTATGCACTGGTCAACAAATATCAAGATATATGTCATTTGGCTTAAAACAAGTATCAACACCTTCCTCCATTTAAAAAAAAATCATGTGTATATAGATATAGATCTCTAGAGATAGATTTATGTCTAGATATAGATCTCTCTATATCTTTACCTTGTTTGTACACAATTTTTCACATGTTGCCTCTCTCATTAGATTGTAAACTCCTCAAAAGCAGGAATCTTTCTGCTTTTTTTTTGGTATCCCTAGTGCTTAGCATAGGTACCTTGCACATAGTTGACCCTTGATAAATGCTTGTTGATTCTTCTGAACTAGATTCTAATAGGCTGTGGACAGTGTCTTACACTGTCCATTCCTTCCCTATATTTAGTGTCAAAGGACTTTAACTCATGGTAAAATTGGATGGTTTTCAGTTATTTCTTAAGTGTGCCCTGTAAAGATGCTCATCTTCCTCTTTTTTCATATTCTCTCTCTTTGGTTGGTTCCAACCCCCTGTTCGTCATGGAGTTTGGGGCTGTGTTCTTCATCAGCAAGTGCCTATCCTTTCCAATTGTTATGCAAATGCCACTTTTTATTTTCTTTCAACCCTGAGACACTCCTTTCCACCTTTTCTTGTGACCCACTGACTTTCTACTGTGCAGATTTTTCAATTGTAGTGTTTGGAGAGTCTACATCAAAATAAATCAGATTTCCATTTTTGTACTTAGTGAGTACTCCTGGCATTTATTTGCAAGATAACAATCTCAAAACGTTCACTAGGAGGGCATATATTGACTTTCATATTCTTCCATAGTCAGGACCCAGTTTCTCTGTCTCTTGAATCCATAATCTAAAACCTTGCTTGAGAACTTATCCGGATCTCTTTGCTATAGACGTTACAATGCAGCAAGAGTAAGTACTGAATGCAGAGAGCCTGCCATTATGAACTTGTCTTTTCTCTCCTATGCATATATCTAAACACATATTTAGTGGGGAATTTATTTGCAAGACCTGCTAAAAACCATTTTAAAATCAATTTTTATTTACAAAAATGTTGCCCAGTGTCACCAAGGCTCAAATCTAAACCTTTCCCAGTTCAAACTTAATAGAAAAATACACGAACTATAATGACTTCTCTATCCTTTTTGGCATTAATATTCAGACAGATGCCAAGGGCTGTCACTTTCCATATTAAGGCAATCCACATTTGTTTATAACTCTAACACCTAAGGAAAAGGATGCTGCATCTTTGATGAACAAACAGAATTTCTTTGCAGAAAGGAAGATATACGGGCAAGAAAGTTGAATGTCAGATAGAAATAACATCAATAAGTCCATTTCAAACAAAAAAAGATGCCATGAGATGTGGTCTTCAGTTTTATTACCTTTAAGTAATTGTTGCTTAGATTAATTGATGTCCTCTTCTCTGAACTCAAAATTTCGTTTTCTGCCCGAGTATCTAATTTTTATTTCAGAAATAGGTTCTGAAATTATACAGACTAAGGACTGTAGCAACAGTTGAAAAAAGAAAATTTCAATTGGATTCAAGTGCTTTTGCTTCTATGACAAACTCACTTGTAGATTAAATTAAAGCATTCCTTCTAGCTCTGATTCTCAGTCTCAACCACTTCTCAATAAACTGTTGAAGATCTTAGACCTTCTAAGAAATGAATCAAATTTTTTTCTCTATCCTATTTGATCTCTGTCTACTATTAATTCACCCCTTTATTGATCCTTAGGCTCTCTTTAGTGACTCCATGTTTCTTAATGTTAAAATGGAAAATTATCTTGAGTTATTAGAAACGCTGCATAACCTCAGTGATTCATTCTCTGTATCCCATCCCATTGTTCCCAGGCATAGGTTAAGTCACACTGAGGGAGGTCGAATAGAGCCCTTGAAAACAACTTCTGTCCTTTAATTTCTTCAGTCAAGAGGCACCATTGTTTAGTGGCTTTTAGCTTATATAGCATAGCAAAAGGAGGTTTTTAAAAGATCACATTCCAGTGACTTCTTGTTAGTCTGGAAGAGTTCCCCACAATTGTTCATTGTGACACTTATCTCTGGCAGTAACCCTGGAGGCTCCAAAGAGAACACTATCCAAAAGACACATCTGGATGGTGATTTTATACTTTGTGGGAAAAAGGGTTATTTTTTCCCTGAGTGCTATTTGTCATATTTGTAAATAATATTGATGACATAGTTTGTTGTGCTATTTCATAGCAATCAGTCAGTCAATTAGAATTTATTCAGCTCCTATTCTGTCTCAGGCAGTAAACTAGGGATTGGAAATATAAAGACCAAAATGAGACATTCCCAGCCATCAAGGAGTTAGTTAAATTCCAGTAGAAAGCTACAACTCATTTAGAGGAATGGTGGCCAGAGAAAGTAGTTTTGGTTGAGGCAAGGTATTCTGAACCTGGGGTCACTGGAGTCACCTGAGGGGTCCATGGACTAATTTCGGGGGACAGTGAAGTTGGGTGGGAATAATCCATCTTTATTTTATTAACCTCTGCCTGAAAATTTCCCTTTCATTCAATTATTTAAAACTGTATTTTGAGAAGGGATTTGTAGGCTTCAGCAGATTGCCAAAGGGGTCCTTGACACAAAAATTAAGAAGCCCTGGCTAGTCATTGACAGGGACAACAGGGTAGTCACTTGTCATAGTTTTTCAAAAAGCAATGACAGTGTTCCTTTGTTTATTATTCCCAGAGTCAAAGGCAGGGGGAAGTATAGATAGCTGACAGTATTACTGGGTAGTCCCTGTTGGTTGGCGGAGTGAGAACTGAGGCAAAGTTTGAAGTCAAATAGATATGGGAGGTTAAAGGGAGTTTCCAATTAATCAATATGCTACTGTTGAGCACTTATTATGTACCAGGTACTGTGCTAAGCCCTTGCAACACAAAGAAAGGCAAAAATTGTCCTTTTCCTCAAGATCAAATGAAGGAGACAACATAGAAGTGACTAGGCACATTCAAGATGTATATAGGAAGGTGACGGTAATCTGAAAGGGGAATGCATTAGCAGATGGGGGTAAAGAGTAAGACTTTCCTGAAGAAGGTGAAATTAAAGGAAGACAGAGGAAATGGAGGCAGAACATTCTAGCCAAGAGATGCAGCTTTTATGAATGCACAGATATGAGGCATGGAATATAATGTCCAAGGAACCATAAGTTGGCCAGTATAGCTGGATTGAAGAGATTATGGAATGGAGCAAGGCATGAGAAAACTGTCAAGGTAGGAAGGGCTTTGTTATAAAGAACTTTAACTTCCAAACAAAGGAATTTATATTTGATCCTAGAGGTAATAGGGAGCCATTAAGACTCATTCAATGGAGGTGGAAGTGCATATCACATTGTCTTACCTATGCTATAGAAAAGTCAACTTGGTATATCTCCGGAGGATTCCAATTAACATTGGCAGCATTAAAATGTGAATGCTTTAACATGGAGTAATAATTTTTTAAATTTTATTTATTTACTTTTAGGTTACAACATTCAGTTCTACAATCTCTTAAGTTTCAAATGTTCTCCCCCTTCCTCTCCTCCCTGTGCCCTCCATAGCGGCATATAACCAAATATAGGTTCTACAAATACCTTCATGTTGAACATTAGTCAGGCTGTAAAGGATTATAACCAACAGGCTGAACAATGAGAAAGAAGGGATAAAACAAAATAAAACATGAACGAGAGAGAGCAAATAGTTTGCTTCAATCTGCAGACTCTGTAGTTCTTTTTCTGGATGTGGATATCCCTTTCCATCATGAGTCTTTTGTAGTTGTCTTCTAACCTTGTATTGCTGCGAGGAGTCCATTCTATCAAAGTTAGTCATCACACATATGGTGTGTCTGTAATAGTGTGCAAAGTTCTCCTGGTTCTGCTCTCCTCACTCAGCATCAGTTTATATAAGTCTCTCTAGTCTAAGGTATTATGAAATCCATCTGCTCCTCATTTCTTATAGCACAGTAGCATTCCATTACATTCATGTACCACAACTTATTTAGCCATTCCCCAATTGATGGGCATCCCCTTGATTTCTAATTCTTTGATACCAAAAAAAAGAGCTGCTATAAATATTTTTGTACATATGGGTCTTTTTCCCACTTCTGTGATTTCTTTGAGATACAGACCCAGAAGTGGTATTGCTGGGTCAAAGGGTATGCACTTTTTGTGTAGCCCTTTGGGCATAGTTCTAGATTGCTCAAGATGTGTAATAATTGAAAAAACTGAGAGAGCCTGTGAAATAGAAGTTAGAAGATTTTGCAATCGATTGAATATGTGAGGTCAGTAAGAGCATGTAGTCAAGGGTGACACTAAGGTTGTGAGCCTGGGTGATTGGGAGGTAAGGGTGTTTGACAGTAATTGGGGACTTTAGAAGCTGAGAGTATTTGGTAGGAAAAACAATGAGCTTTTTGGGGATATGTTGAATCTGAGGTGCCTGTAGGACTCCAGATTGAGATGCCCAAGAGGTAGTTGGAGATATGAGAGCTGGTGAGTTTACCAAGTGAGATAATATAGAGGGAAAATAAAGGGGGGGGGGTCCAGGATCTTCTTGGAGGGATATCCATGATTATGAAACTGACACAGATGAAGAAGCAGAAAAGGGGACCAAAAAGAAGTTGCTGGACAGATCAGAGGAAAACCAGGAGATATTAATGTCAAAAAATCCTAGAGAAGAGCAAGAGCATCCCAGGAGAAGGAGATTAAGCCTGCAGAGAAATCACACTTGAGAAATGGACACCCCAACCAGGAATTCACATTCAAGGATTTCATACTTGAGACTGAATTTAATTCACAAATTCCTGTATAGTTTTGAACGGTAGTAATTTGTCTGGTCAAATACATCAAAAAAAGTCCTAGCTTGATCTGTCAATGCTTATCACCCTTGTTAAACACTGACATTTGTACAGTGCTTTATATGCACGATCTCTTTGGATCTTCATGAAATAAGTCCTATACATATTATTCCCGCCCTCATGCCCACTTCTTTAAAATATATTTTTTGACCATGATATCTCTTATTTGATTGTTGTCTGCCACTGATGTATCTTGCTAACTCTTCTGTAATTTATCATCTAATAGAGGTGTTGGGGGTTACTGTGAGTTAAGTTATTTGTTCTTGATCTGCAGCAAACATATATAAAAGGAGGGATCTAAACCACTTGCTGACACTGTCTGCCTTGTCTGCATTTTATAAGCCACTAGGTGGTGCAGAGAATATAGTGCTGGACTTAGAGTTGGGAAGATAAGTTCAAATTCAGAGTCAGACACTTAGCTGTGTGACTCTGGGCAAGTATCTCAGACTCAATTTCATCATCAGGGAAATGGGGATAATGATCTACTTCCGAGGGTTGTTGTGAGGATCAAAGGAGATAACACATGTAAAGTGCTTTGGAAATCTCACAGTACTACATAAATGTCAGCTATCTGTTATTTGGTAGGTGTGCCATGCCACCTCTCTCCAGTCTACAGAGGTAATTGAGACTGAAGGAGGGTTAAATGGCTTTCCCTATGTTGCACATCTAAGGAATATCTGAGGCAAGGTGCAAATCTTGGCCTCTACCTCCAAGTCCAGCACAACATGACTGTCTGTTTTTGCAAGGCAGTGAGAGAAACGAAATTCAATTAGGTTTTTTTTTATACCAGTCTACCCTAAGGTTGATGGTCTCCTTTTTTCCCTTTCCAGTGAAGCCTACAGAATGATTTCTTTGAACCCTTTTGACCTTGAAATGGGATCACCATCTGGTTAGGAGTGAGGGAAGGGGGTAGGGAATGCAAACTTGGCACCACCCAACAGGCACATGTTAAAAAGGGAAATGAAGGCTTATCTTACCAGCTAATGTTTCTAGGGGAAATTGTTGTTGAATCAGAGAAAGGGGAGAAAGAAGTGTTCTTAGCTTCCATTACTCATCTCCCTGAAAGTTAATAGAAAGTTTATTGAAAGTCGAACTCCAATAGGATTTGAACCTGTGACCTTTGAAACATGAAGCCAGTCCACTGCCCAATCATCTCCACAAGCTTTTGTCCCAGCTAGGTAAAATAAAGTGACCTGAACTGGCATTTGGCCAAGCCACCCGGGTTAACTTAACACATCTACCCTTTTTTCCCCCTTGAAATGTGTCTTCGACTCTATAATGACTGTATTTTCGAGAAATGATCTAGGTAGGCAGAGTACAATTACCTGCATTGAAATATAGCCAAGACATTGGGGTGAAACTCTCTGCTTTTGTAAAAAGTGCTGAGGAATTGTTAATGACCATTAGGGTTCAGGACCTTGGGTTTGCATCCCAACCGAAAGGAAGAGAGAGAACATTTGAATAGAAAGGGAAAAAAAGGCATAGTGTATGTTTCCACAGCCCCATGCTGGGGATTAATTCACTAGGACTCATAGTGAAGAGTAATAATTTTTGCGAGTGATGTCTTTCCAAATTTCTACTAACTACTCTTCATGTCAAGTCTTTCAGTATTCATAATTTCATCAGAGTACTAGGTGATAGCTCCATCATAAAAAGAAACTCCAAAGGGTAAGATATAAATAAACAAAAGGCATGAATGCAAAAAAATACTCAGGATTTTAAAGGTTCTTTGGAATCTTTAAAACCTTATCCCCAGGGAGCTCCAGGATTGATGAAAATGGGTCTTTCTTTACTGATCTTCAGGGCCTGGAAGAAATGTCAACAGGATTGTTTTGAAAATGGCTGTTCCAGAGAACCTTGTACTTAAACGTTCAGAAAAATAAAACTACCCCAGGATCATTATCATTCTGAAGTTACGTTTCTAACTCGTAAACTTCTTTCTCATTCCCTTGGCTTGATGTGGATTCATTCATTTACACCTTTCCTTTTCCATCCTCCCCAATTTTATCTGCTTCTAATTCTCTCTCTCTTGGACACATCGATAAATGCAACATAATATGCTTATTAAATCTGGTCTAACATTTATTTTGAATTTGTCTTTTTAATGCAGGCACATCAAGAGGTTCTTTATAATTAGTTGCTTGTGCCTTATTCAATGTATAGATCCATTACAGTTGATGTAAATATATCTATCTCTAGCATAGTCTTTGATGTTAAAAGAATAGATTTTCCTGGAATTGGAAGGTCATGAAATTGCATTCCCCAGTGAATTTCCTTTGGGTTCCTTCAATATAGTTCTCTTAATGGGGATGCTTCTTGGACACAAACTTAGAGTCTTTCTTGTGTGAACAGAAAACTTCTTGATCACTTCCCTTGTTCTCAGTTTGAATATTCCCCCTGCTATTATCTTGGACAAACTGCTTCTGTGTCTTTCCCAACCAGCTGTCTCAGCCCAATGCTGTTGTCCATGGTGCTTCACTTACACTGTCTCATCAGGATGTCTTTTTGATTTAAGGACTCCTTTCTCTCCCCTGGGTCAAGACCTGGCCACTGCTGTTTTTTCCATTCCCTCTTCCAATAATATCACACGTACTTTTCAGGAATGACATTTCTTGCCTCACACCACAGTTCATTTGGTGCCTCCTTTTTCTTTTTTTCTTCTCTCTGGCAACTAAATATTACTTCCCTTCAACTGCATAAACTTTGACTCGGGAGTTGTTATTGATACTTTCCAGGAAAAACCTTCAAATGGACATTGCTTCTATTTGGATATCTACTTCCATTTCTTGGTTCTCAGAAGAAAAAGAGAGGGGAAAGTAACTTAACAGCAGAGATAACCTGTAAATATTGGGGGAGAGTCAGTTTTGTTAGACTTGCTAACTTCAATGGGGAAAACATGCTGGATTTCCCAGTAAGCACTGTGCCTATATTATGGTTTGTCCTGAGCAGATTATTTCCTATCATTTGGGACTCAGTTTCTTGCTCCCAGGATAGCAAGATGGCATAGTGGAGTCAGGAAGATAAGTTCAAATCTAACCTCAGACACTTAACAATTGTGCAACCCTGGGAAAGTGACTTAGCCTGTTTGCCTCAGTTTCCTCTACTATAAGATGGCGCTATTAATACGTACCTTTCAGGGTTATTCCAAGGACAAAAAGAGAAAATGATTTGCAAAATTTAATGCATTATTATTGTTGTTATTATTACTATTATTAATTGGGCCCCACATAATCAAGGCAGTTAGCTATGTAGGGCAAGTCACTCAGGGAAACATTTTTAAATGTGACTTTTTATTAATGCAGAAGGCTTAAATGCCAGGAAAGATCACATAATCACAGAATTGTAGAATTAGAGGAGATTTTATAGAACATCTGTTCTAATTTAAACTGAAAAAGAGACCCCTATACAACAGGCTGCATTTTGCCTTATTTGAAGATGCCTAGTGAGAAGAAAGCTGATGTGTTGTGAGGTAGCAGACTTCAGGTGTGGACAGCTTGAATGGTTAGGAAGGTTTTCTTCACATGGAGGTAGTCTGTCCCTTTGCAATCTTGAAGTACTTTCCTTAATTTTACCCTGTAAGGACAACAGAAAGAGTTGATTCTCTCTTCTATATAACAACCTTTCAAATAACTGAAGGCAATTCTCAGCCACCTTCTACTCAAATCTCTTTTTCTCTAAATTCAGTATTTTGGTTTTTTTGATGGATCCTCATCTGCCAGTTTTAATATCCATGGTTTATAGACAATGATGTGCTAGTGAATGATTAACAACTAATTCTTGGAGGGGAAAAATGTCCCTATGACACACTTTTAAGTTTAATCTACATTATTAACATTTTCTTTATCCCTTTCCTAAGTCCTGAAAATCAACAAAATAATAAATCAAGCTCTGATTTATAGCAGCATTTGCTATTCTGAGATGCAAAAACTCATACTGAAAATTAAACAACTGGTACTCTGAGCTGATTGGAGCTGGTTTCAGCACATTTCTACATCTATATTTTGGGGGGTATTAGTAAAGTAAGTGGTCAGACTAGATGGCCTCTGAGGTTCCTGTCTAGTGTCTCCAGATCTAAATCTATTATCACTTACCTAAATTGCATGCATTACAGTGAAGGCCCAAAGTCTCTGGCCTATAGTATTGCCAATGGAATGCCTGGCATATCAAGCATGGCAGTATGGTACAGCACAGTGAATGCTGGAATTGGAGTTGGAAACCAGAATTTCAGTCCTACCCCTAATTCTTAGTAGCTGTGTGTCCATGGGAAATTTTTCTGGACTCTCTAAACCATGGTTTTCTCACCTATAAAATGGGTATAATGCCTACATTACAGGGCTATTATCATGAACCTATAAGATAATGCATATAAGTCACTTGGCAAAGCCCAAGTTCCTACATAATGTGAGGTTATTATTATCATTTGCCATTATTTATTATTTTGACCAGACCTGTGAAGATCTGTATCTTCTCTGCAACATATAATTTTAATTTTTCTATCTTCTTAGCATTTTATTTTCCCTCAATTATATTTAAAGACAATTTTTGACACTGTTTTTAAAATTTTGAGTTCCCAAATTTTCTCCTTCCTTCTCCACCGTCCTCATTGAGAAGGCAAGTAATTTGATATAGATTATACAAGTATAGTCATGCAAAACATTTCCATATTGGTCATGTTGTGAAAGAAAACATAGATCAAAATAAATAAACTTAAAACAAAGTATGCTTCAATATGTATTCATACACCACCAGTTTTTTCTCTGGCGATGGGTAGCATTTTTCATCATAAGTCCTTCAGAGCTGTCTTCAATCATTGTATTGCTGAGAATAACAGTTACCCCCCATGGTGGCATGCAATCAAGTATAGGATCTGCAAATACTTCCACATTGGACATTGGTCCAGGTCAGTTCTTAAATGAGATATTTCACATTAGCTTCTATTTTAAGATTCTTTTGGTTTTGCCTTATTGTTTCTTGGGTTCTCATAAAGTCATTAGCTTCCACTTGTTCAGTTCTACTTTTTAAGGAGTTCTTTTCTTCAGTGAATTTTTGTGCTCCCTTTTCCATTTGGCCAATTATGCTTTTTTAAGGAATTCTCTTTAGTGAACTTTTGCATGTCTTTTTTCTGTTTGGCCAATTCTACTTTTCAAGGCATTTTCCTCCTTATTAGATTTTTGGACCTCTTTTACCATTTGGCCTAGTCTGCTTTTTAAGGTGTTAACTTTCTTCAGTATTTTTGTGCCTCCTTAACCAAGTTGTTGAATTGTTTTTCATGATTTTCTTGCATTGCTCTTATTTCTCTTCCCAATTTTTCTTCTACCTCTCTCACTTGATTTTCAAAATCTTTTTTGAACTCTCTCATGGCCTGAGACCAATTCATGTTTTTCTTGGAGGCTTTGAATGTAGGAGCATTGATTTTGTTGTGTTCTGAGTGTGTTTTGATCTTCTTTTGTCACCAGAGTAACTTTCTAAGGTCAGAATATTTTTTCATTGTTTCTAATTTTTCTAGCCTGTTTACTGACTTTTAATTTTTTGCTAAAGTGGAGCTCTGCACACTGTCCCAAGCTTCAGGGGTTTGATGGAGCTGTTTTCAGAGATTCTTCTAGGGACCTGTAAGTTTTCAGTTCTTCCAAGGTAAGATGATCTAATGAGAGATGTGTTTAATCCTCTCCTGGCCTGTGCTTCAGTATATGAGTGACCACAAGCAATCTTTTTTGCCCTGGAACTGTGATGAAGGTCCCTGCTCTACCACACCCACAAATTCTGGTGTGCTAGTGCTTCTTCTTGCCCTGGGACTGCCACCCAGGTCTGCAACCCAGATCTGAGTATGGGCAAAGCAGCAGAATCTTGCCTCAGTGATAGCAAATCTCTTTCTGAGTAGTTGTTTGACCCCTTTACTGTCTGTAGATTGAGAATTTTGGAAGCATCCATTGCCAATGCTGATTCAATGGCTCTAAGGCCTGCTCCTGATTTGCTGGGGTCTGGTCTGTGCTGGTACAGCCTGCGTTGGGTAGACTGTGTTCCACTCTCTCTTTTCAGTGTGACAAACCTTTCTGGCAGATTTTCTAAATTGTCTTGGACTGGAAAATTGCTTCACCCTGTCCTTTTGTGGGTTCTGCTGCTCTAGAATTTGTTTTTGGCTATTGTTTAATGGCGTTCTGAGGGATTTTGGGGAGAGCTCAGGTGAGTCCCTCCCTTTTTTATGCCATCTTGGCTCTGCCTTCCACAACTTATAATTTTAATAAAGTCCCTAGATTATGAAGAGGCTAAGTGACCTGCCTGGGGTCACACAGTTAGTGTATGTCAGAAGCAGTATTGGATTTCTTGACTCTGAGACCAGTCTACAAATTCATACTGCTTACTTTTGGTTATTATTATCTTTAGGGGCAGAGAGGGAAATTTTTTTTCATACCTTGTGTACTGTTAAAAATAATTTTGTCCTCATTCTGTTCTCATGGAAAAACAGCATGCTGAGTCTCAAGCATAGGTTAATTTTCAATGGTAGGCACAGCTCAGATTTCAGAGATTCACCATAGCTGCTAATTTTGGTCCACACCCTTCTGTTCCAGGTGCAGAGAATTAGATGACATCTTTGAATCAAGGGAGAGAACACAGAAACTCTGGCTCAAAGTGGAATGTAGTTCATTGGGTAGAAGCCCATATTCACATATGGGATCCCTGTCAGAGGTCTGAATTTAACTGAAAATGTGATTGCACACTAAAGTGGGGTATAGGAGGGGCAATTCTGCTTTGTGTTTTTTCCTGAGTGGTCCTGATTTCAGAACTGAATGCTTACAATTGCTAGGTGAGATTAATCATGAAAAAAATTGATGTAGTAGAAAGAACACTGGATTTACAAGCAGAGGACCTGGGTTTGAATCCTAGAACTATCTCTTGGGATCTGTGTGACCTTTATGAGTAATTCAAGGTAAAAGATGTATTAGATGATCCTTAAGGTGTCTTTTACCTGTTAACTTGGAACTTTATGATTTTTGTTTCTAAGGGTTAAGACACCTATAAGTGATTACTTAAAATACAATGGAGCTGGGATCTCCTTGGTGCAAGGGGACCACGCATTCCCATCCTGTGAGATTCTTGGATGTGCCTTTCTCAACATCTTCAATGTAGGCTCTACCCAGCAAACTGGAGCATGCTTATCCTTTTCTCCACAGGATTACAAGGTCAGAGATTTAGAGCTGGAAGGTATCTGAGAAGTCACCTATTCTGTCCTTCTCATTTTACAGATAAAGAAACTGAGTCCCAGAGAGATGTGATCCATCCAAATCACATGTATTGTCAATGCAAGATGTGGGGTTTGAACCCATGCCTTCTGACTCTAGGTAAAGCATTCCTTTCATAGTATCCCAGTAGGGATTTCTTTTAAAATTTCATTGATAGTATGGGAAATTCAGCTTACCTATCATCCCTTGCTTCTGCTAAATTATTGGGGCACCTCCTTTTCTGATCTGATGATAGTACATTCGAAAACTACACACTGAAGTTCTAAGGTATGGCAGAAGGGGTCAGGTTTGTTATATGAGAGACTTGGAAAGCAGGTGGTAGCATTCTTTTGTCAGACAAAGTAACCTGATTTGGGGCACATAAAATGTGATCATTGTAGGTATAGAGCAGACATTTATGGACCACAGAACTAGCATGGATAGAAAAAAGCAATATCTGCAGATGGGATATGCAGTATATTTGTGGTCCATTTTTTTGGAGAGAAGCAAGCTATAACTAGGACTTCTTTTTTCTTATGCTATCCCTTTGCTACATCAGCTGGCTATGAAATGGTGAAAACAAAACAAAACAAAGCAAAAGAACTTGAACAAAATCTACCTTCTTAAATGCCAGTTATGGCTGAAGATGTGACAGTATACAAAAAGGTAAATCCATCCATAAATGTTTAATTCTTTGGTACCTTCTTTCTCAAATTTCCCTAAAACAGTCCATATAATTAATATAATTTGCAGTTCATATAATTCTTTATTAGTTATAAAGGGTTTTGCATAAATTATTTCCTGCATAATTTAAATAAATAAAATAATAAAACTCTTTGAAAGGTGGTAGTATATTGAGGGATAGAGAAAAACTCTATGATTTAATTTGTATAGGGGGTTCTTAGATGAGGAAACTTCATTTACAATGCAGATTGTCACCTTATCTGCAAATTATACCCATAGAGAGCTGCCCAGGTCATTGAGAGATAAAGTGAAATTGTCTGTGGTCTCTCTGCCAGTACATGTTAGACAAGGAAGGACCTTGAGCACAGGTGTTCCTGGTTCCCAGGACAGTTCTCTGTTGGCTATAGTACAGGGACTATACCATGCTTTCTTTCACTCACAACACAAAGTATGATTACTCCCATTTTATAGATGGGGACACTGAACCTTTTCTATCTGCCCAGTGTCAAAATATCAAGAAAATGTCAGAATCAGGACTGAAACCTAGTGCAAAGTTCAAAGCATGACCAGTGACATATTGCTTTCAATATCCTTTCAAATGAGTGCTGAGGTATAGTGACAAATGTAATTTTCTTTTGTTTAAATGGAAGATATATTTGAGTATTTAATTGGCTTTTCATAGCTCTAATTTGTATTCTTATGAAATAAAAGGCACAGACAAAAACACTACTGTAAGAGATTCTGATATGTCCGTGGAGTCCAAGTCATTCTGGTTAATTGTCTTGAATTAGAGAAGAGTTTCTACCTTTTAGTAGAATTGGAGGATTGTCATTAGATTTACATCACAGAATTTCAGTCAGAAGGGAACTTACAGCACTCAGCTCCATCTCTTTATTTTACAGATGAGCAAACAGGCCCAGAGAGGTAAAGCCATTTACCCTTGGGCTAGTGAGTGGCCTAGACAGATCTAGAAATCAAATCCCTTGACTTTCAGTTCAGTGCTGTCTTTTTCTACCATGATGTGAGAGTGCCTCCGAACTCCTGCTGGAAAAGTGATCTCCTCTGGATTCCATTCCTCCATATTCCCACCTTCTCAATTTTGGCCCAGTGGAAATTCTCAGCTTAGTGAAGAGCAGGTGCTATGCTTCTTTCTTAGCTTAAAGTGTAGTGGTAGTTTTTTCCTCCCAGACCTTTTTAGAAGCCTTGCCTAGAGACCATCAGAAAAACTCCTTGGTCTTGTTCCTTCAAAGTTCTGAATACAGGGATGAACCTTTTATCTCCCTTGCTGAAGACTTTTCAGCCCTAAGTACTAATACCCTTGACTTAGTTTAGTCTTTTCTTTCTACATCTCTTCCTTGTCTAGGGATTAGAGTCTTTAGTGAAAGACCTCACTTGTATTTTATGATGATTATTCCATAGTCTAGGGCAGGGGAGGGGTCTGAATCCAAATCAGTCAAAGGGCTGCACTTGAGGACCTAGAGGGCCACAAGTGGTTTTGAGACTGCAGGTTCCCCACTCTTGGCCTAGGGATAGATACTTGCATTTTTCCTGGTGTAGGGAAATCCTAGGAAAGAAAATTTTTGTCAGCAGTTCAAGATGACACATTCTCTGCAAATTACACTCTTAGAGATTATTTTAATTGTTGCTGATTTTCAGTCTGTGAAGGCTAGGCTATAAACCAGGTAATAGTCATTTGTGTAATTAATAAAACAAAACAAAAGAAACACTTTTAGGTTTTGGGAGTGCCAAAGTCTCTTCTTTTTACCATGTAGATGAGTGGGTAGAAAAGAAAACACACAGAGACACAACAGAAAGCCCCTAGGTCAGGAGAATTCTTAACCTTAATATGGAAATTCAACTATCCTAGCATCTGGGGAGCTTTGGAAAGACTCTATTACATCTGAAAGTGAAATGGAATGGAAGGGGTATTAACTATTATCTGAACTTCAAGTGGAGGTATTCTGACTCCTTGTTCAGTGTTTTTTCTATGGTACCTTATTATCTCAGGAAAACTCCAAGTAGATATTATAAATAATCTTTTCCTTCCCCCTATGAACCCAGTTGTTTTGGGGGTTGGATAGATCTTCTCTTGGTTTCTTAAACCTCAGAACTCTGGTCCCAACATCTCTACCCTGTTTCTGTGAGCAGGAGGAATAGTCTGGTAAAGGGTCCAGAAGCAACAGTAGAAAAAGAGAAATGGTTACTCAATAATCTGTCTTGTGGTTGACCAAATACAGGCAAAAGACCTCGAAGCATGAGGAGGTCAAAGTGCAGGAGGAATCAAAGAAATCAGGTTGCTTGGTCTATTTCAAAATTTCTGACATAAAATTGTTTCCAGGCAACTTAGTTCATCATTTTTAGTCTCTCTTTACATGATGCTGAAAATATGTACAGCCAAAATCAGTTGCATGGATGGTTTAGTCAATGGTAAAGGGAAAGTATTTAGCCATTTGACTGGATTTTGATTTTCATTCAGGTGTTTAACATCCAAAGACATGACTAATGATCGTATCTCCAATTTGGATGAAATTAAGATGCTTTTGGTTCACTGGTGGTTTAAAATATCATCTCATTACACAGTGTTGTCCATTTCATCTGTAAGCAATATTTCTTTTGGATAGGATATCTTTATTTTTACTACATTTCCAGATGCAAGCAGTTTGAGAGTTAACATAGGAAGGCTTTCTCTAGCTGGAGAAAGGTCCAAGAGCCACATCAAAAGAGCAATTGAAACAGGAACTCCTGAATGCCAGGCCTTAAATCATTCTGGCAAATTGTTAGTCAGCTTGTGTTTCCTTCCTGGTCCCCAAAGCTTGGTGATGGATGACCATCGATTGGAACGAGTTGGAGTTTATGATCTGACAGTAGTTCCTACAGTTGACTAAGGGGTACCTGCATTGCCACAATAAAGGATTTCATTCAAGTGTGTTTAAAAAACCAAAGGGCAAAAACATTTAAAACTTGGTCAAAGACGCCCAAGTTTTGGATTTCTTCCTTACTTCCTCCCTTCCATGACAGAATAGATGAACCTGACTAGTACAGAGAAGTATTATGTCATTATTCTAGAAAACACGCCTCGGTTTATACTCACACACCTCTTTTTTGTTTGTCTTTCTTCTAAATGTGACTTTTGCATTCACATTCGGAATTTTTTAAAGTACCTTCCAACGATGATTTTATTAACTCTGGCATTTAATAATATCTCATATCATCAGAGCTAGAGGATAGGCATCATTAGATTCTTTTAGTATTGGGGGCAGGGAAGAGAGAAGGAAAATGACACGTAGAGGTTAAATGACTTTTCTAAGGTCACGAAGAGAATGAATGATGCAGCAGAGACTAAATCTCAGATATCCTGACTTTCTGTTCTTCAGCTGTTCTATCACATACATCCCAATATTTCAGATAACTATCTTAGTGTATATGGAGCTATATGATACTTTGACTCATATATAAACAAGGAATAGTAAATTTATGCTATGTCTACTTTATCCAGGATAAAACGAGTTTTTTTCAGTACCTTATTTTTATAGATTCTTGATAGACAAAAATGAGAAGAAAATCTCATCTAACTTTTGGTTACTTTGAAAATAACAATGCAAGCTGTGTTAGCCGGTATAATATTTTTCATGTTTCCTTCTTTTACATAATGCTATATCCATGCTTTTATAAAAACATATGAGTTTTTTCCCACTTCAGTCTTTGCTGCATTCTTTTTTTTTCACCTCAGGCATCTGCACAAATCTTAATGGGAAAGATAATTTGATGTAGAACTAGGGAGAAGTTACATTTCAGGGAATTTCTATGTTAGGTCTGTTATCTGTGAATTTGTTTGTGGATCCCCCTAATGCAATGACTAGATTATTGTCAATATCATAAATGGAAATTTTATGTTTTGCAATGTGTATGCTAGGCCTCCAGGTTATTTTTACAATAAAGGACATCATTTTATAAATCATATAAAGAAAGGTGTAAGTGCATTTTCAAATTTGCTTCCAAAGTTGTTCATTCTGTCTTATCCGGTGTTGAAAAACAAGTGAAGTTGGTTCAGTTAAAGTAATTCAGATAAAAATGTTCCTGATTGCCTGCTTTCGAATGGGAATAGAAATAGAATTTAAACTTTTTATCTGTTTTTCATTATTTTAGGGGGATGGGCTTTATCCTTCTTAATTAGGAAATCATATTCCTAATTAGTGGGAAGATAAAGTAACATTTTGGGGGTCCATTTTCTAAACTGAAAGATGAATCTTTACTATTATAGTAAACTGTAATTACAATTGACATGAACCACCATTACATAGAATGAAAAGATATTGCAGGGATTGCAACAGGCATCAGGGAAGGAAGACCCAGTAGGATGAAACCACAGCTTGATCTAGGTATCATATTCCTTAACTAGGTTAATGTCAAACAAGGAATCAACTGGAGAGGAAAACTTGAGAGATTCTAACCCCCGATTAATTTTCTGTTATAAGATCACTTCTGCTTGTCAATTTACCATTTAACAAACCTATCATGTGCTTACTATATGCAAATTCAATTTAACTCACCAATTTAACTCACCAAGCCCTTATTACGTACTTTATTTATTGACAGAAAAATGACTCTTTGTGACATTCAGAGGCTAAGCAGCCCTGGTATCTTTCTCAAATCCAAACTCAAATCCAAAATGCTAGACACTGAGGATTCAGAAATGGAAATCAAAACAGCCACTGCCTGAAGGAGCTTATAATTAAGAAGACAAGACTGCACACAGATAATTAAAATAAAAGAATGTGATCATTGAAAAGGAGATGTTAGCAGGATATGAGATTTGCAGAAGGAATAGCTTCTTATTGGAATGACGTGGAAAAGCATCATGGAAAAGCTAACTCTAGAGTTGGGCCAGAATGGAAGAGAATTTCAATAGGGGTCCATATGGAGACAGTCTGTACAGAGAAGTCTGAACAAGTGCACCATGAAGGAGAAGATGCTCCAATAAAATCTATAGTCCAGTTTTACTAGAATGAAGAAGTGTTGAAGAAGAGTCATGCGAGAAGGTTAGAAAGGTATTTTGGAGACCAGTGTTTTATGCCCTTGGATCATAGGTTTAAATTTAATACCTGAAGGGACCTTAGAGGTCATCAAACCTAACCTCCTCATTGTACAATTGAGGAAACTGAGTCTGAGAGAGGTTAAATATTTTGCTTAGGGTCACACGGCTAGTAAGTACTGAGGAAGGATTTGAATTTTCTAGCTCCAAGCTCAACAATCTATCTACTTAATCAATCAGCTAGCTGCTTGGCCAAGGAGTTTATATTTTATTCTGTAAGTAGTGGACAATCACTGAAACTTTTTGAGCAGGAGAGTGACAAAAATAGACCTATATTGTTACCTCACCACCTCATTATAACAAACAGGAATATTTATAAAGAAATTATTGTTCATTATAGATCAATAATCCTGAATATGCACATAATAAACATGTTTAGGATCATTGTTTCCCCACAGTCTAGTACTTTGTAAGGAAAAGTGGAAAAAAAAAAGTTGAGCATTTCCTCACCCTCAAAGCATTTATTGTCCTTTAGTTCAGATCTGTGATTTCTGTGTAGGGAGTGAAAACTCAGAATATCATTTGCAGAATGGCCACTCTTCTGAAACTTAGAGAGAGACAACCTGGAGAGTTGTTAAGTAGAATGTATAGTAGAGAAATGTATTCCAATAGCTATCATAGAAAATAGAAACTGATAAGTGGATAATGACAGGCACAGAAAGAATGTCCTGATAGTTCCAAGAAAGGAGAGACCAGTTCCAGTGGGTGATGGAGGTGAATATGAGGGAAGCCTTAAAGCAGGAGGTATTCTCTGAGCTTTTCATGAAGATTTCTTTATCTGTTGTTCAAGGCCCTAGATTGTGGTGACAATGACTTTATGACAAGGGAGAGGGAGAAGGAGGAAGAGGAGAAAGAGAGAGGAGTAGAGGTAGAAAGCACCAGAAAGGGGAGAGAAAGAGAGAGAGAGAGAGAGAGAGAGAGAGAGAGAGAGAGAGAGAGAGAGAGAGAGAGAGAGAGAGAGAGAGAGAGAGAGAGAGAGAGAGAGAGAGAGAGAGAGAGAGAGAGAGAGAGAGAAAGAGAGAGAGAGAGAGAGAGAGAGAGAGAGAGAGAGAGAGAGAAAGAGAGAGAGAGAGAGAGAAAGAGAGAAGCAGTAGTCACATAGTTTTTAGGCTGTTCTCATGTATGAAATGATATCTGAGTCAAGTTTTGAAGGAAGGTAAGGATTCTATGAGGTCAATGTGAGAAAGGAGTGGTTTTTAGACATGAAGGACCATATGTACAAATGCATGGAGGGGAAGATGGAATGTTGTTTACAGGGAATAACTAACAGGTCGGTTTGACTGGAATGGAGAGTCTATGAAAGGAAGAGCATATTTATTAAAAATAAACCAACCAGCAATAAAAGCTCTAGAATTTCCTCTTTATCTTTAATGGATTTTGGCATTAGCTTCTTGCTCAGCTGTCAAATGTTGTTTTCTCTCTATAAAATACCTACCCCCACCTTGGCAGTGGGTACTATGCATTAGTTTACCTTTGAGCTGAGTCAAGAGATCGCAACTTTAAAGTGAAATATATTACATAATGGAATTTTAATTGAAATGTAGAGTAGGTCTCTAGTGATGGGTCCTGGAATTAGGGGACCACAGAGCCCAAGCTTAAGCACTTACTTGTTAAGTGACCTTGGATATCTCAGTTGACCTCCTGTGTTTCAGTCAATTCAGCTGGAAAATTGGGGAAAAACAGAAACCTCACTGAATACCAGATGCTTCCTCTGATCTAAGGTTTCCTGGGGGAAGCCAATTAAAAATTACATAGATTTATTTATATTTCTGTTAAAAACAAAGCTTTGTCCTCCCCTCCCTCAGTTCACTGTGTTTGTGGGGTGTGTGTGTGTGTGTGTGTGTGACAGAGAGAGAGAGAGAGAGAGAGAGAGAGAGAGAGAGAGAGAAAGGGAGAGAGAAGAAGAAGAAGAAGAAGAAGAAGAAGAAGAAGAAGAAGAAGAAGAAGAAGAAGAAGAAGAAGAAGAAGAAGAAGGAGGAGGAGGAGGAGGAGGAGGAGGAGAAAAAGAAGAGGAGGAGGAGGAAGAGGAGGAAATGTAATCATGAGAAAGTTAGAAATCAATACATAAGGCTGATAGAGTACAGGACAGTGATAAATTCACATAGAATCAGTGGTCATTTGTGTATTATTATTTTTTTCTTTTTTGGAGGGGGGAAGACTGGGCAGTTGGGGTTAAGTGATTTCCCCAAGGTCACATGGTTAGTAAGTGTTAAGTGTCTGAGACCAGATTTGAACTCAGGTCTTCCTGACTCCAAGGCCAGTGCTCTATTCACTGTATCACCTAGCCACCCTGACTGTGTATTATTTTTTAATACAGATTGATATTATACCTGAGTCATCACCTCACCCTTCATTATAACACACCTATTTACAGAGAAATTATTGCTTATTGTAGATTCATAGTGCTGAAAATACACATATTTTTTTTTCAAGAATACTGTTTCCATGCAGCCTGATACAGTCCTAGTAAGAGAACGAAAAACAAAACAAAACAAAATAACTTAGGAAAGCTTCATCTTGTCTGTATTCCCCCACCCCAAATTTGGTTCAATTTGGGGACTTCTGCGTAGGGGTTGAAGAAGGTGAGAACTTAACACAACAATGCAGGTTGGTAGCTATTCTAAAACCTTTAGCCCCCAAGTTTAGAGGGAACATTCAGAGGTTAAGTGACTTAGCTAGAATGTATGACAGTCAGGACTTGAGGCTGGTCTTCCTGACTCTAAGACTGGCTCTCCAGCAAATTTTCCATTTTGCCTTTTTCCTCTAGTTATAATGTATGCCTAAAATTATTTTCTCATTAAATTGGTGCTTTCTCACTAGCTTTATGCAACATTTTTATATTCATGGTGAAAACAACACATTTCTAAAGGTCTATTTTTTATGATTCGAAGCTGATGGGATATTTATAAATTTCCTTGCAAACAAATAGCTCTGATAATTTTTCCAGGAATGGTAATTGTTTAAGAACAAATAAAAGAAACTAATTCAGGCAGGAAAATTTTCTTCCCTTTGAGTGGATAAACTGTCCATAGAAACTTATTTCAGAAGGTACTGAAAGAAACACATTTTCTCCCAGGCTTAGATCACATGTGCATTTCATGCTTCAACCACATATTAATTTTTATGAGAGAGTCATATATCCAGAGAAAGGGAGGGATCTTTGGTAATGGAGAGGCTGAATGACCCTTACTCTAGCAGTGCAGGGAGAGGTTTCTCTAACTATGAGCAATTGATTTTATTTTCTGCTTTAAGGCTTTCATCACCAGCAAAAAGGGTATACAAATTAATGGAGCTCTCTGTATCATTGTTGATTTAAGTCATACAGACAGCATCCTATGGTTACATAAAGCCACAGTCCGTTTATTATCAGCAACAATGTGATTTATAGCACTGGGGGTATTTGTTAACTCATATCCTTGCTCTTTATCACTTCAGAATCAAAGGGGAGAGAAATAGGAATAATAATAGACAGGCATAATAATTTGGGGAGGAACATTTTCTGGAGGACAAAACCATAAAAGGCAATGGGGAGTGATAGAAAGAGCATTGGATTTGGCATCAGAAAGCCTGGGTTTTGGTCTGTTTCCCTATTTCCTATCAGTCTAACACTGGATAGGTCATTTTATCTTTCTAAGCCTCAATGTCTCCAACCATAAATTGGGAATAATAATGATTGCCCTATCTACTTCACAGGATTGTTGAGAAGTACTTTTAAGCTGTTGCACCAGGTAAGCAAAACTAGAGGTTTTAATATGCTTAAATCCTTATAGCTAGCATATGTATAGTACTTTAAGGTTTGCAGAATTGATATAATAGACATTTTACTCCTTGTTGCATTCATCATGCACATTCTACTCCTGTTACATTTGAGGCATTCAGATACTCAGTTTTGTCAATGGGATAATTCCAGTCAACCATCTTTTCTCTCCACTGCCTCAGCCCCCAAACCAATCAGCTTTGATTGTGGCCTACCCTACCACCAGACAATTACTCAGATGACTGGCTTGTATTGCTCTAACAAAGAAATTTATTCCAAGCAGATGTTAACAAATGAAAATGGAAGGGAAAACTGACTTCTACTGCATCCTCCGGGAGAACTAAGAAAACTTGACCACACATCATTGGACATTTGCCTTTGCAACCTGACCAGTTGAAAGTTGATGACATTTCTAGAATCAGGTGAACTTGAATCTAGGGCTTGTATGCAAGGATTCCTAGCTGAGAACTGTATAAGAGACTTTCAGCTTAGAGAAGAGAACATCTACCTTATGCTATATGAGTGATGTCATATGGGCAATATCCTTATTTAATTTTAAGCCCGCACTTATAGTAGTGATTGCTTTCCAACAAGTGAACTTTGTCTCTTTCTATATATGTGTGTATATGTATGCATATATGTATGTATATGTAATATGTATTATATAATATGTATATATGTAATAAAAACATTAAGCACCTATTACATTATTATTCACATTCTGAACACACTGCACTAGGTATTGAGAATATGAATATGAAAATGAGTCAATCCCTGATCTCAAGGAGTTTATGTTCTACTGTGTGTCTATATGTTTGCATGTGTTTATGCATGCATGTTTTCAAGTCAGCGATAAATGCTTCATAATTCTGCTTATTATCTTTAATGTAAAAAAAGAGTTAGTGACCTGAAACAACTGTAAAGTACTATAAAAGTGTGAACTAGTATAATGATGTATAACTGATCTCTTATTATGTGATATCTATTTCCTTTCCTCTTCCCTCCAGACTATGTCTCCCTTCTAAATTCGGTGGCTCTTACAGTCAATTAAAACAAAATGTTTACGTTTCTTTTACCTAAATCTACTGGAGACCTTGGTCCAACTCAGGAGGTTGTTACCAAGTTTGCCAAGAATAGAAACTTTTATGCTTAATGCATGAAAGGAACTCTAGGAATCTGTGAGGAAACCTCTGTCTTTCCATTACCTAAATTCAAGTTTCTTGACCTTCCACAAATCACTTCGGTCAGCATTAGATTTGTGAGCAATGAAAATACATATGTGTTCTCTGATGATGGGGCAAAGCGCTGATTGTTCTTTGATACTAAGAGCTTGGCTTTCTTTGTAGCTCTGCCACTTAGGTTCATAGAGCTGGGGGGACCTTAAAGATAATCTATTTCATCTATGCATTTTTACAGACGAAGAAAGTAGGGACCACAGGGTTTAAGTGATTTGTTCCAGTTCATACAGTGAATTATAGTAGACCCAGTTCTATAACCAGGGCAGAGGTGTGCTATAGAGCCAGTTTGAATCAGCTTGCAAAAGCCAACTGTTAAATCTTCCTCGTGAGCATTTATACCTCAGAAATCAGCAAAAGGCACAAATCAGGGCTTGATTTATTGTTGGTTGATTGTCTAGACTTAAGAAAGTGATGGAGAAAGTGGTAGTAATGCAGTATATATGGTGAATAAACCCCTTTATCCACAATCTGGTTGTTAAACATTTATTGACATTCCTCTGAACCCAGGTCATTTAATTCAAAATCAAGCACTAGTTCAATCCCACCATATAGTTCTCTTGCAAATCATTCTGCTTATCTTTATCATACATTTCTCTACCTTTAGTTTCAGGACAACAAAAAAGAATATCGGCCAAATGAATTTCCATTCTGAATCAGGACTGTGTTGTACCAATTCTGTTATTTTATTTTCTATTCTAGAGAATAGGACCAAGGCTCTAAGAATTCATGAATGAACTTAATTACTTCAAACTCCAAAGTCTTTTTTACTCTTCTTTTCAGCATTCACACGCCTTGGCAACAATAAATTTGTATATGTATTCAAAATTCAAAAGCTGTCCCTTAATTTGGTACACCAGGATATCTTAAATAAATTTTTTTCCAGTTAGAATTGGAAAGTGTCTCAAAGTCTATCTAGTTAGCTCCCACTCTTTTTACAAAAGAGGAAATTGAGAATAAAGGAATTAAAGTTATTTGACCAAAGTTGTACATGTACTATATAGCAGGGATAGAATTGGAATACAAGTCCTCTAAGGCTAGTTGTCATCCCACCATACCATAAAGTCAGTTTTGGATTTGGGTTCAGTTCAGTGTCTTTGACAATGACAAAGGGAGCATGGACTGAACTCATTTATTCATTCAACAAAATTTTTCAAAATTTAATTAATTTATTTATTTGCTTGTTTACATCACTCATTTCCATGAGATTTTGAGTTACAAATTTTCTCCCCATCTTTCCCCTATCCACTACCCCAAAACAGTGATCCCACTGTATAGCCCCTCTCCCAATCTGCTCTCTCCTACGTCCTCCTCCATCGCCCCTCTGACTTTCTGGTAGGGCAGGATGGGTCTCCCTACTGCAGTCATTCAACAAAATTTTTAACAAGTGTCTACTATGTGCAAGACATTAGGGGAGATCTCAATAAATGGGCAAGGTGGTGGTAATCATTTGAAGCATGAACACATTCATGTATCAGTCTCCTGATTCTTTACACAAAACAAAGCATGGAAGTAGAAACTCTCTTCATAAGACTAGCTAAATGAAATCTACCGGCTTCAATTGATTAAAAACATTTATTTCCCACTGTCACGGTCCCCAAACCATACTTGGCAATCAAAGAATTAACCAAAAAGCTGAAGATTCACACCCTCTAGGAAAATATGACCAAAAAGAAATTAATAAAGTTGTATGAGCAGGAGGTAGTATAGCAAGGTGGAATGAGCACTGGCTCAAGAGTCAGAAGATGCCAGTTTCATTTGAACCTGGGTTCAAATTCTCATGCTATTACATACTACCTGTGCGACCTTGGTCAAGTCACTTAATCTCAGATGTAAAATGAGGGGCAGGAGTTGACTAGATGGCCTTTCAGGTCCTTTTCAGCTCTACCTTTATGATCCTATTACTGTAGAAGTAAGTGCTTTTTAACAGATAGACTTATTCCAACCATGTCAGTGTCCCTCCATACCTTCACGTCTGTACTCAACTTTCTTCTAAAGCTTGAAATAGCTTCCATTTTCCTATCTACTTACCCAAATGCTGTCTGTCCTTCATAGCCTAGTTCGAGGCTCAGCAACTTTATAGAAATCTTAACCAAACTACTCTTAGGTTGGAGATTCACCTTAGTTCATTGGCTCTCATCACCTCTCATCACTCTTCATCAACTCATTAACTCTAATCTTGATTATCAAGACAGCCCTCTAATTATTCTTTTGGCTTCATCTCTTTCCATTCTGATTGATTCTCTGCTTAATTGCTGATGTGAGTTTCCTAAAGAGCAGGTCTGACTACACAATGAACTCCAATAGCCCTTGCTTACTTCTAGGATCAAATATAAAATCTTCTGTTTAGTATGGAAGCTCATCAGAACCTGGACCCTTCATATTTCCTTAACTTTTAAGGAAATTTTTCAAATTTCCTTACAATTCACGATGCTTCACACATTCTATGATTTGACTACTCTGTGTACTTGCTGTTCTCTGCATCCAACCCTCCATCTCCCATCTGCACCAGATGTCTCCATCCTTTCCCCCTCTCTCTGCATTGCTGGAATTCTCTCCATCCTCACCTCTTCCTGTTAGTTTTCTTGACTTCTTTCAAGTCTCAGCTCAAATTCTACCTTCTGCAGGAGGCATTTCCTGGTCTTCCAACTGCTAGTGCTTTTCCTCTGAGATTATCTCAGTTCTACTCTGTATATATCCTGTATGTAGCCCCTTTTAAAAATATGATCTTCCCCATTAGATTATGAGCTCCTTGAGGGCAGGGACTGGATATTTTATTTTTATGTTTACCTTTCTTTGTATCCCTGGCACTTAACACAGTTCCTGGCTCAGAGCAATATTAATAAATGCTTATTGATTGATTAAGTCTTACTGATCTATCTCCTTTCTCCAAACATCTAAAGCATTTGCAATCTATAATATTAGCTTACAATTTAAATAGTGCTTCCATGTTGTGAAGCACCTTAAATACAACTCTCTTGGTCCAACATTCTTACTTGATGGGTACTTAGAATTTTTATCACTGTCACTTTACAAATGATAAAACTGATTTTCTGTGTATATTCAGAATATAGTCCCCAGTTTGAGACCAATAGATATATTGACTAAATTAAAGATCTTTTTCACTTTAGAATATGGGGGTGGAAATTTCACAGAGAACACATGGATTAGAGTACTGACTCATATGTAGGAACTGGAAATGAAAATGGTTTTTAAAATGATTTTTTTTATCATTCTCTAGCTGATTCTTACATTTTTTTTAATAGGGAGAGGAACTGTCTAATTCTCTGTAAGCCAAAGGCCAAGATATTCATTCACATTGGCCTATGGGGCCAGGTCAGTATTTTTTTTTTCTAAGTGGAAGTGATATGCTACAAATGTTGTTCTTCATCAGAATTATATTAGTTACCTATCATAAAGACAGAGTTACAAGGAAACATACATTAAGAAGAAGCAATTTCATAGGAAACCCTCCTTCATTTTCTCATCTTATTTCAACATTTATTTATCAAAATGGAGAAGTTTGTCTACAGGCCACATTTTAATTAATCATAGGTCACTTGCAGACAACCTCAACCTAGAGGAGAAGGAAGAGAGGACAAACAGATAGAATTCTCTTGAAATAAAATCTGAGAAGAGGGAGGTGAATTGGCTTCTTAAGCCTTAATTTGCTCCCATCATATCATGTGAGAGAAATAAATAAATACGTGAAAAACGAACTTGGAAACTCTTTTCTTTGAGTATTTCTTCCATTGCCCCATTAACCTCTGGCATTTCTTTATATATCATACTCACTCTCGCTCCTGCCTTGTTAGGCATCTATCAATATTTATTTTATTTTTGAGGGGGACAGTATTCCCAAAGAGATTTGGAATGATCATAAGAATGTGTGGGTTTTTTAAACGTTATGTTTTATAGTTGGGTGATATTGGGCTAGTCACGGCCTGTCCTCATCTACCTTATTTTTAAAATGGGTATCATTTTAGTCCTTTATCTCCCAGAGGTAGTGGGCAGATAAACACAATCCTAGTGTTGTCCAGCAGAGGTCACTGTGGCACATAAAATGTTCCAAGCCATCAGTCTACCAAGCCAGAATGGTGATTTCCCAGCCAGTTGAATTTAGCAATGAAGCATCCAAAGATTTTTCTTCCCTTTTTCACTTTCTATAGCAAATCCAAAGCTCAGAGTACCAATGAAATGATCTTACCTCTTTACTGAACCATGTTTAGCCAAAATGTTAAAATATTAAAAACAGTCTGTAGTAATTAACCTTTCCTCCTCTGGTCTGTCTGGGAAGTAAAATACAAGGAAGACACAAAATAGAGGAGGTTCACCATTGCTCCAGAGGTTTCTCCTAGAAGTCAGAAATCAGTCTTTATGTGCTAAATTCTCATAAACGAGCCAGGGGAAGGAAAAAGCTATAGACTCTAAGTGGTTTTTAAGTCTCCTGAGAAGAGTTGTCCATATGCCACTATACTCTTTCTTTAAATCTCTTCCTGTCCCTCTCCAGAGAGATTTTTCAAACTCTTCATGTACCAAAAACTCTGGTTTTCACTTTTGGTCCTGAAATGAGTCCTCTCTTCCCATGCTTGCAGAGAGAATTTTTAGTGAATAAGGCCTCCTAGGAGGCAATCTCCTAGTCTTATCAGCAGGGGCTCTTGCACTAGAATCGTAGAATTTCAGACTTAGAACCTGTGTCAGAAGTCCTGCAGTCTAACTCATCACTTGCATCCTTCTCCTAATCTTCCTGCAGGGTGATAGTCTAGGCCACAATATGAAATGTTTACAAAGATTAGCTATATCCAAATTGTAAAGGGCTTTATATGTTAAGCTGAGAAGTTTTTTTGGGTTACCTACTGAATAAATCAAATTGTTTAGGTTCCCTGTTGAATTTTAATTATTTTTTCTTGTAAAGTGTGTGTGTGTGTGTGTGTGTGTGTGTGTGGAGTCATTATAATATTTTTTAATCAATGGAAGTGGGAAGATGGAGGTAAAATTGGGAGAAGAGATCAGGACACAGTCTCCTTTTAGTAGAGGAGATAGCTGTTGATGTGGAATGTTGCACCCATTGTCAGATAAGCTTTCTCTGTCATTTTTGCATATTTTTTTTCTTCCTTTTGAACAAGAGACAGCAATAAGAACTATTAAAAAAAAGGTATATAGGGCAGAACCCTTTCTCATCCAATATTTAAAATGTTTTGAGTCAAATAGAACGAAAAACTACTGATGAAAACTGAGTAGATTTCTAAATGTGAATGATGAAAAACTTGGGTCCTCTAGATTTTTGATTCAGTTGTTTTTAAGCCAAATGCGGTGGTTTAAAGTTAACTATTTCTTACTACTAGAGTATTGTGAGAAAAAGTGAAATAATAATACTAATTCAATTAATTTTTCCAACACAGACTCTTTCTATTCTAGTTTGGAAACACCACTTATTCTTATCTGGAAAGCCAATTTATTTCTCTAGGACTAAATTTTCTTCTTTGTAAAATGAAGGTGTTGGCAAATGATTGATTGCTAAAGGCTCAGAGGTATGCTAGAACCAGCTCAGACAAGCCCTGAGCTGATTGTTAAATTTTCAATGTGAGATTTACATCTCAGAAATCAGCAATGTGACAGATTATGACTTGGTACTATTTTGTTGATTGTCTAGAATGAAAATGATAGAGAATATGTTAATAATTTGGATGAAACATAAAAGTGTTTTGCTTATGCATTTTTTGGGGAACTGGTTGTTAAACATTTACTAGCCAATGACACCAACATTTTATAATTCTAAGAGAGGCCTAGACTCAAGAGATGTTAATATGAAAAATAATGACTTAAGAGCCACATGAAACCTCAGAAATCATTTCTTCTATTCCTTGCATTTTTTCAATTGGAGAAATCTAGGCTTATGGCACTGATATGGATTGTCCACATTCAAAACAGAAATCAAATAGGAGAGATAGGCTTTGGACTTAAGTCTTTTGATTTCAAATTTAATTTTCTTTTCTTCTAGACCAAATTTCCATCTCAAGGGAAAAAAAGGAGACTATAGCCACACAAATCCCTGCTCTCTCTTCTCAAGAGAAACCCAACCAAACAACTGCATAAATTACTAATTATTTTGAATATATTCTGAAGGGAGAAGGACATTAAGACAGATGGACAGAAGTAAAAGTTAGATTTTGGTGAGGCTCTGAATTTCACCATGAATGATAGTGATGTTGGGGATAAGTGTGGCTCATTGGCTGTATGTCAACTTGTGAAGTAGGCTCAATTTTTCATTGGTGTTACTCCATCCTTTACCTTAGGATTCCTTGTCCTTTTTTGGCAATACTTCTCCTGGTCCCCCATACATACAGGGTAACCCAGTGCTGTCAAGATGGTTTCCTGGTATCCACTTCTACAGCACCTTACCCAGAATCAAAGAAGAACTCGTATTCTGCATCCCCATCCTCAGTAGTAGTAGGCTTACAGGACCTGGGTCTGTTCAAGGTATTACTAGATGGCAATGAATTAATCTGGTGCCTTAATTCTCCTATTATGTTAGATGTAATTAGATTCACATGATTTTTTTTTTGGTTTTGTTTTGTTTTTTGCTTTTTGGAGGGGGAAGGCAGGGCAATTGGGGTTAAATGACTTGCCCGAGGTCACAAGGCTAGTTTTGTGTTAAGTGTCTGAGGCCGGATTTGAACTCAGGTCCTCCTGACTCCAGGGCCAGTGCTCTATTTACTGAGCCAACTAGCCACCACTCACATAATGTTTTAATCTGGAAAGGATTTTGAAATTATTTAGTCATATTATCTATCATTTTATGGTTCTTCAGTCATTTCTATCATGTCCAACTCTTTGTGACCCCATTTGGGGTTTTCTTGGCAAAGATACAGGAGTGGTTTGCTATTTCCTACTGTAGTTCATTTTATAGATGAAGAAATTGAGGCACACTTCTTGTTTGGAGCCACCAACATGGTGTTCAAGCGCTATGTGGAGATTGGCCGCATGGCGTACATCTCCTTTGGGCCACACGCCGGCAAGCTGGTGGCCATCTTGGACTGGTTGATGGCCCCTGCAGTGGTGTGAGGAGGCAGGCCATGCCATTTAAGTGTATGCAACTCACAGACTTTGTGCTCAAGTTTCCACACAGTGCTTGTCAGAAGTATGTCTGGGATGTGTGGGAGAAAGAAAAGATCAATACAAAATGGAAAGCCACAAGATGGGCCAAGAAGATTGAAGCCAGAGAACGGAAAGAAAAGATGACAGATTTTGATTGTTACAAAGTCATGAAGGCCAAGAAAATGAGAAATAGAATTATCAAGCATGAAGTGAAGAAGCTCCAGAAGGCATCCACCCAGAAGAGGTCTCCTAAGAAGGGAGCCCCCCAGAAGGCACTTGCTGCAAAGGTCTCTCCAAGAAGGTCCCCTCAAAGAAGACTGAAGGCCAGAAGGCAGCCCCCATCCAGAAGGGCCAGAAGGGTCAGAAAACCTCAGGCCAGAAGGCCCCAGCCAAGAAGGGACCTCGCTCAGAAGAGACTTGCCCAGAAGGCACCCACCTAGAAAGCAGCTGCTCCAAAGGCCAAAAATAAGAGGCTACCAGAAAACAAATAAAGATTTTCCTACAAAAAAAAAAAAGAAATTGAGGAGCACAGAGTTAAGTGACTTGCCCAGGGTCACACATCTAGTAAGTGGCTGAGGCCAGGTTTTAACTCAATAAAAGAAGGAAACATTTTTCTCTCCAGGCCTGGCACTCTATCCACTGTGTCACCTGGGCTGCTCCATTGTCTGTATTGGAATGGTAGAAATAGAGCTGGAAGGGACAAAGATAACAGAGGTTATCTACTCCAGTGGCATAAAATTGAAATAGAAATGGAGTTCTGTGGGGCTGCATTTTGATTTAGAAAATCACAAATTAACATCATCTATGTTCCATCATATTTTAATTGACTCTGTTGCATGTTTTCCCATTACATTTTTGCACTTAGCTGGGGTGGCAAGTTTAGCACCTCTATCCCACCCTCTTATTTTAAAGTAAGCTGAGACCTAGGGAGGTTGTACAAGACCACACAGATAGCAGCAAAGCTAGGGGATGGACCCAGGACCTCCGAATCAATAGTCAGTGTACTTTCCACTGCCTGCCTTCTCATTTTCAGATGAGGGAAGTAAGGTCTTGAGAGAAATGAAATGAGTTGCTCAAGATTCAACATACCTTGTTGAATGGCAAAGCTGAAACTTGGACCCATGTCTTCTGGCTTTAAGTCCAATACTCTGTTTCACCCCTCCTCTCCCCACTTCCTTCCCATAATAACCTTCTCATGTAGGCTTTAAGTTTTATAAAGCTTTGCTTTACAATATCCACCTTATTAAATAAGTATTAGGAATAGGCAATGGGGATTAATATTATAATTTCATTAATACAGAGAATTCATTGATCAGGAATCTCCTATCAGTGCAGGCCATTACCATCTCTACATTAGAGTAAAGAGAAGTTAAATGACTTGCCCCAAGTCACACAGCCAATATAGTCAGAGGTAGGACTTGAAACCATATCTTCCTGGTGTTGAGGATGAATGTTTGTCTTTTATACCAGTAAAGGAGTTTGATTTTATCAGGGTTAGGAATTTCACTGTGAAGTGCTATTTAAACTGGGACTGTATGTGATTGTTTGACCTTGGGCGAGTTTTCCCTTGGTGGTTATCTACCCTTCATCTTGGAACTTCTGGTCCCTTTGTGGCAATATCTCCCCTTCTCCATGTATGTAATGCAAATATTATTATCTCTATATCTCTAAGGAAACAGGCCCATAGAAGAAAAGTGATTTGCTAAAGATATCACAAAAGCCATGGTTAGAACACAAGTATTCCAGTGATGACAGTGTTCTTTCCATGAGAAATTTTTTGTTGTTCAGTTGTTTTCAATCATTTCTGAGTCTTTGTGTCCCCATTAGAGGTTTTCTTGGCAGACGTACTAGAGTGGTTTGCCATTTCTCTCTGGTTCATTTTACAGATGAGGAAACTGAGACAAATACGGTTAAGTGACTTGCCTAGGGTCACACAGCTAGCTAGTGTCTGAGGCTGAATTTAAATTCAGGAAGATATATCTTCCTGATTCCAGGCCTTTTACTCTATCCACTGTCTACTAGAAAAACAAAAGAAATGAAAAGAACAACTATCAAAGAAGATCACTAATTTGACTTTCTTAGGTAATAGAATACAAAAATTGTTAAAATACACAGATATTATTAAAGAGTAATCAGAATTATGAAAATTCCAGGAATTGACTTGTAATAGTATAACAAGACAAGAACAAGATTTTATTGGCCATTTGGCTGGTTGATACCCTTCAAACTGTGCCAGGCAGACTTTATGCCAAATTATTAAGAGGAATGTTTGTCTCTTCTTTTGCATTCTCAACTTCTCCCTCCAGAACATTCCAGTCTTCCTTTCAGAAACCCAGTGTTCTCCTTTCTCTATCAAAATCTGCTCCCAGGAAAGGCTACTTATCAGTCATTTATACCTCAGTGAGAATGTAATTCATAGCTTTACTTCTCCCAGAGTAGTCTCACTTTAAACCTCTGAACTAATCATGTAATAAAGTTGTTAAAATCTTGAAAACATTCTCCTCTATCTAGAATGGAAAGCAGGGCTTGGCTTAAAGCCAGAAGGATGGACTTGATGACCTTCCAAATTTTTTTAATTCAGTGAGAAAATGTCAGGATTTTTATAAAACTAAGTTTGCAACGTTTAAGACTAGCATTCCAACATTGAGCAGTAGATGGCGCTGGGATACCACAGATCTGGCTAACCGCTCGATGCCTTCTGAATTTTCTCCTTTCTCGTATTATAAAACTACCTGATTTCTTTCTAATCATTATTTGAAGCTCTATCTTATAATATCTTGCTCATAGAAGAGACACTGATTCAGAATTTAGAAAGTAATAGTGATTTTTTTTTTGGTTAAATGGATATGGGTAATTAACAAAGCCTTTTTTCCCCCCCTCCTGAATTAATAATACCACTACTGAATTGCTTGCTATGTCTTTATCTGCCTTTATAGATGTCTGGGAGATTATTTTTGTACGTTCATGTGTTTGTGCATGTATAGGTATTTATGTAGATGTAAAAAAACAAAAGATCTGATGTGTTGAAAACATTTTAAAATTAACGGAAAATACTAATGATGCATAAAAGCATGGGTATGTGTGTGTGTATAATCCAAGTTTCTCTCAATATCAAATTTAACAAAATATTGATGACATACTTTTCAAATTCAGTTTATTGAGACATTCTGTTTTCTTCCTTTCTACATGTGTTTCTTTATACTTTGCTTTAGGCAGGTAGGTTCTCTTCAAAATATACTGCATGGCAGCCTGCTCAAGGAGAATTTTAGAAACAAAATTTTGTTACAGAATGTTCCATCTTGGGAGATTTCTTTCAATACAAGGTTCCATTCCCCTCCCTCCCTTCAACTCCCCCCACCAACACACACGCACACACCCATTCCCCTCTTGGAAACTCTGTAATAGACACTTGAATTTATCATAGTTGGAGATCTGTTAAATAGGGCCCTACTCATACCCGTAGAAAAGGAACTACAATACCCAAATGCCAAACGTGTACTTTGATTAGTCTACACGCTATCCTTTAATTTGTAAAGAGGGAGAAAAATGTTGCTGTCCACGTTAGCTAACGTGACTTAGATACAGCAGCAAAGTTAGGTTCATTTTAACGTATCAGTACCGCATGTTGGTGATTCAAGTGAGCAAGTGCCTCTCATTAGCAGGGTCTTTTATGTCCTAAATTTGGAATATGATGGGGATGTACTGTACTGATCAAAAAGTTGCGATCCCCAAGCAGCTTCAGAGCAGCAAAAGGACCATTACACTCCGGATTTCTTCCCCCTTCCTACCGGCTCTCCGGAGTGAGAAATACTGCAAGTAAGAGAAGAGGTAAATTACAGCTTCCGATTGCTACCATTTACAGCTCTCCAAGCCCAAGAACCTTAATCCCTCAGGGGGGAGAGGTCCCTGAGAATATATTAAGCAGATTGGTTTATAAAATGACTCTGAGACAATAAACGGTTGGAGATACATTTCCGTGGCATATGTTTTGTTTGCTTGCTCGGGGGATAAGATGTTTTCCTTTATAGGATCCTTTTACTTTCTCTCTAAGTGGAGTGGGCTACGAACACCGAGCTGCAGCTGGAGTGTCTCAGTTCTGTCTCAGACTTCCCCGGCAACCTTTGACGGTTCCTTAACCTCCCCATGCCTCAACTTGTAGAGCAAATGATTTGCTCATCCCCTTCCCCGCTGCTTATAGGGCTGTGGCAATTTATGAAACAATGTCTGAAAAGTTATTTTAAAGCCTCAGGGAAAGGCCCTGCGTCCACAGAAAGTAATAAACTGAAGTGTCAGGATGATTGTTCTTTGGTCACCACCAATCATCACAATTAGTGACTCATCTATGGGGGTGGTATAGGGAAGGGAGAATTCTTTTTTTTTTTCCCATTTAAAATCAGAGGAAGAAAATGTTTTAGTAGAAATGAACTATTCCCCTTCATTTCTGCCTATGATACATATAAATGCTTCTTTCTCTTTCTCTGTCTTACTTTCTGTACTCATTTCACAATATAGATATGTAATATAGTGTGCATGTACATATACAATGAATATACATAGAATGGTATATATGTAATATATATATATATGCCAAAGAAAGTGGATTTGATAATTTCTTACTATGTATAAATTTCAAGTAATGCCTATACATAGCATGGAGAGCAGGAATTATCTGGGTTAATGTATTATTCATCACCAAATTTTCAACTATATTCCACAGGATGTTACTCAGTGGGAGTTTGAAATGTTACAGCATGTCCTTTTGTTGGCCTGTAGTAGTTCCCTCTTCCCACTCCCTTAAATTAGGCACTTAGTTCAACAGTACAGTAATAGAGAAAAATGATTATAAGCTAACCTGGTACTATATTATTCATATGAGCGTTTCAATGTGAGGGACTTTATGGATCTATAACACTGGGTATCTCTCTTCCTATTAAAATAGCTAATTTGTGAAAGAATTTGTCATGGAGCAAATACTTTCACAAAGAAAAGAAATCTTTAGGAGGTTATTATATAGAGATATTTCGTACTACACAATTCAGTTAAAATAACGATTCAATGAGCCACAGAAGGACAGTAATTCATTCACTGGTAAGGGCATTCTGTATTTTTGTTAATCCTGTGGTAGTTAAGGATTGAAGCTTGGGCAGACTTTTATTTACTTCTTGTGGCCAAACCCTTGTACTATCTGAATATTCAAAAGAGAGTGAACATGAAACTATGTAATTTCCCACCCCAACTCTCAACTTCTTGACTTATCCAATTTAAAAACCAAGCATTTGAACCGAGGTTTTCTTCTTCTTCTTTTCTAATAGCACTTTATTTTTGTTGTTGCTCTTACCTCAAAGAGAAAGTACGAAATGATTTTTCAAAAACCAATTCATTACATGTGGTTGAATCTGACAGGCATCTATCAATCACATATTTAAGGGCTTGTCATGATGCGTGTTAGTAATGAGGGTATTCATGAAGAAGTTTACATGTTTGTTTTGTAAATACAGGTAATGAAACTTTGTAAAGAGTGTATCAAATACTCCTTGAAACATCGACTCTATCTGCTGTATAAATGACTACTCAGGGACACTTTATGGCTTGGGTCATTGACACAGACTGCTTTGACCATTTGCACTACTAGAGATTGTACTCTAAGTTTAGACATGAAATCTGGCTTCATTTTCCCTGTGTGAAAGATCTAAAAATGCCTGTTCATCATGGGCCTACTTTAAACTGATGTGACAAATTGAATTTGAATATCTATTGGTGTTTTACCAACAGCAAAGGTGTGGGTTAAGACAATTCTTATTCAAAACAGCCTCCCCCCATCCCCTTTTTTGCAAGGTATAAAATGATCTTGAATGTCTTCGGCTTGTTTAAATACTTTTAGATGCTAGCTAGATGATCTGATTCCCCTGTTAGGCATTTTTTCCCCTATGTGTCCTCTGTTTTTGCTTCCCCCTACCACTTAAGCAAAGGAAAGTAAAATTAATCCCATCTTTCTTCCAATAAAATTCTGAAATGACTCATTTCAATGGACAACACTTTTTTTATACCATCCAAGAGGTCTCTTATGCATATGCATAGGGTTTATTTATGCCATCAGAGATAGCCTTCAGGTGAATTTTGGTCTGCTTCCCAAGATATAGATGATCTTGGCATCCCCAATCAAAAAGACTAAAGAATAAAAGGATGATCAGGAAAGTAACTAATCACCTATTACCTCCCTATTTATTTACATGTCACTCGGATATTGGGCCATGATTGCTTAGATTAGGTTTATTTCTTCTGACTGAGTGAGAGGAATGAGGATTAGGTCACAGGAAAATATTCACGTTAAGGCAGGAGATGTTTGTTTTTGTAATTTTAATGAAGTCTGACTTTCATGTACTTCAGAAGTGTGTATCACACAATACCTTAGCTCTAAATATTACATCTGCTTTAAATAGTTGTGGTCTTTGTCGAAAATGTTTGATGCCTTCTTTTGTTGTTCCTTACTAGTATATTTTCTGATGCAGACAGGCTGCAAACACAGTGGGTCTGGCCTTATATACAAATTGTTTTCAAGTTGTGGCTTTTGCTCGGGGCTTTCTCTTAAAATAGGCATATAAACTCTCTCTCTCTCTCTCTCTCTCTCTCTCTCTCTCTCTCTCTCTGTCTGTCTGTCTCTCTCTCTCTCTCTCTGTCTCTCTGTCTCTCTGTCTCTCTTTCTTTCTCTCTTTCTCTCTGTCTCTCTCTGTCTCTGTCTCTCTCTCTCTCTCTCTCTGTCTCTTTCTCTCTCTCTGTCTCTCTCTCTCTTTCTCTTTCTCTCTCTCAAAAACAGCCAAGTCACTTACAATCATAATTACAAAATCAACGGTGGGATTTGTAAATTGAATATGCATGAAAATATATTAGATAATATCACAACCTTCTATCACAAATTGGGTAAATAAGTCTAAACTTTGTGTTGGTGGAAGAGTAGATATTTATAGATATTAATTATAGTCGCACTAATTTAAAGTTTCCATTATTAATTTTCTTTTAGTTTCACAATTTTCAGGATTAATTGCAACCACCTACATGCGCAATCATTTGGTAATATCCTTAATTACATTAAATACTACCCCTTTCCCCCACCCCCTGTTTAAATAGCATTTTAATAAAGGCCTTTTCGTCAGGTTTCTTTTTTTAAACGTCTTTTGTTCCTTCAAACTGAATGTTAACCAAAGAAACGGGAGAAAGACCAATATACAGGAACTAAAGCAGGCCTTGGAGATTTCGACAGGCAATGATTTGGGTGAGTGTGACTTTGTGTTTTGTGGAAAAAGGCCTGGATTGGGTATTGACAAGTTCCTATCAATAGCTAGACCCTGGAGGCCTGGCTATTTGCACATACACTGATTGACTAGTCCTTAATAGACATATAATTGTTGACAAATACCTTCCAATAGACTGTGGCAGGCATACCCAGGCAGACAAAGGAGATTTCAGTATGATAGAGACCAGAGCTGAGCTATTCAAGAGATGCCGTACCTTAAATAGAAAACAGCTTTCTCCATAAAGAATTCTTCTAAGTGAAAGCAATTAAATACCTCATGAATGCCAACTGGTATACAACCTCTTTAAGTTTAGATATTTGAAGAAAAAAAAAACTCACTACATCCCTACCTCCCAAAACAAAGCAAATAGGAAACACTACCATGAACACTCTCATTATCTCTAAGTCACGAACTTAACAAGGGAAGAATGAAGCTTCTGATTATAAAAGTTTGATGACTGACCCATTTACAAGGATTTCTCTTAACCTTATCTGGGAAATTAACATATGGCCAGATTTTAGAAGGTTCAGACAATAATACTTAGAGAATTAGGTAATACTGCCCACAAATCAAAAGGCTGAGGATATTTAGACAATGTCTAAGAGACTTCAGCAGCAATGAGAATTGTTCATATTTCTACATCAGCATGAAATATGAATAGCCCTGTCTCTTACCACGATGCCATAGGAGCCCTAAGCTTTCCCTATAGAATAAGCATATCCAGAAGGAGACAGGGATGACGATTCTAGCCTTCAGTCAGAGTTTGGGCAGACCTGCCTCTCTAGATAATGCCAGACTGAGAAATAGCTCTTGAAAGTTTGCCTTATAGGGTACATTCCCTTGGTCAGTTTAGTTTCAATAATTCTCTCCCTCTGGGATCTTTACTTGCATCCATAACATGCAACTGCTGTGTGTGTGTGTGTGTGTGTGTGTGTGTGTGTGTGTATGTGTGTTATTTGCTGATGGTAGGGTCACAAGCTATGTCAGTTATTTCTGTGAACCAGGGTAAAGCAAAAAAAAAAATGACTACCTCTCTCCACCAAAGAGAAAGGAAAAAAAAAAAAGACAAAGTACCAAACCAAATGAAGCCTGATGCGATCGGTGAAGCAGGTTACCGATTAGTGTAGGCTCATCAAGGTGACACTGCAGACTGCCTGCCTTCTGACATCATGTGTGAGACTGAACCAGCTTGTGCCCAAAAGACCTTGAGGCCTGCCTTTGATTCTTATTGATCAAATACGTAGATTAAATCCCACATCACACAGCAAGGTGAAATCCACAAATTCTATGTCAGCTTCTAGCTATCCCAGTGAAGCTCTCTCCAAATCATCTTTTTATGCATGAGTGAGAGTTGGAATAGATATATATTTTTTTTCAGGAAAATTTATAAAGTGGATAAATAGCTATATAACTCAGATAGACTCCCCAAATGGGTGGCAGATGGAAAGGCCATATATAATTATAATACTTGTTTGTTTGTTACCTGTTGTGAAATCAAACCAATAGGTGGGTTCATTACATAAGAAGGGAATAATTTTTAACCACTTCTTTGTAATTCATGAGCATTCCTCAACATTCAGCATCCTACAACCAGGTGCCTCAAAATGTAATGTCATAATTTTTTTTGGGGGGGGGGAAGACAGAGAGAGGGAAAGAGAAAGAGAGAGAGAGAGAGAGAGAGAGAGAGAGAATGTGTATGTGTCCATTAATTCAGAATTACTCCAATTACGAGCTTTTGATGCTCCAAAACCCTCTCTCTAACCCAAAAGAGATGGAGAGTCCTCGGACTGTCCAATCAGATCATTTTCTCTGCTGCCTGCAGCAGATGTAAGCAATTTACTTTTTTATTTCTGCATATTCAGTGTGAGCGGAGCTGTTGGAGACCTTTCACCTCGAAGCCTGCAGGATTCTAACCCTATCAAATTAAAGCATTTTGCTCACTTATTCCCAAACGCTTTGCTGGTGCTAAGCAGGCATCCCGCTGCATAGCAATGGCGGATGTTCGTGTCCACTCATACCCCCAGCCTAATCAGAGATTATTAAGGAAAATATACAGTGCTTTAATTTGATGAGATTGGTTATAGGTAGTGCAGTTAAAGGTCACACTCCTCCGTGTATCTCCCTCGGTCTCTGTAATATTTTCCTCCCGCTTGACAATCCTGAGCTCCAAACAATAGGCCAAGAAGACACATTTATTTTTGACATGCTGTGATGGGCTCAATAGGGATAAAAATGAATTATTTAAAGATTGCATAAACAAACATCCTAGGCCAGGTTTTGGTTATATTTGTTCCTTTGTGCTTTATGCAGCTATCACTTTAAAAGAACATGTTGGAGAAATGTGCATCCTTTGGATAGGAACACATTTAGATGTCGAGAGCAGATAGGCTGATGCCAGATGGCCAGTGCCTGCTTCATAACTCCTCTTGTTGGCTGGTCAGGGAGGGCTGGCTGTGAAATCCCATAGACAATCCTGAGAGCGTCCCAGAGAAAGGTGCCTCTGAAGGATGAATCTGCTCCTCTGACCTTCAAAGCTTCCCCACCTGCTGTGAGCTAATTGAGCTCCCCCCATTGCGCAAATGGGAGAAGTGGGGCCACCGGGGTGGCTGTTTATTTACATCCTAGATATCAGAGAGCTGGAAGGAGAACAGTCAATGGCTAAGTCCATCCCGTCAAGGGAGGAGAGTGAACTGGCACTCTTTGCTCACTTGAGGGTTGATATACTATCAAGTTTTGCAGTCTCTGCTCCTTTGAGATGCCTTTTAAATTTGCAGACTTTTATTTTAGAGTGGGTGCAAGTAGAGAAGAGGGGAATGCAAACATATGATGTTAAGTTATCTTTGTTTTTCCTTCTCAAATTTCTAGTTCAGGTGGTGGGGGGAGAGAGGGAAAGAGGAAGAGAGAGGAAGAGAGAGAGAGGGAGAGAGAAAGAGAGAGAGAGAGAGAGAGAGAGAGAGAGAGAGAGAGAGAGAGAGAGAGAGAGAGAGAGATCCATAAAGAGTTGTAGACTATTAGAATTGAAGTAGGGGAGGAAAAGAAATTAAGAAGGATGATCAAGGTCAAGTTCTAATCTTCTATCAAACTTGATGATTTCTGGGAATGTGTGCATGTAATAGGCCAAATGCTGGCTGATTTACCTAGAAATTTACATGAAAATTGCTTTATGCAGCTGTATGTAAAAATTCAAGCCACACAGTGTCACTGTATAACACAGGTCATTTCAAAGCCCAATAGTATTGTAACTGAGAACAAAGCATTGTTACTTTGCGTGCGTGCATGTGTGTGTGTGTGTGTGTGTGTGTGTGTGTGTGTGTGTGTATGTGCAAAGCTTTAAAACCAACTTGTTCTTTTCAGAGAAAAGAGAGTAAAGGGACCCATTTTTCAACTCTTTTTTCTTTTTTCTGTTTATTCCTTGACATGCATACATTTCCTCATCTATTTCATAGACATGGCCCCAGACAAACATATCACATGTTAAGATAAAGTCATCTGAACAACTTCACTGGTTGGAGGGGTAAAATGAGTCACATTATGATTCTTGCTGCTTCTTTCTTTAACTAGGTTGAAAATTCCATAACAACAGCTTGCTTCCAAATTGTTTTGGTATTTCCAAAGCCAGTACTATCTAAATATGATGATTCTGAGTTCATGGAGAGTTAGTTTTACAGACCTTCTGAAAAGTTTAGCTGATAGTTTTCTTTTATTTGAAGTAGTTTACTCAGACTCCTGTGTTCAAATGATTGATGCCTCTTTGGTCTTGGCACAAAAAGATGGCTTGGTATGGTGATGTCAGATTCTGAGGTAGAGAACCTTGAGAAAGGGTTATTATTGCCTTCTCCATGGAAAACCTGTAGCACCTCAGTATAAATTCTGTGTTCATTCTCCAAACTGTCAATTAACTTTAAATTTTGTTGCCCAGTGTGTTTTGGATGAACTTTACTCAACAGAGGTATTTTGCAAGGTTTCCAGGTATGAGATCCCTTTACAATACTCAAGAAAAAGCAATGATACTACTACATATGTTTAGAGGATTTAAGTGTGCATTTAAGTGTGTGTGTGTGTATGTGTGTATAAATGCATATAAAAAATATATAAATTGTTGTTGTTTGTCCTTCGTTCTTGAAGAGAACCACAACATCAGTAAGGTGATGCCATGACTTGCAAGTGAATTGGATTTAAGTGAGGGAGGGCTGGGCAAAGTCACCAGCCTTACTTTCTCCTCTGGAGCTATCTGGGTCCAGTGGCAAGATATAGATCAAGACAACTGGATATAGCCCATGGATAGATAAGTAACCTTTAAAAAGAAAGGCAACTAGAAGAGAGAATGCTGGCCACAGAGTCAGGAAGACTAGAAGGAAGTCTCAGTCTTCCTGTCAGGAAGTACCACCTCTAACACGCATTAACTGTGTGACCCTGGGCAAGTCACCTTAACCTCTTAGGTGCTTCAGACAAATCTCTAAGACCGTTGCTGACCTGTATTGAATGTGGAATCTTCCTCATCATGGATTCCCTACACCAATGAAAAAAAAATTAAAGTACTTTATTGATGTGAGATTATGCTTTGAAACTCCTTGTAAATTTTTTTTTTTGCCTGGCTGTATTGCATTTGAAATTGCCAGGAATTCAGCTAAGTGGGCAAAAAAGACCTTATTGTTGAATTTCATCTTGTCCTTGTGCTTTTTCTCTGTCCACTCATCTACGTGGGAGAATAGAAAGTAGTAAAGGGTTAATGCCCAAAGCTTTTCTGTAATTACTGGGCAAATTACCATTATCTAGTTTATAGCTTTGGTTATAAAAGACATACAGGCTCGCCATGAGCTAGAATGGGGCTCCCCCCACCCCAGATCACAACTCTGGCCAGTAAGAAGTTTAATCAAAAGAGGAAGCTTGAGGAAGAATTACTTGATGGTACTTGTGCTCAACATGACTTCTTCAATATAGTCTGGCCAATAAAGTCTTTTCACACTATTATCTCTGCTCTCTTTTCCCATATTAAGACTTATTCTGTCTCAGTATTTCATTTCAACCTACCCTTTTGGGTGGCATTTCTTCTTTCCTGGACTAATCACCTTTGACCTCCCTTGTTTTTAAGAAATACCTTAAAGATACCACTATCACCACCAGTACCACTACTACCACCAAATATAGAACTTTCTTTATTAGAACATGGAAAAGTGTGTGTGTGTGTGTGTGTGTGTGTGTGTGTGTGTGTATGTATGTTTCAGGGGAGACAGGATTATTTTCTTGTCCATGTCCATCCATGTTTGTTGGCTTCCTACACCCCTTATCTTGTCATTTCTCAGCATTTATTTCTATATGATAGGCATCTCATGAAAGAAGGCTTTGTCGTCTTAGTCAGTTAATCAATGTTGGCTTTTGATGATGACAATGAGTTCAGATCACAACTCAGACAGATACCCTGGTGCCTTACTCATACACGAAGGTCATGAGATGATACTGAAACCTAATCTTTTGTTTTACGTAAAAGATTAGCTATCTTTTTGCACTTAAACTCCAAGCAGAAATTGTTTTACTTTGGAAGCAAATACCCCGATGCTGAGAGTAGGTGCTCCTTTGTGAAATGAAAAACTTAATTTGGGATTATGATGACAATACTCGTCTCTACTTACAAACAAGTAGAAACAGGGGCCACTAAACTATATAGAAGGATGCCTGCATATTGACCTAGAAAACCACATATTAACATTATCTATGTTCTATTGTAATTTTATTTGTTTTGTCCAACATTTCACAATTGCATTTTAATCTGGTTCAGACAATATCCAGGAATGTTGCAGGCAATGGGGAAATTTTGACATCTCTACTTTTCTCAGCAGCATGAGTCCTATTATCTACTTTGTTTTTTTGGCATAGAGGGGTATGAGTGGCAGTGAGGGCAAATGATGGATACAACTATGAGAACCATTGATTTATAGGAATACTGTGTTTAACTTAAGAGTTGCCAGTTTTCGTTAATGGCTAGGTATGACAGGCTAAAGTGCATAGAAGAGACTGATTTTTTTCCTATGTTTGCTAGGAAGAACAAATGTAGGTTTTCTAAGTCAGTCTAATTGTGCTTTTACCTTCTTTCCCTTCATCTCATATGACAGAAAGGTTCCCTTAAAACCATACACATAGAGACAATGTTTGATAGTATTATTTATAGTCAAAATAGTTTCTGAATGCATTTTAAAAGCTGATGCTACAGGGATCATTTCCTTTTGTAAATTTTCACATGGTTTAGAATTGTTCTATGCATCACCAATCTTATCATATTATCAAACAATCTTTGATGACCTGAAGTAATGAAAAGGGAACTTAATTGGCCATTAATATCATGTACCACCTCCTAGGGGAGTCTTTCTTGATCCCCTTTTGATTTTGGTGATTTTTAGATCCTATAATTATTTTGTATTTTCTTACCTACATAAATGTTGTTTATGACCAGTAGAATGCAAGCTCCTTGCTTACAAGAGCTATTTTTCTTTTGTCTTTGTTTTTCAGACTTTCATAGTTCTTGAATATAATGGGCTCCTAATAGGTGTTTGTTGAATAAAGTAAAATTTTGTATGTTACCTCACAATGCTGTTTTTTTTCTCAATCTAAGATTTATACTTATACTTGAAGAGATTTTTTTTTTCCAGACAGCTGAATCTGTGTTATTTGGCCTTTGAAGGCAATGGAACTTGATTCAAATTTGGCATGAAATTGGCCTGGCATTAGACATCAAACTTCATAATGACTTATTAAGTCAATTTTTTGTTAGTTCCTTATCTGTTCTTGTTCCTTGGGGTGGTCAGAAAGGTTAAGCCCTTGAATTGCTCTATGAGAAATCCCCTCAGTATTAGGTCACTAAGTGGTTTAAAACTGGAGTACACCTCAAAGGACATCATGGTAAACACTCAGGAAGCATCAATACTGGAGATTTCCTACCAATTAAGAAAAGTTATTCTTGCTTTTCTGAGTTATTCCACTTTCTCCCTCTCCTCAACTCTGAAGATTAAGTTCACTAAGCCTCTTGTTAGGGTATACTTGACCAAGACTGCTGCCTAATCCTCAAAATTTAGCAGTGACAATAAGGAGGCAGAACATGCTCCAAGCCAGTGGGGCATTTATGTTACCTCCTAAGCTCCTCAATAACACTTTAGATGGCATCACTTGCCAGAGGATATTAAGAGAAAGACAAGGATAAGTTAACCAATTAAACAAACAAACATTTATTAAATGACTCCTATGTTTGATGCACTGTTCAAGGTGCTGGAAGATAAAAATACTTGGAATGAAATATCCCTACTCTCAAGGAAATTCCATTCTAAGAGGGGAGACAATAAACACATCTAAGGTATTTGCAGAATAAAAATAGAGAATAATTGCAAATCAACACAATATAATTAAATATGAATTATTATGAGAAAGAAGGGCCTTGGGTAATTAGGGACGGTGTTATGTAGAAGGTGGTAATTGAGCAATGTCTTGAAGGAAAAGAAGGATTTTATGAAACATGGAGATAGCCCATGAAAAGGCACAGAGGTAAAAGATGCAGTGCCAATTGGGAGGAATGGAAAGAATGGCAATTTGTCTGGATCATGGAGTATGGGAGATGGAATTGCATGCAATGTGGCTAGAATGGTAGGTTGGGGTCAGCTTGTGGAAGACTTTACAAGCAAAACAGAGGAGTTTATATTTTATCCTAAAGACAAGAGAGAGCCACTGGATTTTTGAGTAGGGCAGTGCCACAGGCAGACATGCAATTAATGAAAATCATTTTGGGAGAATTAGGAAGGATAAACTGAAATGGTAAGACTTGGAGCAGGGAAAGCAATGATAAAACCTTTGCAATAATCTAGACTAGAGGTGATATGGAAGTGGACCAAAATGATAACTTTATGAGTTGAGTAAAGGGATCCAGTGTATGTGTGTGTGTGTGTGTGTGTGTGTGTGTGTGTGCGTGTGTGTGTGTGTGTGTGTAGGCAAAAAAAGGCAAGATTTGAATCTCTGGAAAGGGAGAGTAAGGAGTTTAGAAGAAACAAAATTTTAAACCTGGGAAACTAGGACATTGGTGATTCCTTCAACAAAGAATGGAAAGTTTGATAGTTGGATTTGAGAGAAAAAAAGCTCTCTTTTGGACATGGAGAGCTAGAGATATTTCCAGGACTTCCAATTTCAAATGGCCTGAAGGTTGTTGGTGATGTAGTCTTGAAGTTCAGGGGAAAGATTCAGATTAAATAATTCTGATGTCCAACTTATCTTATAAATATGATAATTCACTGGAACTGATGAGATCACTAAGAGATGCATAGAGAGAAGAGGAGGGTACCCAGGACAAAGCCTTTGAGAAACATCTATGTTTAGGGGATATGATATGGAGAGTGAGCCATTAACGGAGACAGAAGATGGTTGATGCTGGTAGTAAGAAGTAAGGTATAGAAGAGTCAGTAGCAGAGAGTAGGGAAAGAGTTAAAGACTGGATCTGTTATTTCATTGCTATAAGAAAGATAAGGAAACCTTTAACAATGCAGTACAATACTTATATTGCATTAAAAAAAAACAATGTAGAGTTACCTCTATCACTGAGTGATATAGTTACCTGCAAAGTGACTTGCCCAGGGTCACACAGCCAGTAGGAAAGCTCTACTGATAGGATTAAAAAGAGTTCATTTGGGGGAAGATTGTGGTCAACAATCTCAAAAGTAGCAGAGAGAGCAAGGATGAAAACTGAGGAAAAAACCATCATATTTGGCAGTTAAGGGATAATTAGTAACATGGGGAGAGAAGTTTCAGTTGAGTGATGATGTCAGAAACGAGGCTTTCAGGGACTGAGGAGTGAGTGGAATGAAAAAGGATAAAAAATGGAGGGAATATGTGTAGGCAACTTTGTCTAGGACAGGGGTGGGGAATTTGTGGCCTCAAGGCCACATGTGGCCTTCTAGGTCCTTGGTTGTGGTCTTTTGATTGAGTCAAAATTTTACAGAAAAAATCCTTTTATTAAGGGGATTTGTTCTGTAAAGTTTAGATTCAGTCAAAGGGCCATACTTGAGGACCTAGAGGGCTACAAGTGACCTCACGCTTGCAGATTCACCACTGGCATGTAGAAGTTTGGCTGAGAAAATGAAGAGAGATATTGGGTGATGGTCTGAAGGGGTATGAGGTTCTAGTAAAGGTTGTGAAATATAGGAGAGAACTGGGTATGGTTGAAGGCAGTAGAGAGGGACTATAAGCTGAGGAGTCAAACTTCACTTTAGAGAGAGAGAAGAATCCATGATTGAGGGGAGAATACTTTTGAGAAGATAGTAGTAGATTGAACAAGTACTTATGTAGAGGAGGCTATCTTTGGCAAGAAGAAGAGGTACCTAAGTATCAGAGATTAGGAAAGAGAAGAGAGCGATGGATAATGTCAAAGGGTTTTGAGAAGAAAAGGGAAAAAGAGGGAACTCATGGGGAATGACCTCAATACAGAAGTTCAGAATGAAGGGAAGTTTGTTGATTATGGAATGGATATTCCAAAGGGCACAGGGGAAAGTGTGGGCAGGGTTAAAATAGGACATAGGTAGAATAGGTTTGAGGATGGTGGGGATGAGAGAATGAGGGAAGAGATGTGTGGATAGTTTGTGACTATGTGGTCAGTGATTGAATAATATACCAACAAGAGAATGACAAGTAGTGGCAATTTCTTAGCCATAGGGTAGCAGTGGGATGAATTATAATCCTCAGTCTCAAAGGGATGTGATTGCTTAGTAAGGACCAAGGGCGTAAAGCTAAGCACATAGACCTGAGCTTTGACAGTTTAACTGAGTTGTCAAACACTGGCTGCTGGCCACGTTGCAGACCCCAAACACTTCCAAGTACAACCTGAGACTAAAATTTAATTGGAAACTATTTCACAAAGTAAATAAATGCAGCAGAACATAGATAATATTACTCTGAGAGGCTATGTGGTGCAGTGGATAGCATACCAGGCCTGGAATCAGGAAAACTCATCTTCCTGAATTCAAATCTGACCTCAGATACTTCCTAACTATGTGACCCTGGGCAAGTCACTTAACCCTGCTTGCATTAGTTTCCTCATCTGTAAAATGAGCTGGGAAAGGAAATGGCAAACCAAGAAAACCCCAAATGGGATTATGAAGAGTTGGACATAATAGAAAAATAACTGAAAGGTGCTAATAAAATCCCCGCCTGCAGGTATCCTTAGGCAAGATTTTGTATTTTGCTTCTTCTGTTCTCAGTGCTTAACATAGTTCCTGGCACATAGTAGGTGTTTAATAAATGGTGATTGATGATCGCAAACCTTAAAGCACTATATAAATATTAGCTCTGGCTAATGTATTATGCTTCCTGCCAATATCCTTGGGCAAGATTTAGTGGTCTTACTTCTCTTTGAGTTTGACACCACTGGCTTAAAAGATGCCTATTGGAAAGCCTAATGTCTTGAGTCTCTTCTGACTGTCATGATAAAGGTTAACTCTTGAAAAGTCTTTTATTTCTGAACCTGAAGTCTATTTATTATTATTTTTATTATTATTATTATTACTAGTAGTAATAGTAGTAGTAGTAGTAGTAGTCGTAGTCGTAGTCGTAGTCGTAATAGTAGTAGTAGTAGCAGTAGTATGGATGGTGAGGGTGGTGGGGGCTGTGGTGGTATCATGAAGGATTCATTTAGCCATAGCAGCTTTTCATGAAGGTGCGGTGTTTTAACAAAGCAATGTTCAGCAGAGAAGATCAGTAATACACCATGAAGAGTTTGAGTGGATGATATAACTGTATGAAGGCATAAACAAAGTTTGTGAGTGAGTAACTTTAAGTATATGTGTAACTGTAAGTATAAAGCCAGAGTGCAGCATGTGGTGAAGAAATTTGGGGAAGTGGGATCCTGACATCATAGATTTTAGAACTGAAAGGAATCCTAGAAGCAAAATCATAGGCTTAGAACAGTAAGAGAGCCTAAAGGTCATCTACTTAAACCCCTTCATTTTACAGATGACCAAATTAAGGATCAGAGAAATTAAGTGATTTGCCCAATGTATCAAAAAGCAGAGGCAACATATGAATCCAGGTGCTCCCTCTGACTCCTAATATAGTGCCTTTTGCACTAAGGTCTGAAACTCATTAATAGGAATTATAATGTTCTATCTGCAGCAACTAGGTTTCTAAGAATGGTTAAGGGAATGATAGAAAAACACTGTGAGGAAACCAACTTGTCACGGTATACATAAACTGTTTTTCTATGTTGTATTAAAACCGATATTTAAAGGCTTCAGAAGAAAACATAAAAACCACTGCAAAATACCTTTGAGAAGGAGTTTGACTAGAATAAAAAGTCAAACTGATTCGTTGCTAATATAACAGGAATGAAAAACAAGACCTGAATCAGGGTGAAAGGTTGTACATTATCTCTAAGATGTAGGTCTAAGTTCCAGGTTATAGTCAAGAAGAAGACAAGGATATGAGGAGGAACTCTTGGTCGGTCCCCCTTAAACCATAGTAGGACAAGGAGAAAAACATTTAGCTTGAGACTCTAAGCCAGGTGTGGGGAACCTGTGGTCTCAAGGTCACATGTGGTCCTCTGGATCCTTTGATTGAATCCAAACTTCACAGAACATATTCATAATTGGGCAAACAGAACATGTTCATGCTTGAAGACCCAGAAGACCACATGGGGTCTTGAGACTGAAGGTTCCCCACATTGCACCAGAAATTTGTAGGAAGGCTCTAGACTCAGGTATAAAAGATGTTTTAAGAGCCTATCATCATAGTAGCCCAGAAAAGAATCAAGACATTAGGCTTTCTAATAGCAATCTTTTAAGCCAGTGATGTAAATCTAAAAGAGAAATGGAGCATCTAAATCTTGCCTAAGCATGTTGTCAGACAGCACAACACATTAATGATAGCTAACATTCATATAATACTTTAAGGTTTGTAATCAGTCACCATTTATTAAACACCTACTGTTTACCAGGCACTGTGCTAAGCACTGGGATTACAAAAAGAGGCAAAAGACAGTCTCTGCCCTCAAGGAGCTCATAGTCTTATGGAGGAGACAATATGCAAGCAAGTATATAAATGTGCGCTAGATACAAGATAAATAGGAAATAATTAACAGAGAGAGGACACTAGAATTAAGAGAGGCTGGGAAAAGCTTCCCTTAGAAGATGGATTTTAGCTGAGACTTAAAGGAAACCAGGAACACTAGGAGTTGAGGAGGGAGGGCATTCCAGGTATGGGTGTAGTAGTTGATATATGCGCATGTGTATGTCTATAATATACATTTGTTTAGATGAATGTACATATATCTACTTAATTATACACATGTATGAATATACATATACATACATAAATGCACAGATACATAAAACATATAAATGCATGTATTTGTTGTTGTCCAGTCATGTCTGATTCTTCATTATCCCATATGGGGTTTTCTTGGCAGAGATATTGGATTGATTTGCCATCTTTCTTTAGTTCATTTTACAAATGAGGAAACTAAGGCAAACAGGCTGTATAACTAGTAAGTGTCTGAGGTTGGATTTCAATTCATATCTTCCTAGCACCTATATATAAATATATATATGGATATATACACACATATATATGTGTGTACCCACACATATATATGTATATATACATATATAAACATATATACATCTATATAGTGTATGCGTGTGTGTGTGTGTGTGTGTGTGCAGGCATCATCATTAGATTAATCCTACAGCAGCCATTGATTTGTATAAGTCACCTATTCAAAGCATTTAAACTGTTCCTGATCATTTCTTATCATTTTATTAATATTATTATTAGCAATAATAATTATAACAATAACATTTATATAGTGCTTTGAGATTGGCAAAGCACTTTACAAATATTATCTCATTTGATCCTCACAACAGTCATGTAAAGTCAGTGCTATTATCTCCATTTTGCTAATGATGAATCTGAGGTTGAGGGGACAAAGTTACTTACTCAGGTTCACATTGTTGGTAATAGCATAGCTTTCTAATTGGAGTAGCTTTTACCTTGATAGTAATATAAATATTTTCTGCAAATATCATATGTTGGGAAATATGTGTACAATTGTGTCTTTTGCATGTTTCTGTAATTCTGTCTTTGGTCTATCACCCCTTTATAGCATTATAAGCACCCCACAGTTGGGTGTTCTCTGCCTCTGTAACTTGCTGGAGCTACCAGTGGGGATGTCAATGAATGCTAAGTTGTAAATCAATTTGACAACATGTCTTGTCATTCACTCTACACAATTTCCTACAATCTCCTGCTGGTCTTGTTGGAGTTAGGTAAACTGGCCTAGTGGGCGATGATGCTGAGGATCAAAGGTGGTGATTCACACAGTATAATAATAATGGCAAGGAATAGTATCAGCACCAACAAAGTACAAGGTACTGCAAAAATCAAAGAACATTTCTTAGATCATGCTCAGACCCTTGCCCAATGGACATAATTGAGCTAACAGATGTGTGTCCTTATCTGTTGTTCACATCAGTCCTCATTTAGGAAGATTACATCATTGTGTAGTAGGAAAAACCCTGGAGTGGGAACTAGAGACCCACGTTCCAGCCTATGTCTAACACTTGCTAACTATGTGACCAGGAACGAGTCATTTTAACTCATCAGTTTCCTCATCTGTAAAATGGATTTAATGATATTTGTAGCAACTATTTGCGTAGTTGTAAAAAAAATGCTTTATAAACTATAAAAATAGTATAGATAAATTTCAGCTATTAGCAATTTTATAGGTGAAATTTAGGGTATGTATCTTTGTCTCTTGTTAAAGAGTACCAAGAAAATGTTCCCTTATATGGCAAATTGCGATCTGTCTATTAGGAACTTCATTGAAATTAATCATGTCTTTTTTTTGGTGCATCACCAGAAAGTCAGGATTAAGTGGCAATTATTTTAATGACTACTTATCAGGACTAGAAAGTACACTGAACAAAACTGTGTGTGCCACACACAGTACTAAACTAACCAAAAAAAAAAAATAAATAACCCTACTGCTTATTGCCTGTATGGAGTCTGGATTAGTATTTGGAATAGAAAATGTTAGAATCTACGGATTCCTGGGTTGAAAGGAGGAATAGCTGTACCCTGGAGGCTGTGCCCATTATTTTGTAGGCCCATTTGGAGGTGTCAACCCACATACTTGATGCTGATGTTAAGTATTGTGGGTTAAACTTGGGTATATATGGAAAGATGTTTAGTATTTGGAGTTTTGATAGAAATTTGTGATGGGAGTAAGACCAGAGAATCAGTTTGAATCGGGGAGAAGTGGATTGTGTGTTGAACAGTCAATGTGTGTAAAGAACTGCCAGAATCTCATTCCCCAGGACTTTGTTAGAGAGAATCAGTGTGCTATGGCTGGAGTGTGTCATTCTGCTGGTTGTGCTGAGATTGTGCTATTTGGGTGTGGATTCAAGATAAGACTGTGATCTGTTTCCTGTTGTTCTGGTGCCAATCACTAGTATTGGTTTGGGGGAGGCATTGGTATAGAGCTTAATGACATACTATTTATGAAAGTTTTTAAATATCCTGTAATTTTTTGTAAGAGGGCAGTAGAGATGAGAGAGAGAAAGACAGAAAGAGAGAAAGAGGGAGAGAGAGAGAGAGACAGAGACAGAGAGACAGAGAGAGACAGAGAGAGAGAGAGAGAGAGAGAGAGACAGAGAGACAGAGAGAGACAGAGAGAAATGAATTAGTGTTCATAGACATGATGCATAAGTTTAAGATACAGAAATGGTTCACAAAACAAATGGTCATATGCTACATGGATGGGAAGCCAAAAGTAATGACACATCCAAATTTACCAGTATATCTATTATTCCTTACATTATCTGGATACCATTTCATTTTTGACAAAAATGAGTTACTCATTTCTTGAATCAAATACTCATCTTTGATCTCTGAGCTTTGGAATAAATAGCTCTCTTTAGATTAAGAGGTTATGGGAATAGTTATTTCCTGAGTAGAAACTAGGCATTTTAGGAACCCTTTGGAGTCACTCTTCAATAAGAATTTTTCAATGATTATATGCAGTTTGAAAACCTTAAAAGATTATTTTGTTGGGGGAGAGGAAGTGAATAGGAGAATTTAGACCTATGATTTCATGGATGTGTTGATAAAAGGAATTCCGGGGGCAAAATCTGAATTTACTGGTGCAGATTGGCAATTCGGTTGAAATTTACAGTCATCAGGACTTGTCCAAAATGTTGGAAGATTGAGTGATTTGCCAAGAGTCATGTACCTAATATGTGTCAGAGGCAGAACATTGGTCTCAGATCTAGATTCTAAGGTTATCATTCCAGTTACTGTGCAGCACTGTCTGCCAAAGAGTTAATATACCCTGATAACTATCGTATTAATAACCAGTGAACTATTTACACATTTGGCAAGCTATGGCTCATTGGATAGTGTGTAGGCATGTGACTACAGAAGATATAAATGCAGCCCTCTGAACTCTGAGAATACATTTTCCACATTTCATTTTCTGATTACAGGACCTTGTAAAATACCAAACAGCCATTGTTCTCCATAGTTGATTGAATATGGCATTGCCAAGTATTTAATTTCTCTAAATAAATTTTCATAGTTGGCAAGGACTGAATGTATAATAAATTATAAATGGAAAGGCTAGTTCTTCATCTTATAATAGCATTTCATTTTTTTGGAAATAGTTTTTTATTTTTTTCAATTACATGTAAAGATAGTTTTCAACATTCATTTTTTATAAAATTTTGAGTTCCAATTTTTTTCTCCTTTCTTCTTATCCCACTTCCACAATATGGCAAGCAATCTGATATAGGTTATACATGTGCAATCATGTAAGCATTTTTCCACATTAGTCATGTCATGAAAGAAGAAACGGAACAAAAAGGGGAAAGCCATGAAAAAAAAGAAACAAAGTGAAAATAGTATACTTTGATTTGCACTCAGACTCCATAATTCTTTTTCTGGATATGGATAGCATTTTCCATCTTGAGTCTTTTGGAATTGTTTTGGATCACTGTATTGCTGAGAAGACAAGGGTGGGGAACCTGTGGCCTTCAGGTCACATTTGGTCTTTTAGTTCCTTGGGTGTGGCATTTTGACTGAGACTAAGTTTTACCAAACAAATCCTTTTATTAAGGGGATTTGTTCCGTGAAGTTTGGATTCAGTCAAAGGGCTGCACTTGTGGTCTGGAGGCCACAGGCTTATCACCCTTGAGCTAAGTTAATCATAGTAGATCATTGCACAATGTTGCTGTTACTGTGTATAATGTTCTCTTAGTTCTGCTCACTGCATCAGTTCATGTAAGTTTTCCAAGTTTTTTCTCAAATCTGTCTGTTCATAATTTCTTATAGCACAATAGTATTACATTACATTCAAATACTGCAACTTGTTCAGCTGTCCCCTCAATTTCCCATTCTTTGCCACTACATACAGAGCTGCTACAAATATTTTTATACATGTAGGTCCTTTTCCGTTTTTCTTACGATATATTTGTGATACAGACGTAGAAGTGGTATTGCTGGGTCAAAGAGTATGCATGATTTGGTTGCCCTTTGGGTATAGTTCCAGATTACTCTCCAGAATAGTTGGATCAGTTCACAACTCTACCAACAATGCATTAGTGTTCCAATTTTTCTACATATTCTCCAACATTTATCATTTGCCTTTTTTGTCATATTATCCAATCTGACAGGTGAGAGGTGGTACCTCAGAGCTGTTTTGATTTGCAATTCTCTAATCAATAATAATTTAGAGCATTTTTTCATATGATTATAGGTAGCTTTAATTTCTTCATCTGAAAACTGCTTGTTCATATCCTTTGACCATTTATCAATTGGAGAATAACTTGTATTCTTATAAATTTGACTCAGTTTTCAATATATTTGAGAAATAAAGCTTTTATAAGAGACACTTGCAAAAATTTGTTTCCTGTGTTTCTGCTTTCCTTCTAATCTTGGTTGCATTGGTTTTGTTTGTGAAAAAATTAATTTAATGTAATCAGAATTATCCATTTTGAATTTCCTAATATTCTCTTTTTCTTGTTTGGTCATAAATTTGTTCCTTCTCCATAGATCTGACAGGTAAATTATTCTTTGCTCTCTTAATTTATTCTTGGTATCACTCTTAATATCTAAGTCATGTACCCATTTTGACCTTATCTTGGTATATCACAGGGGTGGGTACCTGTGGTCTTGTAAGTCTTTAGGTATGACCTTTTGACCAAGTCCAAATTTTACAGAACAAATCCTTTTATTAAGGGGATTTGTTCTGTGAAGTTTGAATTCAGTTAAAGAACCTCACTTGAGGACCTAGAGGGCCACATGTGGCCTCGAGGCAGCAGGTTCCCAACCCCTGGTGTATGGTGTGAGATGCTGGTCTACACATACACACATATATATTCCCTTCAACTATCCTCATACTGAGAAAAGTCTCATGAGTTACAATTATAGTTTTTCCATGTAGGAATATGAATGGTTCAACTTGAATAAGTTCCCTATGATTTCTTTTTCCTGTTTACCTTCTCATGCTTCTCTTGCTTCTTGTATTTGAAAGTCATATTTTCTGTTCAGCTCTGGTTTTTTCATCAAGAATACTAAAAAGTCCTCTATTTCATTGAATGACCATATTTTCCCCTGAAGCATTATTCTCAGTTTTTCTGGGTAGATGATTCGTGGTTTTAATCCCCTCCTATATCTTACAGGGTAAGGTAGATTTCTTTACCCAATCAAGTATGTATGTTATTTCTTCTTTGAGTTAAATCTGATGAGAATAAGGTTCAAAGTATGCTCACCCCTTCCTTCTTTCCTTCTACTGTTATAGATCTTTCATGTATTTTCATGTGATATAATTTACCCTATTCTGTCTCCTCCTTTCCTCTTTTCCTAGTACAATCCTTTTTTCACCCTTTAGTAATTTATTTTTATCATCACATCAGTCAACTTATACCCACACCCTTTGTCTAAGTATACTCTTTCTAACTGCTCCAATAGGGATATAATTCTTAAGAGTAACAAGTATAATTGTCCCATGTAGGGATGTAAACAGTTTAACCTTACTGAATACCATTTTTTCCCCTTTCTTGTTTAACTTTTTTATGCTTCTCTTGAGTGTTGTATTTGAGGATCAAATTTTTTGTTTACCTCTGGTCTTTTCATCAGGAAAGTTTGACATTCCCCTCTTTCACTGAATTTCCATCGTTCACCCTGGAAGATTATGCTCAGTTTTGTTGAGTAGTTGATTCTTGGTTGTAATCCAAGCTCCTTTGCCTTCTGGAATATCATATTACAAGCCTTTAATGTAGAAGCTGCTAAGTCCCGTGTAAGCCTGACTTTGGCTCATTGACATTTGAATTGTTTCTCTCTGGCTGCCTGCAGTATTTTCTCCTTGACCTGATAGCTCTGGAATTTTGCTACAATATTCCTTGGTGCTTTCATTTTGGGATCTCTTTCAGGAGGTGATCAGTGGATTTTTTCAATGACTATTTTAGACCCTGGTTCTAAGATATTGGGGCACTTTTCCTGATAATTTCCTAAAAGATGATGTTCAGGCTCTTTTTCTGTTCATGGCCTTCAGGCAGTTCATTGATTCTTACATTATCTTTCCTGGATTTGTTTATTTTCCTAGTTAGTTGTTTTTCCAATGAAGTATTTTACATTTTCTCCTATTTTTTCATTCTTTTGATTTTGTTTGACTAATTCTTGATGTCTCATAGAGTCATTAGCTTCTACTTGACTGATTCTAAATTTTAAGGAATTATTTTCTTCACTGAACTTTTGTACCTATTTTTTCATTTGTTCAATTCTATTTTTTAAGGAGTTGTCTTCTTCAGTCAATTTTTGTGGTTTCTTTTCCAAGTTATTGACTCTTTTTCATAATTCTGTTTCATAACTCTCATTTCTTTTCCCAATTTTTCTTCTCTCTCTCTTACTTGATTTTTAAAAACCTTTTTGAGTTCTTACAAGAGGACTTTTTGGGTTTGAGACAAATTCCTATTCAGCTTTTAGGCTTTGTATGTATGCATTTTCATATTGTTGTTTTCTGAGTTTTTATTTGAATCTTCCCTGTTGCCACAGTAGCTTTCTATGATCGGGGCTCTTTTTTGTTTTATACTCATTTTTTAAAGTTGAGCTCTGTTTTTGGGGTGCTGGGGGCACTCTCCCAAGCTTTTTGCATTGAGGGCCAGGGGCCTGGTCACTGGCTTTCTGCACTGGGGTGTCTGGGGCTGGCGGCTTGCCCAATGAGCTAGAGTGGACTGGCCTAGTCCTGCCTACTGTTCCGTGGGTTCCAGGGCTGATAGTTTGACTGCTGTGATGGGACTGGAGGCTTCATAGCTGACTTGCTGTACCACTGGCCTGCTGAGCCAGGACCTCAGGGTTTCAGGTACTAACAGGCTAAGAGCCTCCTGTTGGCCTGCACAGATATTGCCTGTGCTGGGCTCTGTTCCCCTTTTACCCAAGTGACACCTTTCCTTAAGTCCTTCTAAGTTATCTTGGGCTGGAAAATTTTTTCACTCTCTCTCTTTATGGATTCTATCATTCCAGAATTCTTTTAGAGCAGTGGTTCTCAACCTTCCTAATGCCGCAACCCTTTAATACTCCTATGTGGGCATATCTGCATGTGGGCAGACCCACCTGGAGGTGGATAGAGGAGTGGTGTCTCAGTTCCTAAGACCACTGGAAATACATGTTTTCCGATGATCTTAGGGGACCCCTGTGAAAGGGTTGTTCAACCCCCCCAAAGGAGTCGCGACCCACAGGTTGAGAACCACGTTTTAGAGCCTTCATTGAAACTCTGCAGAGTTTAGGCAACTTTCTGGCTTCTCTCTGTCATCTTGGCTTTGTCCCTTATACTGGCATTTCTGCAAGACTTATGATACATTAGCCTAAGAATATCAAAGATGAAAAAGGGATGTGCAATGTAAATTGGCAGTGAAAGAGATGAAGCAAAGGTCCTAAGCCATGTTGTTTCCTTTATTCCCCGCCTCCCCCCACTTCAGGTATCTTCATAGATAATTGCTTATATAGGGAAACCAAAAATGGTGCTTTTGCTTAGTACCAGATTTTTGGTGCCTCACTGTCCACATGGGAACCATGTGTAGTCCTTGCAAGCACAATTTCACATGAGCATCAAACAGGAGATGGAAGCATAGAATGATGGTGAAAATATAACTCCCTAGTAATGGTGTCAGTATTTTGCTGCAGCCTAAAATCCTTCCTTAGAAGAGCAGAGCATCACACCCTACACATTCTCTGCCTTCTGCAGCTGGGACTCTATGAAAACCCCAGGAGAACAATTCTTCTTTACCATTCTCAGCTTTATTTTCATCACTAAGCACTGAGACAATAAAGAAAATGGGTTTTACTCATAAATGAGAGTTATTTGACTTTCAATATTTGTACTGTGGCAAATACCTTCAGATGTTGCTTCCTGCTGAGTCTTTTCACTGGGAAAGGCTTTTTTTTTTTAACCTGGGATAGGCTCCCTTTTCTCATCAGAGTAGACCTTGGGATGCTAACCTCTCTTAATTTGACCTCTTAGCATGTCAGATAATGCCCTGGTAATTTGGTTGGAATGACACTTATATTGTAATTGTTTCCACTGTACCTCAGACGTTCCATGGTAAAGGGTCTAGTTAAATGAGACTTGGATTTCCCCTTCTGTTAGGTTGGTTATTGGTTCTCATGGAGCACATGAATTGACAACATTTTAGGATAGCTCCTTAAAGGGGTCGTGGAAGTGGCATCCTGAAGTTCATTAGTCATCATGTGTGATTCATCCAAGATTTAAATGGTCAGCATATTTTTAATTCTATATTTGCTTCCTTTTCTTTGCTCCCTTATAGGGGAGTGACCCACTCCCATTTCTTTCCTTCCCTATTAAGGTTGAATTCTAAAAATGATACCACCAGAGGCTGATCTTACACATTTTAGTGACTTTGCTATTTGTTACTTTCATCTTAGAGTTCTAAAGTGAGATAATGTTGATTCATTTAAAAACAAAAAAAAAATAAAAAAAAATTATGGAATCTACTTAGTATGACTATACAGGAGACAGTATAGGGAGGAAACAATGGTTCTGGAGTCAGAAGATCAGGGTTAAAATTCTACTGTTGATAATACTACTTTTGCGACCTTGGTCAAGTCATTTGACCTTGGTGTGTCTGTTTTTTTTCCACTGTAATCTAAGAGGATTTTGCTATATGGCCTCTGAGGTAACTTCTAGCCCTAGATTTATGATCTATTTACTTGTAAAAATCTTTCCTTAACTAAATAACCTTTATAATTTCTAAATTTGTCATGTTTTTAATACTTCCCTTTTATCTTTAGGAATAGCTACTCTAAACTAGTTTCATAACCTCATAGGGGAAATTGTCCATTCACCAAAATGTTCTTATTCACTCTTAACTCAGGCTAATTGGGTATTTTGGTATTGGAATGAAAGGAGACACTCTTAGGCTTTTTAGAAGTTAACAAAAGGACATTCCCTTAGCTATAGTATGGAAAGGATTTCTGGCAGGGCTACATCATTGATTCTGTCAGGGGTATCATAACTTCTTCTGGGTTGACCACGCTGGTTCTCAGGTCAGAAATATGTAGCAAGCTTGAACAACAAGACCCTGATTTCTCATTCATCATCTATTGTTCTTAAACTACCAGAAAGTCATAAAGATTGCAGAGCCTTAATTCACTTGATCAATTAAGTTCTGAGGATGGTTTCAATACATTTGTAGAAGGAAAAACTAGCTTGTATGGGATAAATCTTTCTCCTCAAAAGAAGGGTATACCTGAATCTAATTCCTTTCACAGAGAGTGTTCATGGAGCATTACAACTTAGGAAACAACATTATAACAAATTGTTCTTGATTATATGAGCTTTCTAGAAGTTTCCATGTGAAACAATGCCTTGTAGAGTGCATGATTACAAAGTAATCTGACTGATTTCTTAACCAATCTACCAGAAAGTATATATCCTACTGAATGTTGTCTCCTTCAAAGTACTGCTTGGAATAATAGATACCTATTCCAAGGATGTTGCAGTTGCTCAAAACATTTTTGTAAACTTTACTTTTGAAACTGCTTTTAGAGTTTATGCTTCATTCTTTTAGATACCTTCAGTGTTAGTGAATCTTTCTCCCTTGATGATTTAGTGCATTTTGGAAACAAACTCAATCATTCAAAACCAAAGCTGGTGAATAAGCTGTGAGTTCTGTGTGAGAAATACTTCTTAGGGTATGAAATGAAGTATAATGATAAAGCAATGAGACTGACATCTAAGCTATTCTAAAAGAGGATTTCAAAACATAGGTTGAGTTACTGCATTGTCAAAATGAGTTTAGCCTTCAATGGTGATAATTTTCAGGAGGACACAGTCATATGTGTGTATGCATTCTAGGACATTGTATAAAAAAGTCACGTCAAAACTGTTCGTAGCTTTTTATTTAGTGATTCTGCTGTTGGATATATACTCCAGAGAGGCTAAAAAAAGAAATAAAGGTACAGAATATAATAAAATATTTATAGAATGAAAAGCAGCATTACACAGTACATAAAGAGCCAGCTTCAGAGTAAGGAAGACCTTAGTTCAGCAGTTCCCAACCTGTGGGTTATGTTCAATTTAAATACATCCTGAATATCAGGTATTTACATTACAATTCATAACAGTAGCAAAATTACAGTTATGAAGTAGCAACGAAGATAATTTCATGGTTGGGGGTCACCACAACATGAGGAACTGTATTAAAGGGTCACGGCATTAGGAAGGTTGAGAACCACTGCCTTAGTTCAAGTTTGATTTTTGAGCATACACTACCTGGATAACCCTGGGTAAGTCACTTAAGGACTCAGTGCTCTAGGTAATTCTCCAAACTACTTAAGTTGCATAAGTGTTGGTCTGAATTAGAGGGAATTTTTTCATTAAGAAGTTACTGTGTCTATGAAATCACTGGTTAGGACACTCCTTGACACTCATCCCCTCCCCCCCCATCCAATAGTAGTAGGATTTTGGGAGCAAAAACATGAAAACAAAGTGGCTATTATCAACTGAGGAATGACAAAACAAATTGGTATATGGATTTAATTAGGTATCATTTGACCTATAAGAAATGATAGATTAATTTGAGGAAATCTGAGAAACATGAGAAGACTTGTAAGGACTGATGTAGAGCAAAATAAATTGAACCTGAGAAACAATATGTGATGGCTATAATAATACAAGTAAAAAACCTCAATTAAATGAAATTTATCACTGTGTAATTACAGTGACCTATTTTCACCCTAGAATAAAGAAAGACACGCTCTCCCCTCTGTGGAGGATCAAAGTTGAGGGGTAGAGGGATGGAAAGAGGGCTTCTATTTTGAAAGATTTTGTTTAGCTTCTTTTCTTTGTTATAAGCGAAGTCTCAAGTAGGGGCAGGCTGTTTTTAAGTAACTGTGATGCAAAAATAAGAGTCATCAATAATCAGTGCATTACTTTATATACATTATTTTCTTATAGGGCTTCTAGTTTTCTTTTCAGATTGATGCACAGATATTGTGTGTTTACATGTACATATGTGTGTGTATACGCATATCTATCTATACTCCCAATTTTTGAGACTAAGAGTTACATTTTCTAGTGCTTGTATTATTTTATAGGAGTGCAAATATTGAAATTATAAGCTACCAGGAGCACATTTCATGCATGTATTGCATAGCATTTTTGAATGGAGGTGGGTTACATGAAGAACATTCAAGTTGAACCACCAGAGTTGATACCTATAGATTGTCTAAATATGTAGAGTTCAGTCCTAAGATAAAGGCATACTAAACATTAGAATAGGATTAATTGGGGCAGCTACCATGGGCCCTAGGCTTTGTGAAACCTTTAGTTGCAAGGGGAAAAAAAGCACTTTTCAGTTTAGCACTGATTCAGAGAGGCAGTCATTCAGGAAGAATATTTTTAATCTCATGCTAAAAATTGCTCAAGACTTTTATAGGTGCAATCATCACAAAACATACATAAATAAGTAGGATTCACCCTCTATTAACATTATTTATATCATCCTGCCAACTCCCCTTACACAAGTTATGGAATATATTTATTTCCTTTCTTCCTTCCTTCCTTCCTTCCTTCCTTCCTTCCTTCCTTCCTCCCTTCCCTCCTTTCTTCCTTTCTTCCTTCCTCCTTCCTTCCTTCCATCCTTCCTTCCTTCCTTCTCCTCTCCTTTTTCTACCTCTCTTTTCCTCCTTTTCTTTCTTTTCTTCCTTCCATTTCTTTACTCTCTAAATAGCTTCCCATGATCATTTAAAAATTATTTTCCAGAATAAAGCTTCAGGGGTAGGTGGTCTTGGATTAGAAATGGGGTTAGTTTGATTTGTGATTTGTCTTGGGACCCCATTTTCCTTAGAATACCCAGGCACCTAGTCAACTGGATTTAAAATATATATGCCTAGACTGTGGGGTTAATGTTATATAAATAAAGATTAAATCTCAACCGAGCTGAGGATGGAGCATTTGTTTAGGCTTGTTTTTTTCTCAACCTATAATAGGTCCTTTAAAGGGACCTATTACAAAGTAAAGACCCAACAAGCAAGGTGAAATGATAATTAAAATAAAAAAATCCTATTGACTTTAAAGAGTCATTATATCAAACTATCAGAAAAGCAAGATGGATACAAAGATAAATAAGAAATAAAGAGGCAGCCAGAGAAAGAATACTTAAAGAGTATACCACACAGGAATCTATTTCTGAAAGGCAAGTATTGGGCTTGCTTATCTTCTCTAAAGAAATAGCCTGAACTCAGCTAAACTCTAAGGGCTTGAGATGGATGCTTTAAAAATGAAGAGAGAAAATTCCATTCCTCTGTGCCTGAATCTTTGATACTTGATGGCACTAAGAATGGCTGCTGGTTGCTGTCACCCAGATGTAGTCTCAGGAAGCAGAATTCAATTCTAGTTTTCCACCCCATGTTCATCTATACCTTCACTGTCCTGGATGTTGAATGGTGTAAGAGGCATGGTTCATGGGAAAACAAACAAACAAATCCTGCAACATTATTGTTGCCAGTGCTATTGCTTTAATTCTCCTTCCCAAGCATGTAGCCATCACTTTTCTTTAAACTTCTGTCTTGTTATATATAAATTACATCTTTCAGAAGAACAGAAAATAACCTCACCTTTGGAACTTTTAGTTCTGTTAACTTAACCATGCATCGCATATTGCAATGAACAATCAGTGTGCCAGGCACACAGAATGAGAGAATCATTGGAATTCTTCTCAACTTGCCTTTTTTTTTTTACTTTATTGGAAACTATTTTTTCCTCCAGATATTTGCAGACCAGAATAATTCAATAAGCCCATTTGTGTTTCTTCTTTTGTGAAGTGATGAAATATATCACATTTAAACAAGTCTGTCCACTAAGAGAAGTAACAATAATGTTATATCAAATGCCAACTTCATGGATATTTAATAGGATATCTTTCCAATTGTTATCCATGAAAAAATTTTAACATTCACAGAATGTATTCCTTTATTCATAATATATCATATCTATATCTTAAATTATATGCCTCTAGGTAAATAGCATGTACATTTATGCATAAGATGTGTGCACATATATTTATGTGGATATATATTTCATGCAAATTGTAATCTGGATATATATGTATTTATGTATACACATGTCATAATATGAATATATATGTGTATGTGTATGTGCATATATACATATAAGAGCACCTGCATTTCTTTATCTATATATTACCATACTACATCTTGAGATATAG
>CM053582.1:470779390-470798152 GCA_028627135.1 Pseudochirops cupreus
TTAATCCTTAATATATCATTAATTATTATAATTATAAGGAATTACTGTGTGTATAATATATGCACACTCTCCTTAGCTCCTTGACTCTGTTTTTAAAGCCAAGATTAAGCCTCACTGCTGGCCCAATTTTATTGCTGATATCTCAATCCAGAAAAATATGGGTTTATAATAAAGTCCTGACACAAACTTCACTCTAATAAACCATAAGATGAGCCAATAAACCATAGGAAGAACCTATTACTGAGAGCCATTACTTGGTCTACTGCAGAGGACAGAGCAATTTTATTTTTTGTTTGGAATGTTTCTTGAGTTCTCCCCATATAAGGTTGAAGATTATGGAGTTAAGTTCAAGGAGGATGGGAAAACTGTCCTGCCTGAGAATTCCAGAGAAAAGCATTGAGAGCTGAACCGTGTAAATTGTGTAATCAGTAATGCCACTTTTGTTATAGTAAACTCCAAAAAAGTCACTTGGTATGTTTCAAAGGCCATGTTGTGGACAAAGTTGGTATTGAACTAAAAAGAGCACCAATAACATTTAAGAGTGAAATGGGGAGAAACATATTTTCAGTTCATTAGTCCTATATTGAGAGAATTATTGTGCATTGCCTTTTTGTGGAGCAAATAATTTGTTTCACAATTTCAGGGATGCCCAGAAGTCACATGCTCTTTTCTCAATGCGGGCTAGTTGGATACATGCTATGCTGGAAGCAGTGAGGTTTTATTTTTTTTTTTTTACCACTGCTGTTTTATTTTTAGCACTGTCTCATTTCTCCAAATTCCATCTCACCAGCATAGTCTTTAATAGTCCGCCCACTTGTTAATGAACTCAATACTTAGCTCATTCCAATTGCCCCTTGAGTCTGAACAACAAGTCATTTAACGTCACAGTGAGAGTCTTCTTCTTGATCCAAAGAAGAGTTGTTTTCAATGTCCAGAAGCATAATTTCCCCCATAATTATGTAGGTTTTGTTTGTCTCCTTTTCAATGTTTGGTGACTTTAATGAGGAGTCCAAAGTATATATATATATATATATATATATATATATATATATATATATATATATATATATATATTGTTTTCCACCCATCATTGAAGGACTTTTGGAAAGTATCATCAGAAATATGGTGTTAAAACGGCGTGGCAAATGGCAAACAAATGCCTTTTTTCCCAAGTGGCTAATTTGTATAGAGCACTGTTTTCATAAAAAAAAAAAATGTAAGTAATGTAATAAGACCCCAATGCTGATTCCTTTGAACGAGGAGAGGTCTCTGGTGATATTGGTCTTGCCAGTGACAACACTAGTAGTACTGTCTGTGTATGGTCTTCCAACTTGGAAGGTGACATATTTGACCCTTTGTTATTCCCCATTTACTATCTGTTGAACAAATAGAGAACCTGATTCACAGAAAAATTAAATGAATGTCAATCAAACCTGGGAGCAACATGCAAGTATGCTTGTTTCTAGGTCAAGGTTCTATCTTAAAATAGTCTTCTTTTAAATGTGAAGTATTTTTTGAATGAGATAAAAGCTGGAAACAAAATGAGTTCTCATAATTTGGGGAATAACTAAACAAATTGTGGTATATGAATATAATTGACTATTGTATTGAGATATAAGAAATGAAAAAAACTGAGCAATTCAGGGACACTTAGGAAGACTTGTTTGAAGTGATCCCTTGTGCGGGAAATCAGAAGCAAAGAGGATCATATATACAGTGAACACAATAATGTAAATGATTTAAAAAAAAATAAAATCTGACTTGTGATTTCATTGATACAAGGGATTCTTCATGAGGAATCCACAGAGAGATGCTTTAAGCACAGAGAAGTTAAGTTTCTTGCTCAGGGTTACAGAGCAAGTAAATGTCAGAGGCAGGTAATTTCCTTGGCCCACCTCTATATCTTCTGTCTATTCCTGAGGCAGTCTAACTGTGATCATTGTGATGAATAATCTTTGTTCCAGGGCATGGATGACAAAACACACCTATCCCCTTAGCAGAAAGGTGTGGGTGGAGGGGCTAGAGATGTTAAATATGGTATATTCTTTCAGACATGGGAACTATTTTGGATGATTTTACTTAAACCTCTATTTTTTTTTCTACAAGGGGGCAAGGGTAAAAGAAACTGATCTATAAGAAGATAAAAGGCAAAAATAAAACTTTTCTTTTAAAAAAGGGAATTGTTGGGAAGTAAATCCAGAAACAAAAAAGGAAATAAACATCAGTTATTGTATTAAATGTAGCATTATTATTGTTCATGTCATTAGGCCTAAACTTTATTGCATTTTGCCAGAGGCTGTTACAAAAATTTTATATCTATATACGTATGCATACATACATGCACATGTATATATATATATATTTAAAATCGAACTGACCAAAGACAAAGCTTAACCATAACTCTAAAATGAAAGTCAGAAAAGTAGTTTTATGTGCACGTTTTAATTCTAGGCAAGAGAAACAAAAATGCAGCGAATAAGAAAATAAAACAACGTGGTGAGTCAATGCATTCTGTACAAAAATCTTTCTCCTTTGTCATCTTTCTCTCAGCTTGTAGGGTGTTACAATAAATAATTAGAGGCAGAGAAAATTCTAAACCAGTTTATAGGGACATGGTTAAAGGAAATCAAGGTGAAAACAGACAAACATAAAAATAACTGAGGAAGCACGAAGAAATCTAGTTAATTATAGAGTTGCTTTTAAAAGGAATTTTTTTCCTTTGAGAAACAGAATTTTTGTTTGGTAATTAACAGACCCGCATGGCCCATTACATACTCAGAATCTGAAGGCATTGATTTGTCTATCTACTGCTGCCATACTTGCTCTTTTCGGATCCTCTTCCCCTGAGGGTTTTGCTGATTTCATAATTGAGGTGTGGGGAGTGAAAAGGGGGGAAGTTACCAACGAGCACCCGCCATGATTTCTGCTATTCTGAGGGGGTCCGATGTGACTCCTGTAATTTTCCAGCCTCTCTGTTTTCTTTTATTATTTCCAAAAGAGCGAAATGACACATCAGGGACCAGTAAGAATAACAAGAGCTCTCAGACACACAGAATGAGCCATACTTACCCAAACAAATACTGGATCACTGGGGATTTTTTTTTCTTTTTTATTCTTTTAAAAGAAATCCTGACTGGCTATCCAGCTCCCCTAAGGTGTGGTTAATTGAAAACACTACAGAAAGAACATTTTATACAATTATGGCCCAATTCATAGTGCAGGAGCACCCCAGGCTGCTGTGAATCAGCCCTGGAAGAGTGTCTTCCACATTCAAATATCTCCTTCACTCAGCAAAGGAATGTTGTCTTGGAACAGTTCCTGTGCTCTAAGACCTCCCTCCCCTAGTAGGCTCAGAGTACAGCTCCCTCTGATTTTGCCATGTTCTCTTCCAGTACTAACCACAGAGAGTAACTTTCCTGGGCAAAGAAAGCCTACATTTTGAAGGATGCTTAGCAACAAATTCTATCAATGTGGAAGGTGGGGGAAGGGAAGGCTTTAAAGACGGATCAATCAGGAGCATGTTGGTGTCATTCAAAGGAGGAAGGCCTCCTGTTGGCAGGTGTTTGGATAGGGAGAGGGCAGTTCGCTTAGCTTCTAGCTAGATGGAATTACAGCTGACAGATTCTAGATCACTTAGGACAAATAGGTAAATATAAGCCAACTAGGTTACTCTCTCAAGGAAGTTCATACTTAGTGCAACAAAAATGAGATAAAACAACAGATGGTATAGTTTCAGGTATGGAATTATAAGGTACTTGGAATGAAAAATGTAGGGTTTCCCCCTTATGCTCTCCATTAATAATATTTCTGGGATTTTTAAATAAATCAATTTCCATTCCCATTCTGGTAAAGGGATCATAAATGGCAGAATAACTATGAAATTCCAGGTACCTTCAAAAGCACTTGAGACAGGACACAGGATAGTTGGAGCTCAATTTTGCTGATTTGGTAACTTTCTTTTATGGAACAGAATGCTTTAGGAAAAGGAAAACATAGTGGAAAGAAGGCTGGGTTTTTAACCCTAAATCCTGGGTTTGAATCCTGGCCCTGCCATTTACAATTTGCATGATTGTAAATGAATCAATTTCCCATTTTAGGTCTCAGTTTCTTCATTTGTTAAATGAAAGGGTTGAAGTAAATGTCTCCTTCAGTCCAGCCCTACTCTAAATCTCTGATGTTCCTGCCTCCTCTCCCCTTTCCCAGGTCTACTAGTTTAACTACCTTAGTTTATTTGTTCTATTTTCTTTGCTAGGATTAGATATGGGGGCAGTTAGCCTGAGAGAACAGGTCTCCCTTCCCACCTCCCCCTTTTCAACAGGATCAACAAACAGTTGGCCTGGGAAGGGTCAACAATTGTCATTTGCAACTGTAGGCCAGTTTCATTCTGGCTACTTGGCAATGAAAAGAAAATCTTTTAATCCAAATGGAGTCAAGAAATCTTCATTCTTTAAGCAGTTGTAGCTTCTGAATTCAGGGAATTCAAAGCAGGGAATAAAGTTGCCTATCTCACTTTATACTTTCGTGGCTCCACACCCCACCCCTGAGCCTTAATTGGGGAAGATCTGAAAAGACTGTTAAGCCAAAGTTCTCATGTGTTGCCTGTTTGTGTTACAAATGCGACACCACCATAAGGACAAGAGATTTATCCTTGACACCTGGTGCAAATCAGCAGAATGATACTATCCAAAGTTGAAAGTCGGTAAACGTGACTCCTTCCATCTCTCAGAATCTATATTGAGACTGTGCTCACTTCACCCTTTGCAGGGGTTTAACTTCCCTGGTTAGGGATGAATTTTCAATGTCCTTATATCACTTTTGCCTAGACTATGGCTTATTTCATTTGAGGCCAAAAGCCTGAACAATCATTTGATTCTTTGTGTTAGGCAGGCTGTTCGTGGTCATTCTGAAGTTTTACTGGTTCATAACCTCTGTCATCAGAAGCTACAGTTTTCTAAGAGAAAGAATCCAAGTGAACAGGCAATAATGTGTTCATATTATCAGTTCCTGGCTGTCCATGCTTTCATCCTCTTCTCTCCCACACATGCCCTTATTGCTTTGCTACTCACCCACCAATGAAGGTCTGTCAGTGCCAGTGAGAGGTCGACATCAAAGTACTTTGCATCTAGCAGCTTGCCTCTAATGCTGGCATTAGAGAGAGAAGTGGAGAGTGAGGGAGATGGAGAGATGGTGAAGGAGAGAGGGAGAGAGGGAGAGGGAGAGGGATAAGCACAGAAATCGAATGAATGGCCCTCTCATGTGGAGAGAGACCAAAGAATAGAACAAAACCTTCTATTCTCCTGCTCTTTATTATGCTCCTGGGCTGAGTGTGCATATGTAGTGCACAGCTGAATTTGAACTGCATTAACACTCTTTCAGTTTACAAACAAGAGGCCTAATTTAGAAGAAAAATCTCCTATCTGATTATTTCTTTGTGTTTACCCATGTGGAGAAAAAAAAATGTCTGTACAGAGAAGGGGCTTTGAGGTGGCTTATTAACTTTGCAGTCTGTATCATGATTGTGAAGGGCAATTGGTAGATCATCATTCATCTATAATTTCCAGACATATATAGATATTTATGCATATATGTATGTATGCACATATGTACATATATATATTTATGTGGGGATTGCTATTTATCAGTGCAATGAAAAATATTAGGCATATCTTATTTTTACTATGTCTAATTGGCTTCCTCTCTCACAATGCTCTGATTGTTCTCGGTATGTGATAAAATAGCTCTCTTCCCCTTTATTTGTTATTTACAGCATGGATGGAGAGGCTCACACTTAAGTTACTTGAAATACATTAAAATTTCCAAAGAGGGCAAAGGGTCTAACCTGAGACTGACTTTTTCTTTTGTTTCCAACCAGCCTGGCTTCCCCTGCTGCTTCTTGCATGGTGGGTCTCACTTTTCCAGGAAACCACGGAATGAAAGGGGCATGGAGGAAGTGAGAGATACTTAGAGACAACGATGCAACGTGGTAGAGTGGTCGAAATCTTCTGGAGATTTTCTGTACTAGGAGAGCATGATAGGTATCCAGTGATGAAGGAAGGGAGAAGTGTAGAATGGAGGAAATGCAAACTGTGGAAATAAAGCTGTGTTTAAAAAAATGAGTATGCTACACCATAACAGTAACAATAACAATAGCCAGCAATTGCCTATGGCTTTAAAGTTTTCAAAGGATTTCATATACATTATCTAATATGCAATAACTCAATGAGGTGTGTGTTATTTTTTATCACCTTTTATGAGGAATTGAGACTGAGAAAAGTTAAGTGACTTGCTCAGAATCATAAAACTAAATGTCTGAGGCAAGATTTGAATTCAGGTCCTGGCTAACGGCCCAAGAATTTATCCATTGCATTGCCCAGTTAGAAGTAATAGCTGATATTAATATAGTTCTTTAAAGGGCTATATCACTTTTCATATCTCATTTGATCCTTACAACTCTTTTGTAGATGTCATTATAAGCCCCGTTTTACAGACAAAAAAATAGAAGCTAAGAAGTTATATAATTTGTCCAGGGTTTCCCAAATAATAAATCTCTGACATAGTATTTGAATGCTGGTTTTCAAGACTTCAGGTCCAGTCTTCTATCATCAATGAAAAGAAGAACTTATAACTGTTGGATAGGAATGTTATGTTAAGAAAACATAGGTAAATCTTAGAATTTAGTTTGTGTTGCTTAAGCATTCTGTCCAGCTACTCTTACTTAGCATTTTTTTCTTCTGAGTTCCCGGAAAAATTCTAACAGTGAAAGTCATTTCTATTGAAGAGAATTACTGAGGTTATGGAATCCCATTTAAGAGGTCTTTGAGGGGTCGCTTGGTGGCACTGTGAATAGAGTACTGTCCCTGGAGTCAGGAGGACCTGAGTTCAAATACGGCCTCAAAATTTGGCCTTAGACACTTAACACTTACTAGCCGTGTGACCTTGGGCAAGTCACTTAACCCCAATTGCCCTGCCTGCCCCTCTTCAAATTGAATATAGTAAGCACCCTCAACCACCTGTGGTGATCTAGGTCCATACTTCCCTGATCTTGAGGCAGTAGACAAGATCTCCTCAATATTCTTTTTCTACTTCGTGAGTTTCGAGGATTAATCTATAATCTTTAATGAATTATTTTACTTGTTATTCTTCAATTTAAAAAGAGTCATAGAGATAATGCTCGATTGTCTTTTACACGCTAGCATGCTTCACTATACTCATGGCTCTTTAATAATAATAGAAATCATCACAGCAGCATGTTATTTCTATCGACAAGGCCAGACAGGTTTTATTTCTAACCATGTGAATTTATGGCAAGGTTTGGTTTTGAAGTTGCCATGAGAACTACTTGGTTTTCTAATTAAGCAAATGTGACCTAAAGCATTTCCTTTTCATACGTAGGTCTAGAAGAAGTCACTAATACATAGCTAGGAACCAAATCTTTTGAAGGATACTCTCTTGTACATTTACACATACATAAAACACTCAGGTTCTTGGTTATGAATTCAAGTACATCAGGGTTGGAAGGATTCTCTTTTCTAAACTTATAAGACATTTTCCTCATGATCACAACTAAGTATCTTGTTTCATACTTTATAAGAAAATGAGTTCATTCCTAAGAGCTTTCTTCTTCCTGCCTCTGCATCTGACAGCCTTTTGATATCATCTCCAAGTATCACCTCATTTAGGCCATTCTCTGATGAAAGAGTGACTCTCCTCTTTGTCAAGGTCAAATCTTCTATAGGTATGCTTCATCTCCTATAATAATACGTTTTTAATTTTTGCCCCCCATAATATTTCCTCTCAATTTTTAGACTTTTCCTATCTACTGGCTCCTTGCCTACAAACATGCTCGAGTCTCTTCCATGATTAAAAGCAATAATCTTCACTAGATCCTACTATATGTGCTTGTTATCATTTTACATCTCTCCTCCTTTTTTAGCTAAATTTCTTTAAAAAAAACATCCACGCTTGGTACTGCCATTTCCTCTTCTCCAATTCTCACAGTACTCTGCAATTTGGCTTCTAATTCAATTAAAACTGCTTTTCCCCCCCAGTAACCAATGAGGTCTTAAATGCCAAATTTAATGGTCTTTTCTGAATACTCATCTTTCTTGATCCCTCTTCAGAACTGGACACTATGTGTCAGTTTCTCCTTTCGGTTATTTTTCTTCTCTGAGTCTTTATTACATTGTTATCTCTCTGTTTCCCCCTTTACATGTCTGACTACTCCTCTCTTTTTCTACAATAATTCATATTAAAACCACTAAATATGGGTGTACTCCAACATTCTATCCTGTGTCCTTTTTTCCTTTCACTCACTCCACTCTGTTATTTGGGGACCTCATCAACTCCCACAAGTTTAATTACATCTATGGAGATGATTCTAAAATCTTTTTATTGAGTGACAGTCTCTCTCATGTTCTCTAAGCCTATATTGTCATTTCCCTATGAGACATTTTGAATTGGATATCCTATAGGCATGTGATGCTCACCATGACCAAAACAGTCATCATTTTCTTTTCTCCAGCTACTTCTCTTCTAAATTTACTTATTACCTTCATCCTTCTAGTTAACCAGCTTTGCAATCTTGCTGCAAACCTCCAACCTCTTACTCCCACTCACCTCCTCATACCCAATCATTTACCATATTGTTTATTCAATTTCCATAACATCTCTCAAATATGACCATTTCACTCTCCTCACGCAACCACAGCCCTGTTTCAGATACTCATCATCTCTTACCTGGACTTTGTCAATAAATCTCCTATTTAGTCTCCTTCCACCAAGTCTCTTTCTATTCCAATCTATCCTCTACTCAAAACCAGCTGCCAATATCATTTTTCTTAAAGTATAGTTATGCAGCATCCTATGATTATTCAGTCAAAATTTAGCTAGTTTGCAAGTTACACAAGATAAGTATTCCTGTTCTTTATAATTGCACTTCAATTTGAATGCAAAACTTCATTATTCAAATTATTGTACTTGACTCAGAATAACTGTCCAAATATAAAATTCATCATGAAAGGATGGAAATTTGCTACCCTTGTATATAATCAGAAGGATATGCCTTAGGTTCTGAAGATATTCCAAGGGAAGTGCTCCATCAATATCTTAATGGCAGGATCATGAACAGTCTTCCCAGAGAATTACTTTAAAACACACCATTCATTTAAAGGTGTAGTTTTGGCATATTATGTACAAAATCAGTCACACTACTTTATATTCACATCTTGTGGAAGTTAAGTACAATCTGTATCACTCCATGATCATAGAATAAAATGGCAACTAATAAAAATATTCAAGGAATACATGTTTCATGTTATTTTCAATGGATTTCAGTAAAACGTTGTATACAGGAAGAGACTGGAGATATAATTGTACTGTGTGAAATTTATTCGTTGGGGATTTAGTAGTACAGTGTCTCTGTAATGAATCCATTGTTATTTAAAATTTTTGATCTTGGACATGAAGCAGTTTAGAATGCTTAAAAAAGATTGTTCAGGATGCTCCTATACCTGCTAGTTATCATTTTCCATCTCTCCTAAAGGAAGATTTGTATAAAAATTACAGCATGCAGGAATTGACCTTAGATATAATTTAATACAGTCCCTTTCATTTGACAGAAGAAGAAACTGAGACCTAGTAAGATGAGCTGACTTGCTTAAAAGTCCCACCAAATCCCACCAATGGAAGAGCTAGGATAATAACCCAAGTGTTATTGTTCCCAGTTAAGTGTTTTCTCTATTATCTCCCATTGCCTCTCCTTTCAAAAAAAAAAATACATTGAACTCATTTGCACAGAACTTCAGAACTAGAAAGGACCTCTGTGACCATCTAGTCTAAATCACATTGTTATTTGTCAGACAGTCATAAACATTTATTAAGTGTCTATTATGTGCCAGTTACTGTGCTAAGTGCTAGGGATAGAAAGAAGAAATGCGTTAGACAATCCTTGCCATCAGGTAGCTCACAATCTAATTGGAGGAGATAATGCATCAAAATGAAGGTGAAGTTATTAGCTTGGGTTTGGGATATTAGCTTTGTGAAATGATCTGAGGAAGTGGGAATTTCAGAGCTGATCTTATCTTGGGAAATGATAAATTTTTTGGAGATCATGAAGTCCAGAAAAGTAGCCAAGTGAGAACTAACAAAATGAATTCTTTGGGTGCCCTCCTTAAATGGTGGAGGATCTGGGAGGAGCTCTTCAATGTCTACCTTCCACTCACTCCATTCAGACCCAGGGTGGGGCCCTGGGGTCAGGGAGAATGGAAGAAATGTATTTGACAGTCAATTTCTTCTTGTAGAATAATGAATTTCTGGAGATCATGAAGTCTAGGAAAATAGCTGGTGGCGGGGTGATGAGGTGAATTCCCAGGATTTCCTCCTCAAACTGAAGATCTGGGAGGAGCTCCCACATACCTATTAAGTTGTAAGAATGCTGAGTTTCAGAGACATTATAGGACCTGCCCAAAGCCACACTGTTAGAAAATGAAAGGACCAAGGCAGGAAATGAGTTTTTTGGACAATCTTATCCAATCTTTCTGCAACATTACATTATAATGACTGAGAGGGATTTAGGATTTGGGAGACTGTAGGTCTCCTTTTATAATACTTGCAATAAGTTTGGGTACTACAGTTAGGCTCTGATATTCTGTCTGTTTTAGGAGAAAATTGGGGATATGCTTCAAAATGAATGCCTAAAATCTCAGGATTATGGTATTTTCAAGTATCTGAAAGAGAAGTATATATCATCCAAATGAAATACATCGTGTGTGTGTGTATGTGTGTGTATGTGTAGGGGTAGGCAAATCTCTGTGAAACTGTACATACACATGTACATTTACACACATACATATATGTATTTATGTGTGTGCATGTATGTATATATTTTTTTCTTCTTGCCCCCAGTCAATTTCAGTTCAATTTCCCAATTATTTATTGAGTGACTATACTTTTTTATATGCTCCCCTTCCATCCCTCCACCATCTTCCTATTCCAAACAAAATAAAAAAGCACCTAGATGCCATTGGTGATATAAGAAAAAACATCAAACAAACTTTCTTGCCTTGTAGGAGTTCAAGATCTATGTGGGAAGATAGGATTGACAGACACAAAACAACTAAATAATAATGTGATTCAATGACAAATTGAGCAATAGAGATAAAGGATAAGGGAGACATTGTGATGAATTGGATTGAATAGGAAAAGGTTCATGGAAAGACTTAAAACTGTACCTTGAAGTACGGGAGGATGTGAAGACATTCTAGGGAGGATTAATGGAATAGGCAAAACCACAGGGTAGGAATGAGCACAGACAATAAGGAGTCAGACTTAGATAGACTGTTTCCATTCTTTAGCTAGATAAAATGATTGAAATGGAGCGCCCAAGATTGCCAAATTCAGTAAACCTTTCCTTTTGATACCATTCTTCGTATCTTCCTGTTAATGGATATTTTTGCTACTTGACTTAGGTTTAACTTATATCTTCCCGGGGAATAGTGATGAATGAGCTCTCTGCTGGGCAAATGGACTAGCCTTTCATCCTCCTAAGGGTTTTGTTTGCTTTCTCATACTTTTGACCCATGACTCTGTATTCATAAGTCTCAGTCTTTTGCCCTTCTGGAACTGTCAAATTTCCACTTTCTCCCTCAGACAACCCAAGGTTCACCCTGAATATAGGGACCAGACAGCTGACTCTGCCCCTGTGTAGGAGCAGGTGGGACTTTATCTAATGGGGAACCACTGTAAGTATTGAGGTAAGGGGGCATGGCAATATCTTGGAAAGATTAATTTGGTATTGGTGTATAAGATGAATTGTAATGGGGAGAGGTTTGATTTAGGGTCAGTACTTTTTAACAGAAAACAATAATTCAACACTTGAGGTCCTGTACTAAGAAACAGATTCAAAATCCAGCTCTGCTACTTATGATGTGTGTGACTTTGGGCAAGTCACCTCACCTTTTGACCTTAGTTTCATTTGAAAAATGAAGGGCTTAGACTAGATGATTTCTTAGGTACCTTTCAGCTCTAAATCCAATGATTCTTTTGTGACAGTGGAAATGGTAAGGAAGGGACAAGTATTAGAGAATGCTTGAGTCATAGGACTTAGATATTGATTGGATATAAGAGAAGTAATTTTGATCTTTGGTGCAAGGAGAATGGTGATGTTACTTTTGGAAATAGGAAACTAAAGAAAGGGAACTATTTGAAGGTAGAAACTATTTTGAACATATTGAATGGCTGACAGCTTAGGGCAAGAGACAGAGTATGAAGTTTAGGCCAATGGGCTGGGTTTTGACTTTTCTTTGCTGCCCATTATTCTTGATCTTTTACTAAACACTTAAAATCTCTGGGCTTCAGTTTTCTCATCTTGAAAACTATGGCATTGGACTAGATGCTGGATAAAGTGCCTTCCATCTAGAAATCTAGAGTATGAAAAGAATTGAGTTGAAATAAAGGGTAGGAGTGCAAGAGAGAGACCAGGACTGAGGTCTATCAGTCCTGTACTATTTTAGGAGATTTGATTCTGATCTCATGGCTTCAGAGCTCACTTGATTACCACAAGAATATCAAACCATCCCAAATACCACCATTTTTGGTATTAATTTAATATTTTAATCCTAATAGAATGACATCATCTATTGTAGGAGCATAGAAGAATAGTCTCTACTTATTTATCTGAGGTTAGGTACCAGATAGACCCAGAGATAACTGCAGCTTCTTGACGATTATCATCATCAAATACACAGCTGCCTCAACTCAATGAAGATAGTGTGCTGTTAATAAGGTTGAATTTGACTTGTAGTATGATAGCTTGACAAGAACACAGAACTCAAAGAACACTGACCATGTAACTGGGGGGAACTTTTCCACATTTTCATGAACTTGGTTTAGGATTGGGGACATTTAGCTTCTGAGTTAGGAATGGGATGTTTTCTCATTCATTTTCACCAATGTAGCAGGACCCTGTTGGTCCATTTGTATTAATAGATGTCAGTGATCCATGGGAGTGATCTTGGATTAGCAGAATCAGAACAGCAGCTTAATCAGGCATAGGTCATGGAGTCCTCTATGAAGTAGAGCAATATGACACCCCCAACTCTACTTAAGAATAGGTAAAAGAAGAATGGGATAACTAATGTACTCTAACAGTCATTGGCAATCTTTCGTAAGAAGTAACCTTAATGATGAGAAAGCCTGAGGTCACTAAAGGAACAAATGTTGAGAGAAAGGTGAAGAAGGTCAAAGATTGAGGAAGAAAAGGATATTTTCTTGTCAATAAAAGTTATTAATAATGAAGAAGAGTCCCAGCATGGACTACTGCAGGGTAAGCTCATTGAAATATTGAACTTTTCTAAGGAATAAATTCCAGCTGCTGCAAATTGTCTGTTTTTTTGATGTGAACATTCCAGTTTGGTTTTTTCTGAAGATCCATGTTATTGCCAAGCAAGATTAAAAAAAAAATTTCTTTTTTGCTCTTTAGATGGCAATTGGGGTTAAGTGACTTGCCCAAGCTGACACGGCTAGTGTTAAGTGTCTGAGGCCGGATTTGGATTCAGGTCCTCCTGACATCAGGGCCAATGCTCTATTCACTGTGCCACCTAGCTGCCCCTCAAGCAAGATATGTAACTAGTATTTCCAAAAGAAGAAAAAGAGATGCCATTTCTGCAAGATTTTTTTGTAGAGAAGATGGCCTGTAGAGAAAAAAAAGAAAGCAATATTTTTTTCATAGCAGTAAGCTAAATTTGCATCTCGGTTGAAGTGATGCCTTGGGTGTGATATAAAAATGGTGTGTGTGTGTGTGTGTGTGTGTGTGTGTGTGTGTGTGTGGTGTAAGGTAATACTAGTATAGAAGCAAATATTTTTTTCATTTTTTGGCCAGCTAGGTGGTGCAGTAGAGAGAGTGTCTGACCTGGAGTCAGGAAGGCAGGTGTTCACGTTGAGCCTCAGACTCTCACTAGCTATGTAACCCTGGACAAGATATTTAACTTTGGGTTTCCTCATCTGTAAGACAGGGGTGATAGGAGCACTTATTTCACAGGGTTGTTGTGATGATCACATGGGAAAATATTTGCAAGCATTTAGTGTAATACCAGGCACATAGGAAATGTTATATAAATGTTAGTTATTATTATTATTGTTAGCATTATTAATAATAGCATTGTTATCTGCTAGCAAATGGGCACTTTGAAGTAGTCTTTCCATTCCTCCCTAAAGAGTGATACACTTCACTGGAAACAGATGCAACTGCATTCTATGATTCCAACCATTCACTAAAGTGCCTTCTTTTTACTCAGCCATAGGACCTTTATTTCAGACATTGTCAGAGGTTTGAAAAAAGGCCATACTTATCCCTGAGCTTATATCTTCCTTTTAAAGAATTGTACAATTTGAAAGTTAGGAGAGACTTTATCTTCTCATTTTGCAGATGACTTTAGCAGCTCTCCACCAATCCTACTACCTGTTGATCCTTCCAGACCAATCGGTCCTCTACCTTTTTCCCTCAATAACTTTTTTTCTCTTTTTGAGTTTATTCAATCCATTTATATTGTCTTTCCCCCATATTTAATATAATCATTTAGCAGTCTCCGGTATACTCAACCAAGTCTCCCAGTGATTTTCCGATGTGAGTCCAGAGCTTTCTAATTGGTCTCCCTTTCTCAAACTTTTCTGTCCTCCATCCATCATTCCCTAAGCTATCAAGTTTATTTTCCTTATGCACAGGCCTGACTATTCTACTCTCTACTCAATAAATTTAGGGTGCCCTGTAACTTCTAGGAACAAATATAAACTCTTTATGATGTGCTCCTTCTTGAATCTTTCCATTCTTCTTACACATTACTCCCACACACACTCAATCATTCAGCCATACTGACTTACTTATTGTTCTTCATACTTGATACTCCATTTCCCACATTCATATACTTTGAAAATATTTTTTATTTATTTTGTTAAATATTTCTTAATTATATGTAAATTTTTACCACCATTTAAAAAAATTTGAGTTCCAAAGTCTCTTCTTCCCTCCTGCCTCTCCCCACTTCTTGAGAAGGCAAGCAATTAGATACAGATTATACATGTGAAGTCATGAAAAATATATTTCCATATTAGTTATGTTGCAAAAAGAAACACAAACAAAATAAAACAGTAAAAATAAATAAAGTTTAAAAAGTATGTTTCAGCCTGCATTTAGAATTTATCAGTTTTCTCTGAGTAAGGATAATATTTTTCATCATGGGTCCTTTGGAATTGTCTTGGATCATTGTCTTGTGAGAGTAGCTCAGTCTTTCACAGTTGATCATGCTTATAATATTGATACTCCTTTGTACAATGTTCTCCTGGTTCTGCTCACTTCAGTTTATATCAGTTCATATAAGTCTTCCCAGGTTCTTCTTCTGAAGCCATCCTGTTTAGCATTTCTTATAGTTCAACAGTATTCCACAAAAATAATAAACCAAAACTTTTTTTAGCCATTCCCCAATTGATGGGCATACCCTTGATTTCCATTTTTTGCCACAATAAAAAGAGCCGCTACAAGTATTTTTGTACAAACAGGTCCTTTTATCTTTTACCTCCCTACACTTGTATTGCTTATCTCCAGTACCTCAAATTCTCTCATTCTGCAGTACCACCTGTGAGAATGTCTGCATTCCTTCAAGATTAATCTCAAATTTCACCTTCTCCAGGGAAGCTTTTCTGGTCTTCCCCACCCCACTCTGGATTCTAGGGTCTTCCATACTGGGGTTATCTCCTATCTCCTATATAGTCCATGTATAGCTTGTATATACCTAGTAAAATATGTTGTTTTCCTCATTAGAATGCATGCTCCTTCAGGGAATCATCTTTATTTATTTTTTCTTAGCATTCCTAGTGCTTTGCAAAAAGCTTGGCAAATAGTAAGTGCGGAATGCATGCTTGTTTGTGGACTTATTCATTCCTCTACCCCACATTCTGCCAGCATCTTCAGGGATTTGGATACTTTGTTGACGAGCATTCTAAAAACCTGAACACGTCATTCCTCAAATGCATGTATTCCAAAGACTTCCTCCTCTACCACACTTTAGCCACAGATAGGCAATGTTTACATCTGACTTCATGCATTACCTCAGTCCAAAAGTTGGATGTTTTGTGTTTCATCCGTACCACATATCCTATACATCTCCTAATTTCTCTCACTCAAGATAGACCTATTCTTTATTCTTATGACCTTCCATGACTCAACTTACTCCTAGTTTTTTCCAGTTCTTTGTTCCATATTCTTTTCATTTGACTCTATTTTTTTGTCACTTGAATGTTTCACCAGCCTTGCCTTCCTGAACTTACTCCATATCCTGCCTGTTTGTTTTCATTCCTGGATAAACTCTATCAATTGATTTAACCACTTCTTCTCTAGGGGTGCTAAATATTGGGAGCAGAATTTTAAAAAATAAGCAGATTTCACCTACTACAAATGGGTGGTTCCTAGACTTACCTTGCTGCTGTTCAAGAATAATGCTGCTTTCCTATCGTGAGTCACCTATCTTCTTCATCATAGTGGCTGTTTCAAATCTTCCTCTCTGTGCTAATACCTTCACATGTACTTTCCTATCCTCTTTCCCAGAAGATTGTTCTCCTTACTTAGGTAAGAAGACTGAAGTCATCAGACATGAGCTCACTTGTATTTTTTGTGCATTTATTAAAGATTTAATTTAAAAGATTCTTCCCCTTTCAGATTTGAGTATTAAGTTTATCTTCTTTATTCATGCCAGGAATACTTTCTATCTTCTGCTCTGACCAATGGACTTTCTGATTTCCCACCTGACTAAAATCCCACCTTCTACTGGAAGTTTTCTCCAACCCCTCTTAATTCCGGTGCATTCTCTTTTTAAATTATGTCCTAATTGTCCTGTATACAGCTGCTTTGTATATATTTGTTCACAGGTTGTCTCATTAATTTATGACCTCCTTGTGTACATTGTCTATCTTTTGCCTCTTTTTGTATCTTCAGTGCCTAGAATAGTATGTGCTAAATAATGGGTACTTAAATGTTTACTGATTGATTGATAAACTACAGGGGCAGTATTGAGAGAACCTCTGAGAAAAACATACCCTCAGAGAAAAGTACTTGGCAAAAAGCACAGAGAGTTCTAGGAGGCTCTGAGAGTACAGAGCTCTCAGAGAAAGGTACTTACCAAATGGTAAAAATGGTCAAAATATCTTGTTTCCTAGAAGAAGATTTGCCTATTATGTCTATCAAAGGACACATGTCTATTTTGAGGACTTTGAAGTCGATAGATGGCAAACATTGATAACTAGAACTTTTGGTGAATTTGGGACAATTGTATCTTGCTTATCTTTGGTGTATCTGACAGAAATGATTTTTTTCAAACTCCAAGATAAAGGTAAGCTATTTCCAAAGGGGAGATCCTGCATTAAGAAAAGTGTCAGACAGAAACCAAAGAATCAGAATGAGAACGGGAAGAGAGAAAGCAGAATCCGCCAAGAAAGTAGAGGAAAGTTGGAGGGCTAAAAAAGCTAAACTAACAAGGTCCCTCTGCTTTTTAAGAGAGTCAAGTTCAGTAGAGTCCAGGTGAGCAGAGGCCTCAGAAAAAAGCAGTTAAGCTAGGAGGCAGGAGAATTGCTTAGAGCCTGAATTCTCCCTCTCGCCCTCTGCCCTTCCAACCTGGCTGGAGAAACACAGGCCTTACCTGTGTTTTAGGAGCTCAGCAGATTGGAGGAAACCATTGCTTTGGGGAGCTGATTAGGAGAAGCATCTTATGTGGCTTAACATAGTTGGTTGTGCAAAGGAAAGTCTGACTGCCTTTTGCTTTACTGACACCTCTGGATAGAGAGAAGGGAAACCCCTCAGAAGTTTGTTTCTACTGCATTGTGTATACATCTGTGGCTTAAGATAGGGAAATCCCCTCAGACCTCAGCCAAGAAAGTTGGTCTGAATAGTTCTAGAGATCCCAGGCTTAGAAAAACTGTTCTTGCTATAAAAAAAAAATTAATGAACAAAAAAACCGAATGAATAGATAGATATATAGAAAAGAAGTATAGCAATACCTTTAGTTCCAACCAAAGGATTGTTTAGATGGAATGGGAAGAAGGGCTCTGGGAAGTAGATGACTTCTGGTTCAAATTGTTCACTAAGGGGATCAAGAGTATCAAAGTCCACAATAAAGCGTCATGAATTGCCCTGGGAGCATGTTTCCTACTTACATGTCTCTCTCCCTGCTAGATTTCTGTAAATTTGTGCCCATTCTTCAACATGAGAACTATGTGCATTGGAGAAGAATATGACCCATGTTTATGGTAGGATTTCTATGTCGCGATTATGCTGCATTTGCATTTTATTTAGTAAATTCTTCATGATTAAGTTAATGATTTTCTTTTGCTTGTTTTTTTTTTTTTTGATGTTATGCAAAGTGTTGGAGGTTTAGGAGTTACAGTTGTGAGTACTATTCATATAGCTTCCCCACACTATGTTTTCCCCAGAAGGCTTAGAGACTAGGGGGTGCCTTGCCAAACTTACACTGCATATTTTTTTTTATACTTATACAGGATGTTCCAAAGTTTTAAGCTCAGGTAGCTTAGATAGCTTGAAACTGCATTAAGAATTTTGGGACATTCTATATATGGATTTGTTATCATCACCATCAGGCAATAAGCTCCTTGAAGGTGCAGATGTTTCATGATTGTTATTTTTTTTTAAATTTTATTATAGTTTGCATCATTCATTTGCACAAGATTTTGAGTTACATATTTTCTCCCCGTCTTTCCCCTGCC
>CM053582.1:470798652-470833060 GCA_028627135.1 Pseudochirops cupreus
GTTGTATTGTATTATATCACATTATAGTATATTATATCATGTTATATCAAATTATATCACATTATATCATATTGTATCACATTATATCATGTTATATTATATTAATTATATCATATTATAACATATAATATTACATTATAATATTAATTTTAGACCAACTGTTGAAAAATAATGCAAAGACAACTATACTCAATTAAAGCATTACTGATTTTAGATTCCAAGTCCTTCAACTCTATTAGGTCCATTGTGTGAAAATGTGAGCATTTTCCAAGCTGCAGATAAAGCTCTCTGCAGCTATCCCTCTATATAAGAAGATCTAAATAAAGACTAAACCTTTCAGTCTATGATTCTACCATATTTTAAATGAAAATAATTATATTTCATCATATTAACATAGTAAAGTTTAAATGTATTTCTCTCTTCTGTTTATATTGACTCCTGTGTTTGTGTTCAAAGTTTCTCTTTTCCTCTGGTTTTTCATCAGGGATATTTAGAGGTTTCTCTTTTTTATTAAAGATCCATTTTTTCCTCTAAAGGATTATATTCAGTTTTACCAGGTTGGTTACTCTTGACTATAAGCTTTTACCTTTTGTCTTTTGGAATATCATATTCCAGACTCTGCTGCCTTTTATAGCAATAGCTACTAAGTCTTATGTGATCCTGCCTGTGGGACCCTGAATGCTTGACTTCTTTCTTTCCAGAAACTTAAAGTATTGAAGTATTTTCTCTTCATCCTAAAAGCTCTGGATTTTGGTTCTGTCATTGTTGAAATTTTTTATTATAAGGTTTCTTAAGATAACTAGAACATTCATTTCTCACTTTGTCACCTGCTTCTAATAGCTCAAGGAAGTTTTCTTTCATGATTTGTTGAAATTTGATATCCAGGTCTTGCTTTTCAGATAGCCTTATGACTCTTAAATTTTCTCTCCTTAATCATATTTTTTTCTTTGTTTGCAAGGGGTTCGGGGATGGTAAGGCAGTTGGAGTTAAGTGACTAGCCCAAGATCACATGGCTAGTTTTCTGTTGGTGTTAAGTGTCTGAGGTCAGATTTGAACTCAAGTCCTCCTGACTCTAGGGCTGGTGCTCTATTTACTGTGCTACCTAGCCGTCCCCTTTATCATATTTTTCATTCACATAGGATATATACTTCCTCTTTTCTTTATTTTCCCAATCTTTTACTTTTGTTCTACTATTTTCTATTTAGTCAGTTCTAAATTTGAGTATCACTTGCACAAGGTTTTCTACAGCCTATACTAATAAGCTATTTATTTGTCTAATATTTTTTCTTTAGATTTCTCAATTAATTTATAGTATCATTTTTAACTCTCAACTTATTTCTTCCAGGAATTCTGCTAGAACTTGTGCCCAAATGTAATGCCAAGCAAAGGCAACTTCCAAGGTTCAGATTACCAGCATAGTAAACCCCATTTATTCAGCAAACATTCACAGAACAGAGAAAATAAAAATACAGTATAATTTATTCCTTTAGCAAGTAAGTTCTCAATTCAATCCAGTTACTACTCCAACCCGAGAGAGTACATTCATTTAGTCAGTTAAAAGTCTCTTCTCAAATGAAGATTAGTCTCCAACCATAAACAAAGTACATTCATTTGTCAATCACAGAGCACAAAAAAATAACTCAAAGGCTTCCCACCCCTGAATCTCAAAAGGGGCAAGAGAGCACAAAAAGCTATCCACCCTTAAATTACAACAAGTTAAGCTCAGCATTGAATACTCAAGGAGTATTGCTTTCATCTTCATTTGAGGCAAGCCCTCAGCAATCTCAGTTCTTGGGGAGACAAGGCTCAACAAAGCCATAGCCAGTGTCCCTATCAAGTCACTCTCTGCCTGTAGAACAGTCCCAGGACCCCTGAAAACATCAGCAAGGACTTCTTCCAGGATTTCTGTGCAGGTGCCACAAGAAAATCCTCCTTCAGGACTTCTGAACCAACAGCCAGGTTCCAGGACCTCTACAACAGCAGCATGGTCCTTCACCAGCAGGTAAATCTGGCCAAACAACATCAAAACAGACAGACAAAATACTGGCATTACAGCCATGCCTTCTCAGTTCTTGGCAGCTCTGGGTGGCAGCTCTCAAAAGTCCTGGGCAGCTCCCACAGGCTCTTAGCGGTCTTTCTCTCAGCAACTCAGGTTCCACCATACTGGATACTGCTCTCCCAAAGTCCTTCTGGCCTTCTCTAGGCTTGGGCCTCTCTCCTAATTCACAACTCCTCCCAGTTCAGTCCTCTCTCTTCATGTCAACAAGTCCATCCCACAAGTGGGATTCACAATATCTGGGTTTTAACACTCAACCCAAAAACCAAGCCAATACAGGGGCATCTCCAAATTCCATTACAAATATACCAAGATGCATTTTAATTTAAGGATTTGCTTTTTAGATGCTTTCCATTGTTATGTTCTGAATTTATTTCCTTTGTCTCTATAAGACAGTTCTCTATCATTGGTGTCTTCTTTTGTTTGCTCATTTTCTAGCTTTACTTCCTGAAGTGGAACTTTGTGTCAGGGCCAGGATTTATAAACTTCTTGAAGAAACAGTTGAGCTTAATTTGTGCCTGAATTGTACTATCTCAAATCCTTCCAATATCCCTTCAGGAACTAAGTGCTTATTCAATGATCTCAGAAGTAGCTCAGATTTTTTTTTTTTTCTACCAAGGTAAATAGTAGCAGGCTCCATGTTTCCCAGCTCATTCCTGATCAACCCACTGGGACACTACTACTTTTCTCACTGGTACTTTTCACTAATGTCCCTTGGTTTCTGGTTATCTCTTTGTGTGACCTTGGCTGAAAAAGTACATTTACTGTTTTCTCTCTATATTTCTTGATAATTACTTCATTTAGTACTCTTTTTCTCCCATTTTTGCTGAGATAGTTGAATGAGAGTTTGTTTGCTCTGCTGCCACTAACTCTGCCATCTTGAGGCTCTAACTCCCATGGTTCATAATGGGAGGTTAGTATTTTCCCAATAAATAGATTGACTGATTTTGTTATTGAATTTTCTACTCATCTCTACAAATTTATGAGAAAAAAATGATTTAATCCTTTTTCAAAATCTCTTTGTACTCTGTTATACTGCATTTATTTCCCTTTGCCTTTGATAAACAAACTCCTCCCACCCACTACATACAAAACAAAAACAAACCTTTTTTAGGCATGTAATCAGAATAATTAAAATGTTAGGTCACAATATGAGAAATATTGAATATTAGAAATGCAAACAAAATCAGTTTTAAAAAATAGAATTCCCATTTTATGAGTTCTCCTATATACTTTAGAACCCCCTAGGAAATTAATACCTAGTTGAGTTTATTCCACATTTGCTAAATGCTTGGTGGTTGTGAACCTGTAAACTACACAGGCCTTGCAATATACAGTAGTACCAACAGGAAATAATTCACAAATAAAACAAAATTCTTAGTAATTTTCATTGTTTAGGGGAGCAAATTTAAGAAAGAGGAAACTACTGAGCCAGAAAAATTTATCTTCTACTGTAAGACAAAGAAGAAATAAATAGTATATTAAAGATATATTGGTAATTATTATGACAATGAAAGCTCGATATCAAATCTATACCTATGATAGCAATTAATATTTGTCTTTTATGACAAAGAAAATATAATTTTAAAATAGCATTGGAGGCCACTCCCTAAAAGAAGCAAAGATTGTTAGAAATGTGGACCTTCCTCAGCATCTGGTGTCAAAAATGGAAGAGATTTTAGGTATTCTGGCTTAAATGAATATAATTATTTTCAAGGCTAAGAGAAAATTCACAACAGACTAAAAGTTAATCTCTAGGATGTTGGAGGTCACTAAGGTAATTTGTGGGCAGGGTCAGAAATGATGTGGTCAGGATAACCACAAAATGCAAAGGGAAGAGATAGGAAGGCTTTGAAAATATGGAAGAAGCAAATGTTCCTTTGTCTCATTGGGGTGGGGGAGAGGAAAAGATAGCCCCAGCTGCACACAATTAATTCTGCAGAAAGCCCAAAGGGTTTGAAGACCAGAAAGAGCAAGGGGTAAAAGCTAACCCTAAGGACAAAGCTGATATAAACCAGGGAGAAGACGGACTATGTTGTCAATATGTATATTTCTAGATGCAGAGAAAGAGACAAGCCACACCTAATGTTTAATAAAAGCACATGTTCACTATTTCTTGAGAATAAAGTGTGAATCATGATACTGCTCCCCTCTGAAATCTAAAAAGCAGAAGCTATGCAAGATGATCCCTATTTAACAATGAAGATTGGACCTCAATCTGCCATACCAAGGCCACCAAAGTTTATTGTTATTCTGGTTCCTTTTCTTAGGAACTAACTTCATTTTAATAGGACACAGATGCTGGCCACAGAATACAATTCTTCCAAAATGGTATGTTCTCTGTGCAGAGCAGCATCCCATTTGTCTGTGTCAAAGGCTGCAACTGTGTAGGTAATTCAGGTGATCATACCCCTGTTTGCCCTATTAATGAAAATAGCCAGGTCCACTTGGAAAGGAAGAACACAGACCAGCTATTAGCCCAGCCTTTGCATTCTAATGAGATTTTCTCTTTTGCCCTAGAAAGAAACTGAAAAAGCAGGGTGGGTTAATGGCTCCAGCTGATTATTAATCCAAACTCAGTGGCAACAAATGTGCTCTTCTCTTGTGGCCAGGTTACTAATATCATTGTTTCTCTGTAAAGACTGAATAAACTCATATGGACACACACACACACACATATGTGATTATATATGTATATATGCGTAGATATTGAGGTGTACACACAAGAAGAGTATGACATACTACTAGATAGCTGGCCAGGCAGCCCTGAGTATAAATTTTATGTGTAACATATACTGCCCTTATAATCCTAGGTAAATTATTTAAACCTACATTGGGTAATTCTCTAAGATTATAAACTGTAGAAAAGGTATCAGCATGTATTGTAGACAAAGTTTCCTCATCTAGGGAGTTCTTTATAGCAGGTAATACGTATTTTAATGTGTGCATCCATATGTACATGCTCATATGAAAATATGCATTAACATGTACATATGGGTACATGTATATTATATGTATATGTATACATATACATAAGCATTATGAATGCATAAATACATGTGCATATATATTTCCCATTTACAGCATAGTGGTAGTGCCGGGGATATTCAAGTGCTCAACACATGTTGAGTAGGCCTGTATATTAACTGAGAGCATGTTGAAATGGGCATAGATGTTATAGACTCAAACCTATTCCGATGGTCCCAAATCACCAAAAATCTGGGTCATTTATGGCATTTCCATTTTTAAGCTTAGTCAGATCTTGACAAGTAAAGCAAAAGAATGACTTAAGCTTCCCCATTCCCCCCCCTCCGCATTTTGACACTATTCGTTCACAAATGGTTCCAACCTGACAGCCGTTAGGGAGCCTCTGCTAAACAATTTGGAGGTCACGGTCCTATTTGCTTGTTGACAAGTGTCCACATGATGCAAACCACTAGTGGCACTAATTGGTCCTCTTGATGGCAGCTGGAGTGCAGAGGCTGTGAGTACAAAGGGGCCGGGAAATAGCTTCAATCTCCCAAGTCATGTTGGCAGGAAACTTGCATGGCCTCTTCTGGGGCTGTGTCAGGCCCTCAGATAAATAAAGGTGATTGATCTGTATGGGCTGCAGAAATCCCATTGGGGAGAAATTTGCACAACTCCTTATACCCACATTCTCACAAATTATAAAATTCAGGAAAAGCTGTTCAGGTTTCCTGACCCCCATAAGCAAGGGACTTCAGTGTTTTTAATAATAGCACATCTGACACCAAGTGGAGCAGATCCTGATAAAATGACCTTGTAAATGTGCCTCCAAATGTTTGATTACTGTTAGTAAACATAGCTCCTACTTCAGCAATTAGCCCAGCTTGGGGTACATTTCTATCCCAGTTTGTTATGATTTTTGATGCACACAATTCATGGCAGCAAACTGAGCAATGACAATGATCTTGGGAAATATAACTCCAGTGTCATGGGTGTCCCATCACCTCCCACCTGTGGATTACTTTGTTGTCATAGAAACCTTAATGTAGCTTCTCAGGGATCTGCTGCTGACATAGCCCCCAAATTACTGAATCCAACTATCACGTAGATAGGAATAGAAAGAAGGAAAGTAATTATTAGTGTTTCTCTTTATGTAGTGTTTCAAACCTGAAACTTCCCATACTGGTAAAATGATAAATAGTAATAAATAGAGCAACAGGTTGAGAATGAAGAGATTGATTTAGGAACCAGTTTTGCTTATTTTTTCTATTAAGAATCAATCTTTGGCTTTCCAAGCAGGCACAATGACTTATTAACATAAAAGAAAGTTTAGAGGTATGATATGTTGGCAAAATGTATCTCTCCTGGTGTTGCCCAGCTTTGAAATTAATGTCTATGGATAGTGGGGTTCTTTTAGTCACCTTAGAAGTACACCCCCTTCATCTTTTCCTGTATTCAGAGAAATGATGATAAATGATAACATTTATATAATGCTGTAAGATTTCCAGAGGGCGCCTAGGTGGCACAGTGAATAGAGCACTGACCCTGCAGGCAGGAGGACCTGAGTTCAAGTCTAGTCTCAGACACTTAACACACACACACACACACACACACACACACACACACAAATTACTCATCTGACCTTGGGCAAGTCACTTAACCCCAATTGCCCTACCTTCCCCCCTCCAAAAAAAAGAAAAAAAAAGATTTCTGAAGAGTTTTACATACATTTTGTTGATCCTCACAACAACCTTGTGAAGTAAATATTATTATTAATCCCATTTTATAGAAGGGGAAATTAAGGCTAGGAGATTGACTTGCCCATCTTCAAACAACTAATAATTTTCTGAAGCAATATTTGAACACGGCTTTTCCTAACACAATTCCAGGGCATTGACCATTGCACCCCTAGCTGAGGAAAACCTTGCCTATAAGATTTTTATCAAAGACTTAAATCTGAGTCTCTGTTCTTTTTATACATTTCAAAGGGTATATTTCTAAATAAATTCTGTTGCACAATTGTTTTCAATTGTGTCTGACTCTTCATGATCCTTTGGGGTTTTCTTGGAAGAAAAACTAGAGTAGTTTGCCATTTCCTTCTCCAGCTCATTTTACAGAGAGGAAAGTGAGGCAAATAGAATTAAGTGACTTGCCCAAGGTTACACAATTAGCAAGTGTCTGAGGTCAGAGTTGAACTCAGGAAGATGAGTCTCCATGACTCCAGGCCCAGTACTCTATCCACTAGTTGCTCCTCAAATTGACTACCGCCATCAAAAGGCAGAGAATTTTGGCTCTATTTTTTCTGACGTTCAGATTCCCTTTATATATTTTCATGGCAAGGAAAAAATAGAATTTCAAAATTGAAGGAACCTCAAAGATCACCTAATCCAACTTCTTCTTAATCAGTAATCATTTCTAAAACCTATATGACAAATGGCAGGCCTCCAACATGGGGAAATCTACACCCCCTTAAAGTTGCCCATTGCACTTTTAGATTGCTCTAGTTGTAAGGTGTTTTCGTCTAACATCAAGACTATTTTAACTTCTTTTCCTCCTCTATCTTGTATTCCTAATTCTTTATTCCAGGGTCAAACAGAACAAATCTCATCCTTCTTCTTTATGACAACCCTTCAAAGTCTTAAAGATGGCTCTAATGCTATAATGCTCTCCCATCCTCCACTCCATAAAGATTTCTCTCTAGGAGGCAAAACATGCTTTGTTCCTTCATCTGATCCTTAGGTAGCATTATTTCATTATCTTAGTTACTTTCCTCTGAATTCCCTAATGCTTATCAATGACCTGGCTACAAAGCATCAATGGAAGCTAAATAGAGCATTTCAGATGTGACCTCACTAAGCCAGAGTATATCAGGACTATAATCTATCCATTCTTGAACATCAGTACCTCTCTTATTGAGACCTAAAATCACATTAGATGTTAGAAATGTTGAAAAGCCAAACTATTCACTCGTACCAAGCTGAGTTCTCAACCCCCTAAAACCTACAGTTCTTTTTTCTTTTCCGTTTTATTGAACTGCTCTCTAACCATGACCGCCCCCAACTTGTGCTTGTGAATTTGACGTTAACCTCTATTACATTTTCATTTTAAAACTTGTGGCTTGATGTTTAGCTTCTCAAGATTTTTGAATCCTGACTCTTAACCTAGATCTTCCTACCTGTAAATTGAATAGGTATGTATTTATCAAGCATTTGACAATAGTGTTCACTAGCATAGAGCCAAATGAATGGCCTTGTGTTTCAATATGTAAACAATGAATTAAGTCAGGTGTCATACTATGGCTCTAATAAATATACAAAATGTGACCATTAAGCAACTGAATTCATAATGAATGGACAGAATTTATATTTGTAATGAGTCTATGCCCTTTCAAAGAAATAAAAGGATGCTATGTACTTTGTGTTAATGGACTGTGGTTGCTCCCATTTTTGGAATTCATCTTTGGAATTGACTTCAGAATCTTAATTACATCCTTTTAACTATCCTCCTTTGTGGCTTTTAAGGGTAGATTTGCCTTTATGGAAGAGACAGAGCAATTTGATAGGGGATCAAGCTCGATGATGGCATCAAAATGAAAATGAAAAACCAAGTTTGACTACAATGTAACAAGACTGGATGTGTTTATGATTCATAAATTGGTTTGTAAGGAAAAACATACAAGAAAAATTAGATCCATGTCTTTCAGACAATGGCAACATCATTGCATTATGCATCCCAAAATAAGTTTTTTTTAAATCCCCAGACTAGTTTTTTTAAGTTTATTTCACTTTATATCAAATTTTATATTTTAGTTTATATGTGGAAACCTACCTATCTGAATGTATAGATGCCCAACTTGTGAGTGATCAGATGGCATATATACAAGTTCATAAAAGCATGTATGACTATTCAAAAACAAGTGTTTGTTTAATACTTTTTTTAAAAAAAGGGATATTAGTAATGTGGATACATTTTATCAGATGAATTAAATAGAATAAACAAAAGAAATTATTTCAAAGATCTATCTAATTCAGTTTTGTATCGAATATATTTTTGTAAGATTTTACAAAATGCAATCCAAAAAAAAAAATGAAAGAGAGAAATGAGGAGAAACAGAGAGACAGAGAGACAGAGAGAACCAGTGCTGTGGTTGGGTAAGATAGTTTTTATTTTGCTTGGATCAAATCAACGAGTCAATAAGCATTTATTAAGTGCCTACTATGAGCCACACTGGAGATACAGAGAAAGGCAAACCTGACTCTGCAGAAGCACAGAATCTGACGGGGAGGACAATGTGCAAACAACTATGTACAAACAAGATGTTTCCAGGATAAATTTGGAGATAATCTCAGGAGGAAACACTAAGGATAAAGAGGACTAGGAAATATTTCTTGCAAAATGTGGGATTTGGGATGAAATTTGAAGGAAGCCAGGAAGAGAAGAGGCTGAGACAAGGAGAGAGAGCATTCTCATTGACGTGGGGAACAGCTAAGAAAATTGCAATTCAGAGACAGAATGTCTTATGTGTGTAGTAATGAGATCAGAATCACTAAATCACAGAGTATGTGGAAGGAAGGAAGGTAAAAGAAGACTTGAAAAGTAGGAAGGGGACCAATTTTAAAGGACTTTAAAAGCCAAACAGGGGATTTTCTATTTGATCCTGGAGGTAATAGGGAAATAGTTGGATTTATTGAATACGGGGGGGGGGGGGGAATAAAGGATGACATAGTCATAAATGGATTGTAGTAGAGAGACACTTGAGGCTAGAGAACCAGCCCCAAAACTATAGTCTAGGCATGAGGGTCTGTACCAGGGTATTGGCAGTACAGAGGGAATAAGAGACCATATAGAAAAGATGTTTTGAAAGAAAACCTAAGCTAATAGACCCAATAACTCTTAACTTAATGATTGTGAATGTCTTACAGAGTTTTCTGAAATTAGATAGGGACTATACAACTCATTGAATAGAGAGAGCATAGGTCCTAGAGCCAAGAAGGCCTGAGCTCAAATATGTACTAGCTATGTGATCTTGAGCAAGTCACTTAACCTGTATTTACCTATGAGGCAGCTAGGTGGTTCAGTGGATAGAGCACTGAACCTGGAGCCAGGAAGACCTGAGTTCAAATTTGATTTCAAATACATACTATCTTTGTGACCTTGGGCAAGTCACTTAACCTCAGATTACCTTAATCCATTGCAGAAGGAAATGACAAACTGCTCCAGTATCTTTGCCAAGAAAACTCCATGGACAGCATGGTATAGTCCTTGGGGTCATGAAGAGTTAGACATACCTGAATGACATTTGACTATTAGTAGATGAGCATGACTGGAATTATTTAAGTAAATAGTCTAATGAATAAAACGTGTTTAAGGTCAGGTTTTCTCAAAGTGTGGTCTAGGAACCCCTAAGATTCCCCCAATACCTTTTCAGAGAGTTGATTAGATCCCACTTATGTTCATGATCAGTGTCTATTATAGTAAATATTTATGGATATAATTTATATAAACAAAAAAAACCATTTGGAGAGTCCTTATTCATTTTACTAGCATAAAGAGGTTCTAAGACCCAGTTTTTGAGAACTACTGTCTTAGGCGCTGAACACAGAAAATAAATGTGTGCTGACTCCGAGTTGATTAATCGTGTGAATTGTTTTATGGAAGTCAATTAAATATAGACGAAAGAATGCAAAAAGGGAGAGACAAAGACAAACTTCATCTAACTCTATAATATCACTTTGGAGAAACCTTGAGTATATCTAAAACATTCAGTGACACTAACACATCCTTCTCATAAAAAAAAAGTTACATGAAATGGTTAAATCCTATTTTATGAAGAATTACTGAAGGTGACTGATTAGTATTGCCTATACATAGTTCTCTATGCTGGAACTATTAATATTGAGTGATGCCTTATGTTCCTATGACCTACATAACTGTTTTTAAAAAATGTGTCAGTTAAGGAGCTATATAGTTTCATTAGCAGGCATTTTATTATTATAGTCAGTGTGGTATATAGCATTTCAGGAAGACCTTGGTTCAAATCCTACCTCAGATATCTTAGCTCTTTTCTGTGCATTAGCTTTTTTACATGTAAAGTGGAGGAGTGAAGTCTGTGGCCTCTTGTGTCCCTTCTAGCTATAAATCCATGATCTATGATAACTGGTGGTCTGGGATTTTCAAGGGCCAGTATTCTTACAAATGTTCATTCATTCGACAAATGTTTATTTGTACACATAAGTCAGTAAAAATAATGTCAAGGTTACTCGTGTAACTAATTCTCTGGCTCAAGTGCCAAAGCCAGGTGAGCTCCATTTCACTTAGAATCTCCTCAATGTTCTCTAGTACCTTGAGAGGATTTGTGAGTCTCTGGTCTCTATCGTTAGCTAAAGTCCCCACAACCTGTATTCTCTCCAATTTTAGGGGTCCAAACACCCCAGCATTTACATCAGATTAGCACGCTTATGAAGGCATATTTACTCTACTGGTACAACAAAAACAAATATGTGAACATCTCCTCCTCCAATGCTTCGGGGGCACAATATATAACATTAACTTCCCGAAGTCTCAAATCCAAAATCCCTCTCTCTGGGCTTGAGTTCAGGCTTTGGTTTTCAGAACTTCCCCACAGGGCAGGCAGGTGAACCCAGGTCTCCAAGTTCCTCATAGTTTGAGCCCCAGACCAAAATAAAGGGGGAAAGGGAGCCTAAAATTAAGGTAAATCCAGGATATTATTCATAATTTCTCATCTCAGCATCATGATTTTTATGAATTATACAATTTTAGGAATAGCTCTACCCAGATTAGTTCGTGTTACCCATAGTAAATATCAGACTTTTTGGCACACCAGAAATGTATTAACATCCATGCACAGAATCAGGTGTGTAATTCCACATACAAAATGATATGCTTGTGGTCATGAAAGACTTTTAAAATGGGTTCTTTACAGAAATAAAGGACTCAGTAGGTGGTAAGGTACCATTCTTAGACTCTATAGATTTCTATCCCCAGTTGCAAAATAAAGGGGAAAAAAACCAGCAGTTACAAAACTGATACCTGCCAACTTTTCTCACCAAGGGCAAATTTTAACAACCTACTTAGAAGCCCCTGTAAATAAAAATTGAAAATGGAAGGGATGGCACAGCCTTAAATGGCAACCACAGCTACGGTCCTCGACTGCCATCAACTAGTATCAAGTACTCTTGGTAGAGGAGTCCTGTGGATGTGTGACCTTCTGATGCTCAGAAATGCCCTGAAAACAAAATTTTGCCTCTTTTTTTTTTATCAACCATGTTCTCCCTCTCTTTGACGTCAGCCCCCAGATTGCTTGCTGTGATGTTCTGCACCTTTCATATTTCCTCCCTAGTCATAATATTGCTTCAGTCCTAACCTCAGTACTTTGAGCAATAATTGTCCCTGACAGGAGGGTGAATCACTGACAGGGAGTTGATAAGCATTACATACAGATGACAGAAGTCAGGACATATCGGATTACTACTGTGAATATAATAAAAGAGAGACTAAACACTTTGGCAGCTCAAAGACAAGCCATTTCATAACTCTCTAGTGGGGCTATTATCTTCCATTTACTGCCACTGATAACCAGGTTGCAACTGTCTCCTTAAGATCTAGTTACAATTCACTTAACACTTTGCTGACCAGACACATTGGAGGAGGCAACGTTGATAATCGTTTTTTCCCCCGACATTTATTTTTAAATTTTATCTTCTTCATCCCCTCTTTTCAGTTTGATAAGGCCTTAAATGAGGAGGCTTTGAACTCTCCTTGGGAAAGCAGCGTGCAGCAGCCACAATCCCTTTAATCTATGACTCCTTGTTCTCTTTTGAAGCTATCCATATCCAGCTGAGGAAGTGACAATCCACTTCCTCGACTCCTATAATATACCTAGCACTAAAAGCTTGGCACAATACACAGCCAGGCTATTTTTACATTTACGTGCCGCATGGAGATAAGATTATTATTTGCCCCCTGAGCCAGTCAGAGCCACCTGAGGAGACGGATGAAGAGCAAAGGAAAGGGCTAAGTAGCCCAGCATAATTTGGATACAAATGTATAGGAATCGGATTTATATTTGTCACATAAGATGTTCGTTTCAAAAGCTTTATACAAGAAATGAGTTTAACACATCAGAATTTGGGACATCAATGTTTTCTTTCACAGTGGAGGAAAAATTTACTCTTGAATTACTCTTATCTGTACTGAAAGCTGGCAGAGTACCAATGAGGAATCCTTTCCAGGTTACCCTTTATAAATATTTTTCTCCATCAACTGAAAGCTGAATTTTTTCTGGTTTAAAGTTCTAAATTCTGCAAAAAAAAAAACATCTTCCAAAAAGAATAACATCAATATTATACCTTATTATTCTCCTTTGTACATGCTATACTGCAGGCAAACTGAGCCACTGGCTCCTCTTCAGACATTGAATTTGATCTACTACTCCCATGACTCCTCACTAACCTCCGTTGAACTCACTGTCTTGGACTCACTGTCTTCTTTCAAAGCTCAACTAAAATGTTACTTCCTATAGGAGGCCTTTTCTATTCCTCCCAGTTGTTAGTGCCTTCCCCATATAGTGTTTATTTAGTTGGTATATGTTTCACTTTTATATTTATATTAATATATAATACAAGTATGGTTTTTTTCAATAGAATGCAAGCTTCTTGAAAGCAGCTGTCTTTCTTTTTTTTTTTTCTTCTCTTTGTCCTGAGTACCTGTCATATGGTGGGTTTGTAATCGCTGATTATTAAATGTGGAATGTTGAACTACAGGTACCAATTCTATGCAACTGAATCCACAAGGTGTTTTTAGGTCAAAGAAAGAAATTTCCTTCCTTCTAGTTGAAAACTCCTTGAGATACGCTATTATTTTCTTTATATTTTTAGCTACAAAATTATATGCTTGCTGACAAGTTCCTTAGCTAGTTTCAAATAAAAAGTAGATCTCAGAAGGCACAGATTGAATACTGTACAATGGCTGATTGTAAAGCCAGCAACAACAGAAGAATGCTCTTGGACAACTATCTTGAATTTACTGAATATTTGAAACAATGAAAAGTGGGACGATATCATATAGTCGAAAGCAATAAGAAACCACATTAGTGAATTTTGAGAAGCATTACTCCATTTCTTTATCTGGATATTCCCTATACTGAATGAAATCACAAGATTAGTAACTATCTCTTTCCTTTTACTCTATTAAAAAATGCTCGAGCTTTACCTGAAAGTTCTGCCCTCTAGATATTTATATTTATAGGTTCCTCAAAACTGTTTTGAGAGTCATATTAGGACAAATCCCTGCATGCAACTTTCACTAAATGAATTTGTTTTTGTTTTTAACCAAAGAATCTTCTGAGACCTAGTAGCTTTTGTTGTTTAGTTATGTCCAACTCTTTTTGACCCCATTTGGGGTTTTCTTGGGAAAGATGCTAGAGTGGTTTGCCATTTCCTTCTTCATCTCAGTTTTACAGATGAGTAAATTGAGGCAAACAGAGTTAAGGGACACAGAGCTAGTAAATGTCTTAGGTCGGATTTGAACTTACATCTTCTGGACTCCAAGTTGTAATGTTAAAGGAATATAAAGATCTTCCCTGCCCATTAATAGGCACATAGAGTCCTAGCCCTGAGCTAATCAGAGCTAGGGGGAGTTTCCAATTAAGTGCTGGGGCACCAGGATTTCCAAGTTCTTCTACATTCAGCCAATCAGGGGCCAAGTCTTTTTATATCTTCTGGGAGGTTGGCATTTTGCTTTGGGGGTTCACTCATGAGAAGGATCTTTTGATTTCCTGGTCAAGACTCTAAGTAGCCATATGTTCAGAGCCCCCCAACTGCTTAGGTGTCTGTGTTCCCTTGATCCAGTGGCGTATATAAAGTATATAGCAATATTGCTATGCTCAGACAGCTGGAGCCCTGTCTGTTGGTCTTTGTGCTAATTTCTCTGCTTGTATTTTCTTTTCTTTTTGCTTTTTTGGAGGGGGAATGCAGGGCAATCAGATTAAGTGACTTGCCCAAGATCACACAGCTAGTGGCTAGTAAGTGTTGTGTCTGAGGCTGGATTTGAACTCAGGTCATTCTGACTCCAGGGTCAGTGCTCTATTCACTGTGCCACCTAGCTGCCCCTGTTTGTATTTTCTCTGCTTGTATTTTCTCCATATTCAGGGTGTGGACCCTTTCCATGAACTAGTGAATGTAATTAAAAGTAGGACAGTTAACCCCTTTTTGTGCAGTCTTTCATTTAAAAGCAGATCAAAGAACCTGTGCTAGAAGGCCATCCTGGGTATGCTGGGGTGCTTGCTAACACACAGTCCCAGTGCTCTATCCACTAAGCCACCTAACTGCCCTTGCGCTATCTAGCTGCCCTAGAGATCCAGTAGTACCAGAGAATAAAAGCTCTATAATGCCTGGGTCTTATTCCTACAGTCCCTCCAATGTACAAATATTTGACACAGTAAGGATATTAGAAATCTATTCAGCTAAAGTCCAAGGTATCTGCTCCTTGTATTCTCTGAATGATCTATGGTTCCTACTGACACAACTTACAACCACTCCATGTCTTTGCATCCTGCACCAATTCTGAACAATTCTTGTCACTAAATGCTTTATAAATGGTCTACCAATATGCTAGAGTCACCAATCAGATAATTTGAGAGTTGGAAGTTACTTCCATGGCCATGTATTTCAACCCATACACAAAATAAGTCTCAACTATAACATAAAAGTGGTTCTTAGTTATGGGGGGAAAAGTTCAAGAGTGATTTCCTTCTAATCTGAGAACAACATGTACATGTTTGTGTCTGGAGGGGATCAGGAGAGGGTAGGGAACTTCTGAACCACATAAGAAATAGCAAGTCAATTTTTTTAAAAGTGATGATCTATTTTGGACTTCAAATATATAACATATAATTTTTGTCATTTCTACTTTTCAGGAATTACATGAGTCAGTTATTTTTATGTTGAAAGTAGAAAAGCCAAAAGTAAATTCAAATGTTTTATTTTAGAAATAAAAAGCTATTTATGTTGAAGTAAATTTTTATATCTACCAACTTAAATGAAATGGTGTGGAAAGAGTTAATAAGGTGACCATTAAAGCTATAACTTTGAAAGGTGCTTGTACTCTGAAAACCATTTTCTTAATTATTTTAGATTAACACTTGTGTCCATGAGAGAGGGGAGGGGGAAAGAGGGAAAGGAATGCATAATCTGAAACCCTAGACAAGGGGACTGGCCAGGATTGAGATAACACTAAAGATTTTATTGCTGATACATTATAAATTATTTCTATTATGACGGCCCTGTGGGTATTACATTGTCAGTTCACTTTCGCTATTACATCACTTAATGTTATTAACACACTTTGGGGTATAATATTACGGTTTTATCATGGAAACCTTAAACACTTACATCCAAAGTACTGAATCAAGTTATTATCCTTGCTGACCAGACCTGTTTTATTGTCATTTTATCACTCATAAAATCTAAGATTCAATTTGATTTAATAGTTAAGTAAAGCCTTGGTCTACATATGTTTAAACCTCATTGAAATATTAATATAAAGTAATACCAAGATGACTTCATTTTATTAAAGGTGAGGTAACTTAGAAAACCTGCATTAAGATATCTGCAGTACTTAAGAAGTTTGACCTAACCTCCTTGCACTTCTGATTCATCAACCTACTGATAATATCCTTAAGACCTTCTTTGGGATTCTTCACCCCAAAAGCCCATTCATTCATTTCCTGGAGGACATGCATTAGTCACCAGCCAACATTGAAGATAAATTTGTCGAGAAGTAATGCCTTACCTTAAAACCAAACACAATGAAGATCCACAATTTGGGGGGATCTAGGCTCAAGAATGTATTTAAGAAAAATAAATGCATCCAACAGTAGATACCAAAATGGAAATTGTATGTCCAACAACAGAAATTAGTATGGAAGTACTTAGATGCAAAATCAACATCCTAATCTGAAAAAAATAAAATAAAAAGAGAAGGAATGTTGCAGAATAGCATATCAAATGTAATATGTTGGGCGGCTAGGTGGCTCAGTGAATAGAGCACCAGCCCTGGAGTCAGAAGGACCTGAATTCAAATCCAGCCTTGGACACTTAACACACATACAAAAAAACTAGCTATGTGACCTTGGGCAAGTCACTTAACCCCAATTGCCCTACCTTCCTCCTTCGAGAAAGAAAGACAGAAAGAAAGACAGAAAGACAGACAGACAGAAAGAAAGAAAGAAAGAAAGAAAGAAAGAAAGAAAGAAAGAAAATATGTTACACGGGAACTTCTTTCAAGTACCTGATCTATTTACTACATACTATTGTAGTAGATAGAATGGTTTGGGTTCAAATTTCAACTTTGCCACATGCTGGCTATATGCCCCTGAGTAGTCAGGTAAACATTCAGTGCTCTAGGCACAACTCTAAGAGAAAAAGTCACAGAGAAAGTGTCAAACCAGATTGATAGTTTCCTCATTTGGAAGTTCTCTATATCAGTAAAATAGCAGATTGAGTCCTTCTGTGTCCAGTGAGAGGTATCTAGACATAGTGGAAAGAGGGCTACCAATTTTAGAGTAAGAAAAAACTGAGTTCAAGTGACTGAGATTAGCTCTATGACCCTAGACAAGACAATCTAGTTCTCATTAGCACAGGCATTACTCTAAGATTATATATAGACCATTTATAGACTAGCAATTGGGAAGAGAGTATCACCACCATGCCTTCATTACAAAAATGAGATCAAAGATCACAGATTTAGAGCTGGAAAGGACCTTAGAAATCACCAGATAGAATCTTCTCATTTTACAGACTAGGAAAATGAGGCTTACATAATTTGAATGGCCCAGAGTCACACAGGGAGCCTATGGTAAGGTCAGGAGTAGGGCCAGGGTCTCCTGATTCCTAGTTTAGTCTTCTTTCCACTAATTGGTGCTATGTATTAAAAAGATTGATATGACAGCAGTATGTAACAATAACTGACATTTAGATAGTTACTTAAAGTTTACAAAGTACCTTACATATATATTATATACATATAATATTATTACCCCATGTGGTAGGTACAATTGGTCTTGTTACTAGCTGCATTTTTTGAAGAAATAGAGGTACAGATAAATTCAGTGGATTATCTTTAGTCTTACAGTTTATAGGGAGCAGAGGCAAGATTAGAGCCTCAGTTTTCTTGATGTTAAGTCCTATATGGTACCTCTCTTAGGATACATTGAGTAGTGTGGAAGGAGAAGAGGCAAGAAAAGCAGTTTTGCAATATTGTGGCCAGGAGAAAATGAAAGTCTGGATAAAAGTGGTAGACATGGAAATGAGAGAGTTTATGCAGAACCATTGCAAGGGCAATTAATGCACATTTTTCAAATGAATGAATGCTATATTAAATGCCACCTCTTGAAAAGCCATGGCACTTTCAACAGTCAAAATTATTACTTATTAGTACAAAAGCAATATTTTATCGGTGAGTCATCTTGTTACAACCCAGTAATATATGGAAGTCCCTCCTCTCTGATCCATACAACATTCAGCATCTTTGCTCATGGGTGGAAAATACTGCTTATGTCAGTGTTGTGAATCAGGGTCTAATTGAACTACAATCCAAACACTCATAACATCTTTTCATCTTTCAGCACAAAATCACCATGAAATAGAGCCTTTTAACAAACAACAGACTATCCCATTCAAAAAAAAAGAATCAAAATCAGATTGAAAAACAGGCAAAAAACCCTAATGAACCAACTTAGCAAATATTAGATGATGGCAATACTATAATTATTTGGATGACATCAGTGTTAAAACCCTGAAAGCATCCCAACTGTGTGAGCTTCAGCGTTTCTCAGGAAACCTCTGCCACCAGAGAAATTTATATGAGTCCCATGAATCAAAGATATTTGTGAACACTGAATCTTAAAGAAAATGCTTGACACTGTTATCTTATCTAACAGCAGCCAGCTAGGAACCTAGATTATCAAGTAAGTAAAAACCCAATAATAAGTGTGAACCAGAAAAGTCATTGAAATTGGCTACAACCCTGATGCCACTTATAGAGATCAGTTTCTTCAGTGGGTTAGATTTTGTGTCAAAATTAACATTTGGAAAAGCGAAAGAGGAAATAGTGGTACAGTGGAAAGAGGATCAGGTTCAGAGGCATATGGCTTGACTTAAAATCCTGGCTCCTCTAAACAGTTGTGTGACCGTGGGCAAGTCACTTAACTTTTCTGGACCTAGGTTTACTTATCTGTAAAAAGAGGAAGTTTGACTAAATGACTGTTAGATCCCTTTTACCCTTAAGCCTATGATCTTAAGTGATTTTTAAAATATGTTAGAGCTTTGAGATCCTGAGTGACTATATAGTCTAATCATTTCATTTCGCAGTTGAGGAAAACTAAACCCAATGAGCTAAAGGTGTTTTTCTAAGGCCACACAATTAGTTGATGGAGAAGCAAGGCAGAGAATCCATGTTTCCTAATCCATGGCTCAGTATTCTTTCCATTACACTACACTACAGTACATGAAGTGAAATAAATGGTTAGCTTTCTTTTTGCTGTTTTCTTCTTCTATCCTTTAAATGTCAAGAACTAGTGGTGTTGCCTTCGCCAGGAGTAGCTATATTTTTTTTTTCAAAGAAAAATCAGACTCACAGAATCTCAGTGAGACAAATACAATCCTATAACCAAAAAAGAATACTCTCAACAACATACCTGAGAAGTAGTCATTCAGCATTTGCTTGAAGCTCTCCAATGGCTAGGGACTCAAGCTCTCCTGAGACTGCTTGATCTATTATTGGGAAGCTCCCATTCTTCAGAAGCTTTTCCTTATATTGTGTTTAAATCTGTGCAACGTTCATCTGTTTCCTCCAGTTCTAGTCTCTAAGGACAAGAGAAGTCTAAACAGTCTTCCATGTGACAACCTAAAAGATACCTGAAGATAATTATCATGTTCCTCCTCCCACTCTTCTCTTCTGCAAGCTAAACATCCACAATTCCTTCAGCTCATACTCATATAGCATTAATGTGAGATCCTTTTCTATTCCAGTTGCCCTCCTTTATATACTTCGTAGCTTATTAAAACACTTCCTAAAATGTGTTGCTGAATCCTTTGGAATAGGGCACATGGAGCAGAATACTCTAAGCAAATTTATGAATTGCTAATGGAGAAATTTTGGGGCCTCTTCCAGGGAAATATTTAGGGGCTTCTGATAACTGTAATTCCATTTCATGTAATAACGTAGTATTCGAATTGGATGCAATGTGGTTTATGAAAAGAGTTCTGGAGCAGAAAAAGCCTAGGCTTGATTTTTACTTCTGCTTCTTGATACATGTGTGACCTTAAATAAGTTTCTTTCCAATTCTATCCTCAATGTTCTTATCCATAAAATGAGAGATTTGGACTAGTTGGCCTCACAGGTCCCTTCCAGCTCTAATTTGATGAACATAATCATCTCTACTTTATTCCAAATTGTTATGCCACAATTCTTCATTGATTTTTTTTTTGTTATTGATACTAAGGTCTCTTCTAATCTTATGACTCTCGTTCTGCATTTGACAGTGAAAATTGGCTTATTGCTGCAGGACATTTTTGGCTATGTGTGAGGACAAAAAATCCCTGTTTTCTTGTTATTAAACACCCTTTCATCCTTCTAGGTAAAAGTGAAATTTTCTTTTACTTTTTGAACATCAGAATTTTTAAAAAGGTGTGATATGAATTGAAGGTTTAGAAAGTGCTGTCATAAAGCATCCTGGTGATTCTCACAGCTGAAAGTTGTACTGAATAATAGGTTGGTTAAGATGGAGGTCTTTGGCTGGATCCCTAGGTCTTTCTGATTCTACAGAAGCTCTCATTACTAGCTGTGTCAGACTGTCAATGATGGTCTTTTCAGAGGGCCTTCTATTATGTTAGATTGGAAATAAATACTGCCTCTATCCTACCAAAGAACCACAACTGCAAGAGAGAGAAAGTATCTCCAGAGTCCTGTAGCTGCACAATCAGTGACTCCTCCCCCCAACATCCCCCTAAATTTTCTTGCTAATTCAAACCACAAGTCTGTTGGATCAGGAAGGATGCTATGTCACATTCCACATTTTCTAAGGAATTGTGTACATGCGTTATAGTAGTCTCTTGAGCATAAACATATATGAGAGTAAATAACACTAATTACATAAGCAATGTTGTTATACACACTGAACATTATTTCCAGCTGTAGTTTTGCCAGTGTAGCTGGTGAAAAACTAAAACTAACCACACCCCAGAGAAATGATTTTTTTTTCCCTTAGTGACAAGATAAAAAATGTAAAATTTAACCAGTTGGACTCCTGTGTGATATTTTCTCTCATATAATTAAACTTGATTCCAGTTCAGCATATTGTAACCATACATCCTAGATTTTCTGGGACAGTTCCAATTTCAAGAAAGGACAATATACTTTTTAATAAGGCTTTGCAAAAGGGGCAGGCTTTTCCAAACCATGTACCTCTTTTTTATTCCTCAATTTAGATAACATGGTCACCTCAGCTTTGGGGATCTCTCCATGACATTTCAGATTGCTTTTGATGAAAAAAAAAAAGAAAACAGAGAGGTTATATGATTATCTAAAGTCATATTTGTAAATCAAAGATTCTTTAAACTTTAGCAGAAAATTGGTGTTCTGAATATTGAAAAAAAATTACCAGATTTTCAGAAAGTGAATTTCTTTCCCTACCCCATTTCCTCACCTGTAGAATTTAGTTAGGTTAGATTATCTTGGTGGTCCCTTCCAGCATATGAATTATGGGGCCAGAAGTACGATGGTGAACACATTCTAGATATTCAAGAAATACTTGTTGATTGGTTAAGGTGGTATCACATATTAGCACAGGCAGATGAGACCTTACCCAGGCTTTAATAACTTCCAGAAGAGGACATTCTTATCTTCTCTATAATGTCTTAATCCATGATTTGAGATAATTTTCTTCCAGGAAATATTTCTTTGTGCCTATATCTTCTATCTATTTAAGCAAAATTCATCTTAATCTGCCTTTAGTGGAGATAGAGAAAAGCTGGGTACTATTATATTAGTGTAATGGAGACAGTAGTACTCACTGAGTCAGGAAGACCTGGATTCAAATCCCTCTTCTGACACCTAAATAGTTGTGTGACCATGAGCAAGCCACTTAACATGTGTGATTCTGTTTAAATTTTTATAAAATATTGTAACTACCTATAATATGGTACTCATGCATTTATTGTGAGGTTTCAGTGATATGACTTATGCAATGGGATTTGCACATTTTAAAGCACTATACATGTCAGTTCTATTTTAATGCTACTGTTGCTGTTGCTAGTATAATTGTTATCTCATTTTTATCTTTTTCAATGGAGTTAAAATAGAAGTCCTGGGACAAGTCATTATCTTTCCATTATTCTTTTCTATTTAATGATCTGCAGATTATTGCACAGCTGGATAAAATAACTTTTTCTTATAATTTAATAAATGTATCTGCTTGTAAATATATCTTCTGTATGCTCATTGAGAGCATCTTTTTGTACAACTCTAAAAGCAGACAAAATTTTAGGAATGATGTTCATATCATCTTGTTCCCACATGATTTCTATTTCTTTTGCCAAGTCTTTACATTTTTTAAAGGTTTTCCATGCAACTAGGACATTATTGATTTCTTCTGTGATGACGTCTATTAAAAATATTGTTCTTAAATGTTTGGATATCAATGATATGTCTGGGAAACAACAGTCTTTGATAATGGTCCAATTCCAGTACATAGTTCAGTTGCTAAATTCTCAAGCTGTTTTTTTTTAAGTCTTTATTTATAGTATGGGGATTTGTAACCTACTAGTTCATGAAATATAACCATCAAGTTGTGACTTGATAAGTATTCAATAAGTGCTTAATTTTGTTTTTATAGCTTACATTGATGTGTTACAGTTTCTTTCTTTTTTGTCATGTAATCTGCATTCATTATTAAATCCCGACTCCCTAAAGATAATGCATCTGGCTAGATGCAGTGGTACGTTCTGCAATCTCTGCTTCAGGGGAGGCTAAAACTGATGGATTGCTTGAGCTCAGGAGTTCTGAGCTGCAGTGGATTAAGCCAAGCATGTATCTGCACTAAACGCATCCCCAAAAAGATGAGCCCTCTAGAACAAGGACACCATCAGGCTGACCAAGGAAAGGCAAAGTGGCTTGTCAGAAATGGAGAAGATGAAAGCTGTCATACCAAACAGTAGTCGGATCAGACAGGTGAGTGGCAGTTGTACATCCTAGGAGAGGTAAATAGACTAAGTCTCTTAAATAAATAGCCCTTCTGTTATTTTGGTGGGCAATGAGCTAACCTTCATTTGCCATCATAAATCTGTTTCTGTATACAAGACGTATGGCCCAGTTGTTTGTTTAACACGTCCTTGTCAACATACTATTGATTGAGTTAATGTTCCTGCCATTCTTCTTATTATTAATATCATTTATGAGGTCCATCAGGTACTTTTTAAGTCTACTTTTAGTTGGCATAAGTGTAAGAAGGCACACTTTAGTGAAAAAATGAACTGTCTTTACCAAGAGAGAGGAACACAAATATCTATTTGGGATCTTTTATCAGCTGGCAGCATGACATTAAGAGAGAATCACTCTCACTGAGCTTCACCTCTACAATGAAATTTATCTCAAAGTTTCTGTACAGTTCCCAAATTTTATGATATCAATCCTACTCTTAATAAACCTGTTGTGTCAAAATCTCGCTTTACACACAAGATAAATTCAGGAGTGATCATTCGCTTAAAATTATTCAAATAGCAAACTCCTCAGATCAAATTTAATTTTAAAAAGTTAATCTACATGCATTTTTTCCAAAGAAAAGCATAACTATGCAAAGCAAGGCATGCTTGTTATTCTGTTTCTTTAGTCTTATTTCAGGATCTTCTTCTGATTTATGAGTCATTTTTGTGCTTATCTTCTATATCCTCCATAAATTGTCCATGTCCCACTAAAGCAGAACAATATCAAAATCCAGAAAAATTGGGGGGAATTAACTCACAATACACATAGGCTCCTTTTTAGTATAGATTCTAGTATTAGACTTTATTCTAAAATAGCAGGCCAAATTTCTGACTTGCTTTACCATTTAATTTATATGCTCCCCAAGCTATCTATAGTCATATAAAAAAATACTGTAAATCATTAGTGATTAGAGAAATGGAAATCAAAACAACTCTGAAGTACCACATCACACCTATCAGATTGGCTAACCTGACAAAACAGGAAAATGATAAATGCTGGAGAAGATGTGGGAAAATTGAAACACTAATGCATTGTTGGTAGAGTCATGAACTGATCCAACCATTCTGGAGAGCAGTTTGAAACTATGCCCAAAGGGTTATAAAATTTTATATACCCTTTGACCCAAAAATACCACTTCTAGGTCTGTATCCCAAAGGGATCATAAAAATGGGAGAAGAACCCACATGTACAAAAATATTTATAGCAGCTCTTTTTGTGGTGGCCAAGAACTGGAAACTGAAGGGATGTCTATCAATTGGGAACGACTAAACAAGTTGTGGTATATGAATGTAATGGAATAGTATTGTGCTATAAGAAATGATGAGCAGACAGACTTCAGAAAAACCTGGAAAGACTTATATGAACTAATATTGAGTGAAATTAGCAGAACCAGGAGAACATTGCACACAGTAAAAGCCACAGTGTATGATGACTGACTTTGATAAAACTTAGCTCTTCTCAACAAAGGAAGGATCTAAAGCAATTCCAAAAGATTCACAATGAAAAATGCTACCCACATCTAGAGAAAGAACTTTAGTGTCTGAATGCAGATGGAAGCATACTATTTGCTCTCCTTCTCTTTTGTTGTTTTGTTTTGTTTCTTCTTTCTTGTGGTTCCTCCAATTAGTTCTAAATCTTCTTTATATCATAACTAATGTGAAAATATGTATAATATGAATATATAAGTAGAACCTATTATCAGATTGCTAGCTGTCTTGGGGGGGAGGAGAGAAGGGAATTAAAACTCAAAATCTTATGGAAGTAAAAGTTGAAAACTAAAAGTCAATTAATTATAAAAATATTATATGCCCCTTTGATTCTTTTAATTAAGATTTTTCATAGTTGGTCCATCTTCATTCTATGATCAATCAACAATTTTTATTAAGCATTCACCATCTGCCAGTCATTAAGTAATGGGAGTACAAAGAAAAGCAAAAGTAGTTCCTGTCCTCAAGGAGCATTAGAGGAGACAACAGATAAATAAATAAGCACATGCAAGACTTATACAGAACAGATGGAAAGGAATCTCATAAGGGAAAGTGCTAACAGTTATTTGCAACAATTTCAACTTGATTCAATTCAATAAACACTTATGAAATGCCTTATATGTGCCAGGCACTGCACTAAAAGGTGGGGATACAAAAAGAGGCAAAATTCAGGTCCTGCCCTCAAGGAGTTCATGATCTGGTGGGAGGAGAGGAAGAACATGCAAAGAAATCTATACAAAGCAAGAAAGATTCAAAATAAATAGGAAATAATTAATGCAGGGAAGGTACCATAATTAAGAGGGGCGGGGAAAATTTACCTGTAGGAGGTAATGTTTTAGTTGGGACTTCAAGGAAGCCAGTGAAGTCAGTAGTCAAAGTAGAGTTGTTTTGCTGTTCTTGTTGTTGTGGTTGTTGTTGAGTTGTGTCCAATTCTTCATGACCCCATTTGGGGTTTTCTTGGCAAAGATACTGGAATAATTTGCCATTTCCTTCTTCAGCTTATTTTTACAGATAAGGAAACTGAGCCAAACAGGGTTAAGTGAGTTGCCCAGTCATAGAACTAGTAAGTGTCTGAGCCCAGCTTTGAAGTCAAGAAGATGAATCTTCCTGACTCCAGACTGAGCACTCCATTCACTGTATCACCTAGTTCCCCAACTGGAGTGGAGAAGGAGCATATTCCAGCCACGGGGGAAGCCTTTTTTGCCTTTGGTACACAAAGGCACAAAGACAAGAGATGAAGTGTTAAGTTTGAGAAATTGCAAGTAGGCTGGTATAACTGAATCAAAGAGTGTGTGAAAGGGATTTAAGAGTAAGAAGACTGGACAAATAGGGGCAGTTTGTAGAGTGCTTTAAACACTAAACAGAATTTATCTTTCATCTTGGTGATAAAAGGAAGTCACTGAAGCTCATTAAGTAGGAAGAGGATATACATCCAGATATCATGTCTCACCTGAGCTACAGTCCAAGATCACTGAATGCCTTTTGGATATCTCAACTGGATGTATTTCAAACTGTTTGTGTCTATAACAGAACTCATCTTGTATTCAACAGTCTACCCTTGTCTGAATTTCCCTATTGCTCTTTCTGGGTCATACTTGACTCCTCATTCTGAATCACCTAAATAAAGATGATAATGGAACCCATTGGAGCTGAGATCTCCAAGAAAGATAGAAGGGATAAAAAAGAGATGGTCTAGGATAGAGTCTAGTAATAATACATTATTTTCACAATAATTGTGCCACTCTCTACAGGTCTTAATTGAATACCAGCTTCTTTTAAACTATATCTATGAATCCAGTCCGATAGCCTTACCTTTGAAGAAGAGTAATAGCATGAATTGGGGTTCATAAATGAAGATAATGCCTTATGAAATTTCATAGAATATAAAGGTTCTTCCCTAATAATATTTATTTTAAATTAATTGTGTGCAGGGTAATGTTTTAAGCATTGGTAATTTGTTGGAAGAGAAAGAATACTTAGAATGAGGACTTCTAGATTCTAGCCAATGGTCATTTTTTGCTGTATGTTCCTAGGCCACAGCCTTAATTTCTCTGATCCACAATTACTGAATCTATATGATTATTCTAATACTTGACATTTCAGAGATTTTGTGAAGACTTTGAAAACCTTAGTAGATATAGGGCCTGGAACATACTGAGTGCTTCTTGAGTGATTATTATACAAATGTGAATTATTAGTTTAGAAGCTTGCTTGTGTAAGAAAAATGAAAGTAGTTTATTATAAATATAAACAGAAAATAAGCAAGACTAAATGTTTAAATCTAAATGATTAAACAAGTTTTGGTGTAGCCATTAATGGCTGAGTATTATAATAAGAAAAATATCCACCAGAATTCCATACTATATCTAAAGGCATGCCTAGGGAGTAGATAAAGCGAAGAGTTGCAAGTCAGAAAGACCTGAGTTCAAATCTGGCCTCAGATACTAACTGTGTGACTTAGGGCAAATCATTTAACTTCTGTCTGCCTCAATTTATCTGATATTATTTGTAATCAACTAAGTAAAAAAAAAAACAAGAAGATAAAAATCTTTCCACTGTGGCTTAACCAATTGAACACCATGGACAATACATAAGGAGAGCTGCATTGAGCTCAGTCAATAGTAGATCCTCACTGAATATCCTTGTTTAATAATCTTTTCTTGCTATGGCTAAGGAAATCTCCTTTTATTAACCATCTACTACTCTACATGTGTTTCATTTTGTTCCCATATCAAGTCTAAACTACTAATATGTGAATAGCCTTTTCATATTAATTTATGTGGGTTGGACTTGATGATCCCCAATGCCCATTCTAACACCCACATTCTATGATTTTATAAATGAAGTTTTACAAGTAAAATAGAACTTCCCTGAGGACACAGCTTGCTTTGTGTTTGTCTTCATATACTCATCACCTACCATGCACAGAACTTGTACATGGCAAGCACTCTTCTATTAAAAGGCAATGCTGTAGAATATGAAGAGCACTGAATCAAAAGTGAAAAGACCTGGCCACTAATCACAGTTCTGCTACCTACTACTTGAACAACCTTAGGCAAGACATTTAATTTTTCTGGGCTTGTGTTTTCTCCATTGTAAAATGAAGGGTTAAACTAGATGACCTCTGAGGTTCCTTCCAGCCCAAATTCATTGAACCTGGGAGCCTGTTGCATAAGTGGCAGCATATAATAGTGGAAAGAGTGCTGTGATATGCTTCAGGAAATTCAGGTGTGAGGTCTAGCTCCATCATTAACAATCTTTGGGACCAAAGGCAAAAGACAAACACTCCATGTTGCAAGGTCTTCATGTGTGTAATAGTGATTGTTTTTTTATGAGAACTTAATAACTCCCATTGGAAACAAATAATTAAATAAATATATAGTAAAAGGAGTAAAATCATACTTTAACCCTTAGTATTTACCAGGATAGAATCAAATAAATTAGAAAACAAGTAAACAAAAGATTTTAGTTTTGTGTCCTCTTCCAAATCTATCTGAAGTTCTGTTACATATAACTTAAAATATTGACTCTAGTACTTTCATTAAATATTTCAGTTCAACAAGGGGACCCATCACCAGTTGTCCTGACTTGTTCTGCCGCTGGACTGTGATGACTCTCCAAAGGAGAGAATCACGCTGATGACTAACTTTGCATGGCTCTATCTCACTTAAATGCGACTCACTTACTGTAATGGTAATTAATTTAGCAGATACTTGGTATTTGGTAACTAAGAGCTAAGTACTTCTGTGAAAGAGTACTTCTGTCTCCTGTGTGAAAGAAACAGAAGATGTGAACTCTGTCTCCTGTGTGAAAGAGACAGAGGGCGTGAACGCTGTCTCCTGTTGCTGAAGTGGCAGGAGGGGGTTGGCTGAGACAGGAAGCCGATGTGTGTGTATGTAAGAAGAGTTTCAGGGACAGAATCAGAATCAAGAGTTTTCCTCCTGGATCTTCCAGAGCAAAGCTGGGAAGTGGCAGAGGGAAGCTGGCAGGCTGAGAGGAGGAGGTCAGCCGCTGTTGGGCTGCCCTGCTCCCATCCCCCACCACCACCTTCCCAGGCTCGCCCACCATGCCGCTCCCTGCCACCCTCCAGTCCCGCCTGGCCAAGCGAGGGCTCCTCAAGCTAGGGGAACTCGAGCCAGAGGAAGAAATCATTGCCGAGGACTATGACAACGCGCCTTTATGGTCTGCCCCGCAACTGGTACAAAGTCTTCACCCCAGCGTGTGGCTTTCCCTACTACTGGAACGTGGAGATGGACCTCATGTCAACCCCCACGACCCCAGCTGGGTCATCACCAAGGTGGCCAAGAAACTCAAGGGCAACTTGGAGTGGGAAGAAAAGATGGACTGTGGCCACGAGAAGCCAGACCAAGGCTACGAGAGACCTGAGCGTGGCTAGGACAAGTTGCCGGAGTGGAGAGGCTACGACAAGCTGGACCACAGGTATGAGAAGCTGGAGGAGGAGGCCAAGGAGTGGTGCCGGGAGGAGCTGGGGCCCTACCCCAAGGGAGGAGCTGGCTAGCCGCAAGGACAAAGAGCTGGATCCCATGGACCCCAGCACCTATTCGGATGCCCCCTGGGGCACCTGATCCACGAGCCTCCCCAAGAAGAACGAGGCAAAGACCGGCGCAGACACCATGGCGGCCAGGTCCCTGTTCTAGCAGCGCCCATACCCTTCCCCTGGAGCAGTTAGTTCTTCCGGCTAACCCGGAGGCTTCCAGGGCCAAGCAGCAGGATTGAGCGAGCCAACCAACCTTAACTTTCCCAGGGATCCACCACCTTTGTTTTCACAATAAGTAACACTTTTGGGGGGAAGAAAAGGGTGTGGGTGCTGGGAGGTGGGGTGGGAAGCGGAAAGAAAAGAGAAGACAATTGTGTGTGCAGTGACAGCAGCGCCGGCCTGACCTGTTTAAAGAATGATAACACTGCCACCAAATTGGGAGATGGGACAAAATATTGACTATGACTGTTGGCATTTTAAGAGAAGTTTTGCCAGTGCAGATTAATCCACTCTGGAGGTAACAATTTTCATGGCATTCAAGGGTGACTTTTTAAGTATTTCCGAAAGGAATCCCAAGCTTTAAAGATGAAAGAAACTATGGATATCATATGAGGATTTCTTAGCAAAGGACTTCTTGGACCAAACCTCCTGGAGAGAAGAAAACAATTTCTTTGACCAAGCCTCCTAGTGGCTCCTATTGAATTTTTGGTCCCAGGAGTAGCAAGAGACAAAGCACATCACCAGCCCAAACCTTGCTCTTTATTAGCATTATATAATTTTTCTGCTATATACTGGCACAGAAGTACCTATGCCGGGTGTACATGGGCTATATTCTAATTTTCAAGAAACCCTGGGTGGGAAACAAACAAACAAAAAATTATTTGTAACCTACATCCAAGTTCGAACCCAGTCTTTGTAATATCGGAGTTGTGGGTCTGAATCTTGGATTTATAATTATTTTTACAACAGGACATTTGAAGAGGGTTTTTATTTTCCAAAGAACTTTAATATTTAATGGTCCCCCTAGTTGTCAGTTCTCTCTTTTCAAATCATCAAATATTGTAAACTTATCTTATTTGATTTTTGTATGCAGAATTTATGGTTCTTGAGGGCAGGAGCTATTTTTTTTCTGTGTATTTTCATTGCCTAACCTAGTTCCTTAAACTTAATAGGCATACAATAAATGTTTGTTGAATGTTAAAAAAAAAAAAAGAGAGAGAGAGAGAGATTTTTCCTCCTGGCTGGCTCCTGGTAGAGGAAGAATCATGGAGACTGAAGCCAGCTGAGAGAGAGAGAGAGAGAGAGAGAGAAAGAGAGAGAGAGAGAGAGAGAGAAAGAGAAAGAGAGAGAGAGAGAGAAAGAGAGAGTGTGTTTCTCTCCCAGCATCTGGAAGCTAACTGAGAACTGAGTTGGAGTTTTTTTGAGACCAGAATCTGGTGAAGGCTGAAGTTGCTGCCTCCTGGAAGGCTGAGATTCCTTCTGGGTCCTAGGGCCACCCAAACTGCTGGAGAACTGAAGAAGCATGACCAGGGTAAGCCTTTGTTTGTTCGTGGCTTGGTTGATCCTTGAGTTCCTGGCAACAGAAGTTATGAAGGGTTTGAGATGTGCTGGAGCCTGTGAACTTCAGTGTGTAACAAGAACTGCCTGGAGGACTGGACAAGAACCTGGGAGCTGTCTGCCTCTGAATCCAGGTGACTGTTTGGTGGATTCAGGGAGGTCTGGGACCATGGAAGGGGATCCAGGAAATCTGAGAGACCACCCCAAGTCAAGATGAAGAAAAGACCTCCCCTTGGAAGAGTGATAAAATTGAAGTTTACTAGATACCAAGGGGTGGAGGGTTTGTATAATTTTCTAATGATTACATTTAGTGATTAATGATACTTAGTGACTGATTTCTAGATAAGTGAGTGATTAAGTTAATCTGTGATTGCCCCATGAGAGGAAGATTGATTATTGTATTGTGAAATGACTTGAATGATTAAGTAAGGAGAATTTCCCCTCCTTAGGGAAATCAGATGATTATTCTTTTGTTCTTTGTTCTAAATATTGTGGCCGCTGTAGTGAAAACTATGTGGCCATTCTAATGTTAAGCTGTTGTGAACACTATATTGTGATTTTCTGTGATAAGATGTAATGTTGTGAATATTATACTGTACCTTGATTTGTTGTGAATATTTGCCTTGATTTGTAATGAAATAAATAGAGTGTTCACTATACTGTGTAATAAGAACCTTAAAAGCTGTTCACAGTAGCATTCTTTTAGGAAGCTGCTCATGCATGGCGTTACACTTACAAGTCAAGACATCACCCTCCTGATGTCATTGGTCCTCTTTGAGAATGGAAAAGGAACAACAACCCACAACAACAATTACAATACAATGAGTTATTAGTTCCCTACTATGTGCAAAGTACCAGAGATACCAGGACCAAAGTGAAACAGTCCCAATTCTTTTGATGTTACTATGTTATCATAAGAGAAAATATGAACATGTTTGAGAATAATTTGAAACATATGCAACACTATATATGCATAAGGTAATGATTGTTATTAATTGGATGTAATGGAGAGTGATATGGTTAGCACATCTTTAGTCAGTCTAACCAGTGAATAAAGAAGGGTATAGATGGACATCTGGCATTTTCATTCTAACTAACAAATAATGCATATTTATTTATTTTGTGTCTACTTTCTGTGAAATACTCTACTGTGGATAGTGAAAAACACAAAGTATAAGTCACCCTCTTCTCCAAGAGCTCACAGATTAATTCATATGCAAATGCAACAGACAATAATAAAGAATCTATATACAATTAAATGCAATAAAGCACAGATTTACTAATGGCCCATTATGTGCAAGGCAGTATTCTAGACATTTATGACACGAAGACAATCTCACACACACACACACACACACACACACACACACACACTTCTGCTTTCAGATACCTTACTTTCTACAGGAGGCAAGAGACAATGCTCCCACAGACAAGCAATTACCAAGTATTTACAAAATAATTTCAAGAGGAATACTTCCAATTAAGGAAAAATACAAAAGTCTTCAATTAGGAGGTGATAATTTGAGGGATGCTTTGAAGGTAGCTAAACATTCTAAGAGGCAGAAGGGAGAAAATAATAAATTTCCAAACTGTGGGATCTCCTAGGTACAGACATGAAGAGGGTGAGAGATGGAATGCCATGTACAGTAATCACCTAGAGAACCTGTGTAAGTGGTATGGCAAGTGAGTAGTTTAGTAAAGGAGAATAAAATGACATCACATTGCAAAGATAGGTGGGATGCACGTGGGAAGGTGGGAAAGGAAGACGTAAAGGGCTTCATGTCAGTCTGAGGAGTTTGTATTTCTTCTTATGTATGGTAACATTATATATACACATATATACACACATACATACATATATATGTGTATGTATATATATATATATATATATACATACACATATATGAACAAACAAAAGATTTGAGACTTTGTCCTTAAAATAATGAAAAATATTCTTATTTCTAACAATAATAAAATAATAACACAGATTCTTATCACTTGTTTGATTTCCTTTCTTACAAATATTTCCTGGTCATATTAATTTTCTATTTGTTTATTTATTTATTTTTAGTTTTCAACATTCATTTCCACAAGATTTTGAGTTACAATTGTTTCTCCCCATCTTTCCCCTACCCCCCAGCCCAAAATAGCAAGCCTACTGAATACCCCTTCTCCCAATTTGTTCTCTCTTAAATCCTCCCCCATCACCCTCCCAACTTTCTAGTAGAGCAAGATGGATTTCTATATCCCAGTGCCTGTATATCTTATTTCCCATTTGCATGTAAAAAACCAATTTTTTAAAACATTTGTTTTTAAAACTTTGAGTTCCATATTTTTTCCTTCTTCCCTCCTCACCTGCCCCCACTGGGAAGATAAGAAATACAAGATACATTGTACATGTGTAGTTACCCAAATCATTTCCGTAGTAGTTATATTGTAGAAGACTAACCATATTTCCCTCCATCCTATCCGACCCCCCATTTATTCTATTTTCTCCTTTGACCCTATCCCTTTTCAAAAATGTTTGCTTCTAACTACCTTCTCTTTCAGTCTGCCCTCCCTTCTATCATACCCCTCTTATCTGCTACCCCCCTATTTTTCTGTAGGGTAATATACTCAATTGAGTGTGTATGTTATCCCCTCCTTAAGCCAAATTTAATGAGAATAAGGTTATCCCATTCCCTTTCACCTTCCTGCTCTTCCCCTCCATTATAACAGTTTTCTCTTGCCTCTTTTATATGAGATAATTTACTCTGATATCTCTCCCTTTCTCCTTCTCCCAATAAATTGCTCTCTCACCTCTTAATTTTGTTTATTAGATATCATCCCTTCATATTCAACTCATATATATATATATATACACAAATACCTTCCTATACATATATATATATATATATATATATATTTATACATATATATTCCCTTCAACTATCCTCATACTGAGAAAAGTCTTATGAGTTACAATTATCATTTTTCCATGTAGTAATGTCAATAGTTTAACTTTGATAAGTTCCTTATGATTTCTTTTTCCTGTTTACATTCTCATGCTTCTCTTGCTTCTTGTATTTGAAAATCAAATTTTCTGTTCAGCTCTTTTTTTTTTCATCAAGAATGCTTGAAAATCCTCTCTTTCATTAAATGACCATATTTTTCTCTGTAGCATTTTACTCAGTTTTGCTGGGTAGGTGATTCGTGGTTTTAGTCCTAGCTCCTTTGACCTCTGGAATATCATATTCCAAGCCCTGTGATCCCTTAATGTAGAAGCTGATAGGTCTTGTGTTATCCTGATTGTGTTTCCACAATACTCAAATTGTTCCTGATTGCTTGCAGTATTTTCTCCTTGACCTGGGAACTCTGGAATTTGGCTGTAATATTCCCAGGAGTTTTCTTTTTGGGATCTTTTTCAAGAGGTGATTGGTGAATTCTTTCCATTTCTATTTGTCCCTCTGGTTCTAGACTATCAGGGCAATTTTGCTTGACAATTTATTGAAAGATAGTATCTAGGCTCTTTTTTTTTTATCATGGCTTTCAGGTAGTCCAATAATTTTTAAATTATCTCTC
>CM053582.1:470833560-470859954 GCA_028627135.1 Pseudochirops cupreus
GAGTTTTTGAAATTCCTTTTCCATTTGACAATTTCAACTTTTTAAGGCATTCTTCTCCTCACTGGCTTTATGGGCCTCTTTTGCCATTTGAGTTAGTCTATTTTTTAAGATGTTATTTTCTTCATTGTATTTTTGGGTCTCCTTTAGCAGGCTGTTGACTTACTTTTCCTGATTTTCTTGCATCATTCTCATTTCTCTTCCCAATTTTTTCCTCCACTTCTCTTACTTGATTTTCAAAATCCTTCTTGAGTTCTTCCATGGCCTATAACCAATTCATATTTTTCTTGGAGGATTTTGATGCAGAGTGCTGACTTCACTGTCTTCCTCCCATTTCATGCCTGGATCCTTTTTGTCCCCAGAAAAGGATTCTATAGTCTGTTTGTGCTTCTGTTGCTTACTCATATTGCCAGCCAAATACTTGACCCCTAAGCTCTTTGCCGTGGTAGAACTCTGCTTCCAGAGTGGAGAGAGCTTTGTCCCAAATCACTGGGGTTTTTGCATCTGCCAGAGCCATTAGGAGGGTGCCCTCTCTACAGTCCCCATAAGCTCTGGCTCACTGGTCACCCATCTCAGGACAACCACCCAAGACTGTGATCCAGATCCAAGCAGATTAAAGCAAGAGTACTTACCCTCTGAATGGTAGGTTGGTCCCCCTATTATCTGAAGACCAGGAGCTCCTTAGGCAGGTATGGGGCTGTGGCTGCTACCATGCCTCTGCAGCTTCTTACCCTGGGGGTAAGGGCCAGTCAACACTCTTACATCCCCCCTTGTTTCAACAGAGTTCCACACTGACCTTTTACTTTGTCTTTGGCATTTATGGGTTGAGAATTCTGGAAACCACCAGAGCTGCTGGTGAGTTACTCTCCTGAAGTCTGCTCTGGCTGCTGCTGGTCGGGGCTGCCCTGTTGCTGGAAGCATGGCTCAAAGGGGACTTACCATGACTCCCAGGTCAGTGTGATAGACCTTTCCTGTTGGCCTGCCAGGCTTTCTTCAGCAGGAGCTTTGTTTCTCTCTGTCACTTTGTGGGTTCTGTAGCTCTAAAGTTTGTTTATAGTCATTTTTTTTACATGTATTGGAAGTGATTGGAGCCAGAGCCCATGCCAAGTTTGTGCTTCTACTCTGCCATCTTGGCTCTGCCCTTCTGAAGCCATACTATTTTTAAGAAAAAGTAACTTTGATCTGTCCCATGATCTAGGACTGATAGAACTTTCAACTCATGAGTAGAGAGGGATACTCCATATACATAACCTAAGTGATATGATGATACTATTGAAGGAACCAAACCTAGTCTCACACACATGTGCACACACACACACATACACATACACACATGAAACCCTCATAACAACAAAATGACAGCTTGTTAATAGCAGCTGCTGCTTAATCAAAACAGAAAAAAAATATTACATTATATCTGTATTTCCTGTTGTGTTTATTTTCATCACAAGTGATAAAATAACCTGGATGAAGTATAAAAACAGCATGGAACAAAGGTTCATGACTAACTGCTATAATGGCCTCAAGAGCTGAACTGTTTCTTGAAAGCTAATCTGTCTCTAAAACCTTTTATGCTTTTCGTCTCCTTGACTGGGTTTGATATGCTTGTAGTTCTCAGTGAAATGTCAAATTGAAGATAATCACTTAGAAGGGGCATTCTGGGAAGATCGCAGAGTAGGTAAAAAATTTCTAGGTTCTCTAGATTTCCTCCACAAATAGACAGAAAATCACCACAGAATGACCATAGAACAGCAAAAAGAAAGGGGTAAAGCAGTTATCCTCCTAAGATAAGTTGAGAGAAAAGACAGGACCTCCAGGGGCTGAGATTTGGCCTGAGTGAAATATAGATACCTTCTGACTTCACTGAATCAACAAATAGTAGGCCTTGAGGGAAGCTGAGTAGGCCTCAAGAAATTTCACCTCAACTTTCAGCTCCTTCATAGCTTCAAGAATTTTCCCCTCACAAACTTTCACCTCAAATACTTTCATCTAAGGAACTGAGTGGGGGAAGGGCTGAGTGGTAGAAGAATGAAGCACTCCCCAATCCCCAAGTGGCCCAGGTAAATTTCTGGATAAGTGGGGCATCTGTATAGACCTACATCTAAACAGGACTGAAATGTCCTATGACATGTATCCTAGTTCCAGGTCTGGTGGAGATTTTGTAGCAGTATATCAATGTTCCTCTTTTGAAATAGATTTTTTAGAGTTCAGATAAAGATATATGGCCATTTATGGGTAGGTCTTTCTATATTCAAAGGAGTACACTAATTTATTAATTCACTCAAATATCTATTAAGTGCTGCACACACATATACAGATATGTGCAGCTCAGTACATTTTGTATCAGAGATACATGTATTAGATGATAAGGGATTTCCCCCCCCCCCCCCATCCTCGTGAAATAAAAAAAAAGTTTAGGAGAAAAGAATATTGGTATGCCATGTAGTGCTTTAGGGTTTACAAAAACCTTAATCCATCAACCCTGTGAGATGGCATACGTGAACTTTGCCTATGTATGTAGAATCCTCTAATAAGTTTGACTACCCTTGTGGTTTTTCAAACAGGCAGAGCCCAGTTGGAGTTCAGACAAATCATTCAAAAGGTCAGAAAGCTATCTATTATCTATCCATCATCTATCAATTAATCTATCATCTATCAATCTATCATGTATCTATCATCTATCTACCAATGATCTACCAAAAAATCTCTATCATCTATCAATTTATCATGTATCTTGTTATTTTATATGTATCTATATATCTATATATATATATATATATATATATATGTCTTCTATCATCTGTCTGTTGGTATACTTATTTATCATAGATCTAGGATCTAGCTTCTATTTAGCATCTGTTTATCTATCATCTCTCTATCTGTCTATCTGTACTACTGAAGTAATCATTCCAAGCTCAGGATTTTATGTTTCATTTAAAAATAGATGTTAGAAACATGTTGTAGCTTACCACTAACTCTATTTCTCAACTCATATAAGATGATATGATATGATATGATGTGATATGATGTGATAGGTTAGGATAGGATAGGATAGGATATTTTTCAAAGAGTTTCAAAGTTAATTTCACTATTAAGTTGAATTCTGGGGAAGGAAGGTAGGGTGAAGATTAGTGACTGCACATCCTACTACTGAATCAATAGACTAGAAATATCCAATTTAACCAGGTAGCCCATAATCAGTACTTAATTCTTCCATTAATTTTTTTTTTCAAATGATGATTCAGATCAAAGCACTGTACTTAAGCTAGACTGTGTCTCAAATTACATTTTTTTAGAAAGGTAGAACAATACATCATGGAAATTTGGAAAATATTTGAAGAAAGTGGGGATTCTTTTTAGCATAGAAAATGCTCCATAATTTCTTGCGTGGAAAGAGTTGACAACCCACTTCAAGTTTAGTATCTATGGCCTACTTTTCCATTTCAGTGTAAGGTTTAAGCCTATCCTTTTAACCAATTCTCTGGGTTCAATTTATGTTTAAACCTACTCAGAAAGTTGAGGTTGACTTCTGTTCTAACCATAGACCTGGCTTAAAGGTAGATGGTTTTCAACATATCAATTATCAACAAAGAATATAAATGATATTTGATATAGAGTAGTTTAATTTTATAGAAATTGTTACTATATATCATTGTACCCAGAGTCTCTGATAGATCAGTGTTTGCCTTATCTTTCAGGAGCCCAGGACTCCATGCAGTTTTCTGACTGGCTCCCAGCTATTTGGTATTTATATCTGCTTCCTCTATTCCCCACCAGCCTTTGTGTCCCTTCACTCTAATAGGTCAGCTCTTGCCTTATCTTGCTGGGGTCCAGGTTTCCAAGCCTCTTCCAGGCTTGTTGAATCCATGATCTCACTTCATTCAATCCCCTTCACTTTTCTTTAGGTAAGACTGTCTTGCTTTCTTCATTTTGTTTCCTCAGTGTTTAAAACAATGTCTAGAATACAGTAAGTGCTGAATGAATGTTTTATTAATAAGTACATCTCCTCAACCCCAATGACCTCTATCTTTAGTCTATATCTCAACCACGTGAGTGCTCATACTTTTTACAACACCTCCCCCCACCAACTAAATTTGTTTTCCAACATGAGCAGTTCCAGTTATGGCTCTGCATGTATTTAACAAAGCCACTCAAAATGCTCATTTTTTCATATTTCCATATTTCAAATGTTCTTAAATTTATCTTTTCAATCATATTTTTATTCATTATATCAAAAATAGTAATCTGTAGAGATTTGCTAAAGAAAGTTTCTTAATATCAATCTTTTTCTATGTGCCTGGTACATTATATCTGGTAATTTTTCAACAAAAATAAGTTATTTATATATTTTAGAAAAACGTGTTTTTCTCAAAATTTGTGTTTTTAAAATTGGATGCAAATATTCATGTTATTGTAAGTAGTTTCAATAAACAAGAAGAATGAACAAAAGAACTATAACATTCAGGAAAGACAATTATCCAGCATATATCCATATGCTTTCTGAGAATTACTAATTAAATATATCTATTCCTTAGGCTGCCAAAACTTAGAGGCAAAAATAAAACTGCCAGGTCAGATCCTGAACACTTTAAAAGGAGCTTATGTATATCTCCCCATGATAACTAAGGACCTGGATGCCTAGGCAACAGCTTTCTTAGTCTCCAAGTAAGAGGGCCTCAGAACTAAACATAGCAATATTCTGCAGCAATATTTTCCAACCAAGAAGTCGACTGGTTTTGTTTCATTGAGAAGACTTCATTGGTAGGTTGTGAACAGAAGAGTAATGACAGGATACTTCTCCTGATTCCTCTAATTGTTAATACTATCCCCCATTTCAAATTATATTCACATAAGCATATATGATATTATATATAAATATATTGTATATTCTTACATATAGTACTTAAAGTACCTGTGTAAATTTTGTTACCTCTCCTCCTCCTCCTGCTAAGTTGAATGCAAGTTCTTTGAAGACTGGAATTATTAGTATACGCAGTGCTTGGCACACGGGGGTTGTCTAATAAATGCTCTGTTGAATTAATGAATCAATCAAAGTATTTAAGTGACAAGTATTTTACAACCTAAGAAGCACTCTACTATGGAGGCTACAAAGTCAGCCTCAAAGCTTGGAAGTCCTCAGTTCAAGTCCCTCCTATGATGCATATTGTTTATGTTATTCTGAGCAAGTCACAGTGTCATCATCATCATCATCATCATCATCATCATCATCATCATCATATAGAATTTATATACTGCTTAATATGTGCCAGGTATGATTCAAAGAACTTTACAATTATTACCTCATTTAATCTTCGCAACAACCTTGGGAGGTAGGTGCTTTCATTATCCACATTTCACAAATAAGGAAACTGAGGCAAATGGATTAAATGATTTGCTCAGGATCATACCACGAGTAAAGGTCTAAGGCTAAATTTGAACTTAGGTTTTCTTGATTCCTGATGTTCTATCCACTATTCCAGTGCTCTAAGCAATTAATAAGGTGGAGTCTGTGAAGTGTACTTCAGTATAAGTGGTTGCCTTTTTAATCCTATGCACTTAATTTGGTAGATCTAAGCATATCTTTCTGAAAGAGTCTTTAGTCTGGAGAACCAGACTGACAAAGGTGTTCATGAAACAAAAACAAAAAACCAAAGGACCCTGTTCTAAGAATATGAATGTCAGAGAAGGCGCTGCCCTGCGTTGCTGAAGAGTTCCTGCGTGGAGTGTTCCCTACATCAGTAAAATCACAGGACCAGTCCCTATCTCCACCTATGTTGGAGGGCATTCTTCTATTTTGTTATAGATACAAGACAGATACAAAACATAATCCCAGTGAATCTTATTAATAGTTCAACCTTACTGCCAAAACAAAATAAAAATGTTATTGTACTTAATGATTTCTCTCACAAATAACTTTGCCCAGTTGCTTAATGATAATTTTTGCAGTCTCAAATCCTTAGGTAATTTTTAAATCTATAATTTCTATCTTCATTTCCTTTGGAACATTTCCAAAAAATGAAAGGCAATGTGACAGTGGGGAGATCCTTAGAGTCAGGAAAAACCAGGCTCTAATATTACTTCTGACACTTACTGACTGTGTTAACTCCAGGCAAGTCACTTAATCTTTAATGTCCCCCCAAAATTCTGTTAGATTATACATTACAATGTCAGCCGTCATTGAGGGATTAAAATCATAGAACTGATCCTCCCCTTACACCCTCCCCTCAAAAAAATAAGAACAAAAATTCCAAAAATTGACAAATTCCTTTAATATAGCACAGAAGCTAAAAGAATTCAAAAGTAGGCAATAAGCAAGTTTGATCAAGTTTATTTTGCAAAGGTTTGTCCAACATGTTGCAGGGAGGGGTATACTTGGCAGAATACCAACTTGTATTCATAGACTAAATACTCGTATTCCTAAATCCGATGCTTTCAGGTCATAGGATCATGGCTTTAGAGCTTGTAGGGGGCATAGAGGACATCTAGTACAATTTCCATAATTTGTAAGTAAACAAAAACCTAGTTAGAGTATTTGATTTACCCAAGATACAAAGGGGTAGCACATAGTAGACCCTGGATTTGTATCCAAGTCTTCTGGCTTCAGTCAGCATCCTTGCTACTATTATCCAGTGTTCTTCATTCTACATTATAGGCAAGTACTATAAAAATATTAAGTCCTAAATTCACTTCACTTGTATTCATAGGCAAAATTTCCAGGAAGGATAGTATTGTCTTGTGATAACTACAAAATAATCACATCTCTACCCACCTGCAATTAATTTGCTAATCAAATATGATTAACATCAGAGATGTAACTGGGAGAGCCTGTCACTTTCTCTAACACATGCTTACTTTAGAGTCACAGGATTTATGTTCAAATCCTACCTGTGTTTCCTTCTATTTTGTAACCTTACCCAAATAACTGGACTTCAGTTTTCTCATCCATAAAATGAGAGAGTTGGGTTAGATGGAGTCCAAGATACCTTCCAGTTTGGGTTTTTTATTCCATAATCTATAATCCCAATTTCCTTACCTTTGGCATCTTTGGTCTCTAAAGAAAAAGTCTAAGAATGGAGAGACAAGTGTTTTTTTTTTTCTTTCAGTGCATATCTTTGCCTATACTATAAAAAGAAAAATACTCTGAGGATACAAAGGGAGACCATACCCATTTTTGTATTGAATGTGTAATTTCACTGGTACAGAAAACTTGCACAGCAGGGTCTCATACCACCCATGCAAATGTGTACTGGTGCCACAATTTATAGACTTTGAGGACTGCCTATGACACCAAAGGTTAAGTGACTTGCCTAGAGTCATACAACCAGTGGGGACATAAGGAGGACTTGAACCCAGGTTTTTGAGGCCAACTCTCTCGTGGCTATGTCCTGTTACCTCTCATAGAAGAATATAATCAGTCCAAAAGCAGCTGGACAGAACCAGAGACAATAGCTGCCAATAAGTTAAAGTCAGGAAATCAAAATAGCATAATTTGAACAACTTCAGGCAATTGAAGGTGGACTTCAGGGTAATTGAAGTAGACAAACTAAGACAATACTGAAGATCCATTTATGAATGCCTCTGCCTCCACCCCTGCCTTCCCAGCTTTCTGGAGGCTGTGACTGTTGACTTGGAACTGTGACTCTACAGAAAGGATGCTCATTCAGGACTCGTTACCTAACAGTGTCAGATACCCTTCCTGTTTTGGTGAGGAAGGGGCATGGCTAGCATACAGCTGTCAGTTAAAACAACAGCGAACACTATTCTTAATAACACCACCACCCCTACAGTTTCAGGGGGGACATTTGCATGAGACAAACATTTTGTTTTCTCCTGTTATGGTGCTTTCCTAATCTTATTGCAGAGACCTCACTTCTCCCTTCACTAGTTTTATTCTTAATGTTGGAATCTTTATGTATGATCTCTCAGTCTAGTTTCAAAGATACTTATTTCTTTGAACTCCTTTGTGATTCTCACTACTACCCAGAATTCTTTTTACTCTCATAAAACCATTATCCTCCTCCCCCACAGGTTGTATTCTCTTATTATCTATGAATCTATTATTTTATTATTTAATTAAGTATTTGATTATTCATTCATATGTTCATTCATTTTTGTTTATTTGTTTGAGCTTTGATAAGGACCATTGAATGATGTAATCAGTGTGGGGAACTCCCTGTGTAGAAACTCCCTCTATAGATAAAGAATAGCTACTGCTCTGTAATGAAAGGCTTCAGAGACTAGCCTAAGGCACTGAGAGGTTAAGTTACTTGACCTTGGTGACAAAGCTAGTGTATGCCAGAGATTGTACTTAAACATAGATCTTTCTGTGTCTGAGACTGGCTTTCAATTGACTACCTCTTTTGTTCTTTTCCTTAGGATCTGATAATTGCCCCTAATCAGTCCCTGGGGGAAAGACATTGGTGTAAGGGAGATCTATATTGTCTTTGTATTCCTAGGAGAAAGGGGATTCCATGGTGAGAGGTGACATAAGGGCAGGATGTACTCCATGAGTATATATTTATGAGTGACAAAATAAAATTAAGTGATTTCTAATGTTCCTTCTAAATCTGAGATTTTATTATTATAAGGACAACTATTAATGGCAGTGTAACAAGAAGTAGTGCATTTGGGAAAAAAAACTGAAGGAAAAATCTACACATGTTCTACAGTTTTCCTGATTACTGATATATGGCATAGTATAATACAGTATGATCAACCTGAAGTCAGGAAACCTTGGTTCAAATTCTGCTTCTTATACTTGGTAGCTGTGTAATTATAAGCAATGCACTCAACCTCTCTGAGTTTCAGGACGATCTCTAGGACTTCTGTACAAAGTTATAGATAGGTTGCAACTCAGTTCAATAGAATAAATAAAATGAAATTAAAAATGCTGAGTGTATGAGAGAGAGAGAGAGAGAGAAAAGAGAGAGAGAGAGAGAGAGAGGTTGTGTGTGCTGTTTAGTTTGGATCTGTGATTTCATAAAACTAAAGAGCTCCCAGTGAAATAAGAAATTGACACTACAAATGAAAATCAGTGACTATTAAGCTATTTATGTTGTTCATTCTTTGTTTTCAAAGAGGATCAATGACATTTTTGAGTGATATCTTAACTTGAAGGTGAATTGGATTTAAGTGAGGCAAAGTTGCATAGAGTCTTCAGCCTCACTTTCTCCTCCAGAGTTGTTGAAATCCAGTGGCAAAATAAAACTCAAGAGGACTGGAGGTAGCCTGAGATGCAGTGGATGACCTTGGCATCTTTGATGTCTGTCTGACCAAGTTCTAAGTGCTCCACAGTGTCTGCTTCAGCTGTTGAAATCAATAATATTAGGAAAACTACCTATTGTTAGAAAGATCTTTTTTTTTTCCACCTCAAATCTCAGCCTTTATTTTGGTTACAGATTCACACACATTCAGGGGCCTTTTAGATCTTGTTGAAAGCAGCAATGTCAACACTCTGCACATAATCTTCAAACTTGGTGATCTCCTCCTCCAGGATGTCTGTGCCCACCTTGTCATCCTCGACCACACACTGGATCTGCAGCTTCCATACCCCACCGGTACCAGCTTGGAGCCTCCCCAGATCAGGCCATCCAGGTGTATGGAGCAGACACATTCCTCCAACTTGGCCAGATCTGTTTCATCATCCCAAGGCTTGACATCTAGGAGGATGGAAGACTTTGCAATCAGCCCTGGCTTCTTGGCTTTCTTCTCTGCATACTGCCAAAGCTGTTCTTCCCAAAGTTGGGCTGCTTCCTTGTCTTCTTTCTCATCGTCACTACCAAACAAGTCAATATCATCATCATCCTCATCATCCTCTGCTGGGGTGACCATCTTCTTAGCAGGTGATGTGGTAGGTAGCTCCACCTTCTGCATAGGGGATACATGCTGAGTCTGTGGAGCCAGACAGCAGGGGAGGGGGAGTGTTTCTCCAGGGTACACAGGTGGATTTCGAGCTTGGAGACGGTGAGCTGTAGGTCCTGAATCACACTCTGAAGGCTCTGGTTCTTTGCCTCTAGATTGGAAATTCTGGTGACCAACTCACTATGATCCCCACTGGGACCACTGGAAGAGCTGGTGTTTGTGCTCTGTCGGGAAGAGAGAGGTACAGGACCATTCATCTGCTCATAGAACTTTCTCTCTGCATCATCATACTTGAATTTGTCAAACCAGACCTTCTCATACACCAAGAAGCTGGTTGCCATCTTCCTGCTGAGAGGTGTTTTCCTTCCCTTCCCACTGGCAGATGCCACTGGTTGCTCTGGTAGGGAGTGGGGATGACAAACAGGAGCCCAAAGTGTGTCAGATGCCCTGGGGGCCCTCAGTCTCTGGCCTGTGGAGAACTGGGGCCCAAGCCTCACTTCTGCAAAGAAGCCTCCAGTCCTTGCCAAAGAACCACAGGTACTCTTTTTTTTTTTAAAGGGAAAAGTCCATTTAATAGTAACTAGGCATAAAAGGGACTACAAGTACATTGGATATAACATGTAAACACAGGACAAAGTAGAGAGAGGAAAAACTGAATCTAATCCAGCAGAGAAATTAATTGAATTTTCCAAGGTCATATAGTCAGTATGTGTCAGAGGCAGAACTTGAACACCTGTTGTCCTTTTTAAAAGATCAGACTGCTACTTCTCATTTTCTATTCATATGTAGAAAGTGATTGATAGAGATAGTAATGAGAGAGAGAGAGAGGGAGAGAGAGAGAGAGGGAGAGAGAGAAAGAGAGAGGGAGGGAGGGAGGCAGAGAGAGAGAGAGAAAGACAGAGAGAGAGACAGAGAGAGAGAGAGAGAGAGAGACAGAGAGAGAGAGAGAGAGAGAGAGAGAGAGAGGGAGGGAGGGAGAAAGGGAGAGAGGGAGAGAGGGAGAAAGAGAGAGAATTTCTCTCAGCAAGCATCCAGAGTCTGGGCTACTACTGCTAGACTGAAGACTGAACTGAGAATTGAGAAGAACTGAGAAGAGAAATGAGAAATGACACAGAACTTGGACTTGTGGTGGCAGAACTCAAACTTGTGGTGGCAAAACTTGATTTTGTGGTGGCAAAGCTTCTTCTGAGAGCCAGCTAAACTGATGAGAGCTTCTGAGAACCAGCCAGAGCTGCTGAAGACTTCTGAGGGCCAGCCAGAGCTGCCAGAGGAAGTATGACTGTGGTGTCAGCACTTTGTCTATCTCTTTCGGGTCTATGCTGATTTCACAGGCAGAGAGTGAACTGATATGATAGTGCCCACCATGTGTGTGAATATTGTAATACTGCTAAGCTTGATGTGTGTAGATATTGTTGTGGCTCTATTAAGCTTTCTCTTCCCAGGAACAGAAACTGTGAAGACTTGAGGTGGACTGGACACTATGAGCTTCAATGTGGAGCAGGAACTGCATGGAAAGCTGGACAAGGAACTGGGAGCTCTCTGCCTTTGAACTCAGGTGGCAGTTGGTTAGATTTGGGCAGAAGCTGGGACCATGAAAGAGGAACCATGGAAACTGAAAGCCTTCCTTGAGTCAAGATGAAAAGACCTCTTCTTGGGTATTTAATGCTAACTGATGAAACTGTAACATACTTGTGACCTAGGGGTGGATGGCCTTTGCACTTTTCACTACTCCTTAAGAGGGTACTGAGTAGTGCCTGATGAAATTATAACTTCATTGCACCCCACGGGTGGAGGACTTTGACTTTTGTTCTTTGCAATTGAATTGAGGACTTTGTGATTGCCTAAATGAATGTACTTTGCTTAAAACTATGTCACCACTCTGGTGAAAACTATGTGACCATTTTAATGTTAAGTTGTTGAGTTGTGACACGGTGAATACTGTACCTTAATTTTCTGTCAATGTTTTGCTCTGGTTTATTACTGAATAAATAGAGAGTTTGCTATACTCTATAATCAGAACCTTGAAGCTGTTCACAGCAGCAATCCTTTGGAAAGCTGCACGTGCTTGGCTTTACACATTTACAGAACACTTTGAGGTTTCATTGTGTTCCAACAATAATCCTGGAAGGTAGATTCTATTATTATTCCCATTTTACAGATGAGGAAACTGAGACAGATTATATGACTTGCCCAGATTCACAAAGGTAGTGTCTGTGGCTATGTCTTTCTTATTCCAGGTCCCTTGCTCTATCCATTCTGCCATCTGCTTGAGGACAATAAATAAATGGCATGCCTGGTTCTTAAAGTATGACGAGGACTTTTCTACTTCTTTGTTTGAAAATATAGCAAATATGAGCCATAAACAAAACCATAATCAAACTTTCTTTTTTCCCCAGGGTGCTGAAATAGTGCTTTAGTGAGCTAGAGTATAAGAACAAGGAGTCCACAGTCCCTTCTCAAAGGTCAGGTTCTGCCAGATCTGAATGTGCCTCATTCCAGAGAACAGAGCCCCCCTTGAAAAGAGAGATCCAGGACAGTATTGGAGCCATTGTGGGTATTTAAGGATTCTTCACTGTTAAACTACTTCTTCAGCCCTATTATCACCCTCACCTGCTTATGTTCTAACTGAACTATTCTATTTTCTGTTCCCTAAATATTTCAAGTACATTTTGAACTTTGTGCTTTTAGTTACACTGTTCCCTACTCCTTGAATACCATTCCCTCCTCCCTCTACCAAATGAATTTCTAGACAACCTTTAGATCCCAATCCAAATACATTTTTCCCCAGGAAACTGTCTGATTCCTCTAGATGGTAATGACTTTGCTCCTTGAACCTCTGTTAATTATTTGTAGTTAACTTGAGTTCTGACATAGTACTATGCAAACAGAAGGTGCTCAGTCAAAATTTGCTAAACAATTGGATGAATGAATGTGAAAGCCTCTTAATAAAATACATGTGTTCTGGTGTTAGTCAAAGCAAGTAAGGACAGAAATAAAGGATGAGAAATTAACCTATTATGTAAAAGTTTAGATTCTCTAGAAAAAAAGAAAGAATTGCTCAGCAGTGGGGAAGTCAAGCTTACCCAGAAAAAATAAGAGTTTTTGTCTATGTGTCATGAAACAGGTAGACTTCTTTATGTTTCTTCCATTTCTAGTCTTCTTTCATTTTCTTATATGTTTGCCTAGGAAAGTAATAATTACATTTTAATATTGTTATGATTTGCAATGGACAAATTTATGTATAGATCAGAATTTATGTTAAAAATATATTCTCATGGCAGCTAGGTAGTGCAGTGAATAGAGCACCGGCTCTGCAGTCAGGAGGACCTGATTTCAAATCTGCCTCAGACATTTATCACAAAACTAACTGTGTGACCTTGGGCGAGTCACTTAAACCCAATTGCCCTACCTTCCCCCCTCCAAAAAGCAATATATTCTTTACATGAAACTATGCAGAGGATATGTGCTAATTGAATGTAAATATTCAGATGACCATAATGTGACCCGTGAGAGAATGGATGAAATAATATATAAAGATGTTTTAATTTGGGGCAGAAAGATGTTACATAAATCAAAAGAATAGTATAGATGTATCTGAGACATGGAATAGAAATATACTTTTATTCTTAAAATATAACATGTATGATTCACTCAGCCATGCATTTAAAATATCTTCACAGAACTTATTAGATCAATTGGAAAGTTCCAAAAATTTTTCAAAGTAAGCATAAGGAAAGTTATAGGCATTAAAGGAGCAGTGATATTTATCCAAAGTTCTAAATTTCCCTTTAGTCTTATTAATCAAACTTTTTCACCAGAGTAGCACTTCTTGATAGAGGTACGTATCAATGTCATAGCAAAAATAGTGAACTGTGGGGGTTTGGAAGTCGAAGAGAGAATAACCAGAACTACATGGTCCACACAAAGGGGAAACTTCCCTTGGAATACAGGAAAGAGCAAAATTGAATACCAATTGATTACATCAGAATTTCTGTTAGGATTCAATAAAGTCTTATCCTGTTGCCTGATTATGTTATGGAAGTGACAGTAGATTTTTGAAATCTAGGGCACTATAACAAAAGCCCTAGCAGATTCTCTTATGCTGGAAGTAATCCAGGCTTAAGGTTAGGCAATGTGATACTGAAGTAACATGGTAGCAAGAGATTTGAGAGCAAAGGACAGTGAAGAGTGGAATTGAGTCAATAAAAGATTGAGGTTGGGAGTGGAGTAGAGTACGGACTTGATAGATGTGGAAAGGATTGAGTGATAAAGATATTGGAGGTCATAAAGAAGATTTAAAAAGTTGAAGAGGAATAAAAAATAAGGATAGAGAAAATGGTAAGTTGTAGTTGGATATAAGAATTTATAAATCCTTGACCAAAAAAGTATGTGGGTGATGACAAGATCAAAAAAAAATATGATTATCTTCTATGTAGAACAGGTGACATGGAAGAGTTGGTCATTAGAGTTAAAGAATGTTAGAACATTGAGAAGATATCAACAAGTTTCTTGAAAATCCTTAACAGGAATTGGGAGAAAAGAAAATTATGTGCCAGGCACTGAACTCATTGAAAATAAGGGAGAGCCTTTTAGGGGCTAGTCAACATGAGTTACCACTATCTGATTGTAAGATAATTGCATATTTATAAAATGAAGACAATTGTAGCTTAAGTGCCAAAATTTTTTGGATAAAAATATAAGAAATTCTATGAAGCACTATGAAGATCATCAACATTTAGTGAATATATATCCTAATTCTCATTGATCCCAATATAATGGTAAATATGGAAGAGAATAGTGAAGATTATTTTGAAGAAAGCATAATTTGAGTCATAAATGGGTGAACCCCAAAATTTATAGATTATATAGAACTTTACATTCATATTTCATAAATACTATTTTCAAGAAGAGAGCAGAATGATCTTAACATGATAAGCATCAAATCATATAACCCACCCCCATGGGAAAAAAATGAAAATTTTTGCATTTGAACAGATAGAAAATAATTGGTTACCAGTGTGGGAATATTTTGTCCAAATTAGTTGTCAATATAGTCAGACCACAGACTTAGTAGAGTGAAATTCAATTTCAGTGCCAAATTAGAACACGGTTTACTAATGGATTTGCTCCATTGGTATCCACACAATATGAAGGGATGTTGAGGAAGGTACACAACAATAAAATGGTCAGGGCACACCAGCTATAGAGATTTAATGGAGGACATTAACTTTTAATAACCCTCATCTATAAAACAGGGAGAATAATACTTGTAATACCTACCTCAGGTGCTAGCTGGAAAAGTAAGTAGGGTGCTGGGCCTACAGTCAGAAAGAACCCTCTTCCTGAGGTCATATACTTCCTATCTATGTGGCACTGGGCAAGCCATTTAACCCTATTTATCTCAGTTTCTTCATCTGTAAAATGAGCTAGAGAAAGAAATAGCAAGTCACTCTAGTATCTTTGCCAAGAAAACTCCAAATGGGGTTATCAAGAGTCAGATACAACTGAAAAATGAGCCACAACAAGCGACATCAGTGAGGTCACAGCTCTACCAAATGTCAAAGAACAAAATTAGAAGGAAAGTCCTGGCCTTCCTTGAATCAAACCAATGGTGATGATAAAATGTGTGGTTATGGCCAATAGAATGAGTCTAGGAGTGAGGTGATTGAGAATGGCAGATGTGTTGCAGCTGCAGTACTTGTAGAGCTTGTTTTCCTTCCTTTCTGTCACTGTAGTAGGTAGTAAATCTGTGGTTACCTGTGTTAGCCCAGGATCATGGTTAAATATGGTATGCTGCAAAACTGGAAACATAAATTATGCTGAAAATGGTAAGATCCAGCTGTGACACTGTTGATCTGAATTGTATTATCTGATTTTTTATGCCTAGAGAAATCTACCCAGTGGTGGACATCAGAAATAGTATGTGACAAATGTTATTTTAGGACTTTCTCAAATGAAGTATACAAGGAAAATATTTTGAAGAACATCCTAATTTTTTCATCATTATCCTATAATCTCCATATGTTTCTCTCTGATGAGATCATTTCCTTTCATAAAATCGTATTTCAGTGGAGGAATTAAGTGGGATTTCTTCAGTACTCCTGAAGTATTAATACTTATGTTAATCCCAATATTTGCTTATTTGTAAAATCCTCATGTATTCATTTTCATGGTATGTAACTTGGCTGAAATTCAATGATTCTCACATCCACCCCCAGATTGCTAAGGTCAGGTAACAGCATCACTAACTGCAGTAGCTAACTTTGCTGGTAAAACTGGTATTTGGCTCTGTCATTTTAGTTCAAGGGCATTTCAACATGTAGCATCAATTCCTCCGAGCATATTCTCTGCTCTGAGATTCCCTCTTCAATGCCTCCCTTTTTGTGCTAAAAAGATACTAAATCAATTTTTTAAAAACCAAACTTTTTTCCCACCAGTTCCTAACCCAGTGGTGTAATTTGGCAAGATGAATGAGGTGTTTTTGGAGGGTCATCACTTACAACTCTGGCAGATTTGCTTCTCTGATCTACCTTTTGCCTTTTAGACCTGTCACTCAAGCCTTACAGAGGATGGGGAGGGGAGAGCAAAGTAGAGAAAGGACTTCGAGGACGGTCTTGGAGGAGAGAAAAAAAACTGGGGGATGGAGAGTGCACGTTAAAAAGGGCAGAAAATCATCTCTTTGCTAATCATCCATCACAAGCAATGAATTTCTGCAGGTTCAGAGCCAGCTCGGTACATTTCAGAGGGAAGTGTTGGGGGCGGGGGGGAGCAAGTGTCACTCAAGGCAGCTATTTATGAAAGATGACAGTTTGCAAATATCTCAATCTTGGACAAGGCTGCTCCAGTGACACAGAGGAGTATTGCAAAATTGGAAGAGTCAGCAGCCAACATTTATTTCATCAGGACCTGTCCAATCTTCACTGATACTTGACAGTCTGGGAATTGCTGGCACAAGAGGGTCCCTTTCTCTTGGCTACTTTCATTTAGTTTGCATGGATCAGTCTAAAGAGTTCTATTAAATATGTAAAGAAGGATAAAGAGACTGGTTTAGAAATGCCCTGTCCTCTGAAGAAGGAATAGCGCAGAGCTGCAGCAGCCTTTTTAACTATGTCAGATAGGACTAGTAGTAATTACCTGTCTATTGATTGTTACTCTTGGCTGACAACGAAATAGAGGTTTTGTCTCACTGCCATGAGAGATCTTCTTTTTAGTGCAACATCTTGGAGGTCCAATGATGGTGAGAAGCCTGCCTTTCTGGTAGATTTCCCCTCATCCATGACAATCACTCCATTTTCCTTGAAACTTTGTACACTTCATAGTGGACTTCTTCAGAGAAAGAAGCCTATATTTCTGCTCACTGAAGGGTAAAAAGCCAAATAGTTGTCTGAACAAATGATAAAATAAAGGCAGGGGAAAACATCTACAATATCTCTTCTGAAGTCCTCAGAGGGAGGTGGGGACATTTTTTTCTCTTCATAACGAAGTGTGAATTCCCACTTTCTTATACAGAGTGTAACAGAAGGAAAGCTTCCAGACCAATGAGAATTTGGGCCAGTCCTTTTCTCAGACATTACAGTGTTTCCTCAGAAAGGGAAATGCTATTTGATTATTCTTAGGATTCCACCTTCCCTTTTTCTAATCTTCCTCAGGATAATAAAGTCAAGCTGTGCCTTTTCTGTAGAGCAGCTGAACTGGGTGAATTGAAATTTCTAGGAATTAAGCTCTCACCATCAAATATCACAGCCAGAGTTTTCAGATTCCTCATTGAAAGCCAAAGGAAAGTGGAATTAGTGAAAACCGTAGTCAAGACCTGTGTGGTATGGATGGGGACATCAGAAATGCCAGGTTAAGGTCCTTTTAAAAAGTATTAGTCACTCAATTTCAATAATTGTATTATTTTAATACCTTGGTACTTGCTGTTGTTATTTCTATAGCCTAGATTCAGGAGAGGTTAGTGATTCATGTAGCCATCACTGAAGATTATTTCTTCCCTTCTGACAGGCTAAAGATGCCAACACTCTGTGGATATCATTCACTGAAAAGTCTAATGTAAATGGAGGTGGGTTATGCTAGCAGAATGCAAAAATCACTACTCTGTATTGGGCTGCTTGTTTTTGTGTGTGTTTTTTTTAATTCTATTGAAATAGATGTTGAATTCAATTAAAGGCCTTATTCTTCCCTCATTTATACTTTGCATTTCTCAGAATCTTGAATAATTAAAAATAAATGTGGTGTAATGCAGTTCTCATTTCCATTATGCAAAGCTAGTCTTTTCATTTTTTTGAAAGAAAAAAAATGTGGGTACATCTCTGTATGCATGCCAATTAAAGAAGGAGTGGGCTGTGGGTGTTCTCACCATGGGAGCAAGAACAAGAACACATAGCCTCTGCTTCTGGAAAGGTACACAAGACCAGATTCATCCTTCTTCTCCTCAGAGACCTGGGAAATGGGGGCGGAGAGAGGGGAAAGAATGCATCACTCTAATATTTCAGATAGAATGATAAAATTCATTCCAAACAAGCATTTATTCAATGCCTACTACCATGTGTGCAAAGCAATGATACAAAGACAATACTAGAGGTAAAAGACCTGAGGATTCACTTAGTTCACTTCTTCAGTTTTGCAGATGCTGTATTAAATGACTTATCCAAGGTCAATTGGTCACTTACTGGCATGGTTAGGATTATAAACAAAGCCTCCTACCATCAGGGTTCTTTCTATGACATTATGTTTTGCTTCCCTCTGGAAAAAGAGATCCAATTTTAACTTAATTGTATGCATTCAAATCCAACAAATTTCTGTTTTTCTTTCTTTTTCTACATATCTATTTTATATATATGTATATATATATATATATATATACATACACATATATACACACACACATATATATAAATGATTTAATAAAAAGTTTTAACTCCATGGTGCCCAAACATTTAATGAATTAAATATTTTGTAATAAGGAAGATAAGAAGCAGTCTGACAAAGAGGAGACACTTCAGGACTTGGATATAAGATGAGGAAGACCTGGACTGAGATAACTTGACACTTAGTTGCTGTGGGACCCTTGATAAGTCATTTAAACTCTAAATGCATTAGCAGCTCCCTAGGGCTTATTGGTTGATGGGCTACAACAGATCTGTTCGCTAAAGAAAGCAAAGCTCCTTATTTAACTATGAAGATCATAAATGAGAGGGAAAAGATTCTTTAAGACTCTAAAGAATAATTTAAAATGTTTTAATTTAGTGTGGTTGAATTCAACAGAAGTGAAAAAGTTTCTAAAAACAGCAGCCTTTGCTGAGTAAAGTGAACAGAACCAGGAGAACATTGTACATAGTAACAGCAATATTGTGTGATGATCAACTATGATTGACTTAACTTTTCTCAGAAATATAATGATCCCAGACAATTCCACAAGATTTATGATGGAAAATGCTATCTACATCCAGAGAAAGAAGTATGAAATCTGAATGCAGATCAAAGCATACTATTTTCACTTTTTTGTTTCTTTCGTGTTTTTTTTTTTCATGATTTTCCCCTTTTGTTCTGATTCTTCTTTCACAATATGACCAATGTGGAAATAGGTTTAACATGACTGTACATATATAGCCTATATGGGAGGGGGGAAGGAAAAGAAAAATAGAGAAAAATTTGGAACTCGAAATCTTACAAAAATGAATGTTGAAAACTATTTTTTCATGTAATTGGAAAAAATGCTATTACATACAAACAAAAAATTACATCCTTTCATACTCTAAACCTGAGTTCAACCATACTTGTTTTTCATTATTTATACAATTGGCATTTGTTATCGCTAGCCTTAGGACAGAAACACGCATAGGGATGAGCTTAAATAAAAGATTTAATCTACTCTTTGCATGCAAAAGAAAAAAAAATAATTCTATAGTTTTACTTTCCCTAAAAATCTTTAGCAAAGCAACACACAAACATACAGGTTCATAGTTTCACTCCTCTTTGATTCAGTATGATTTAGGGTAAGTCTCATAACCTCTCTGGGCCTGATTCCTTAACTATAAAATGAGGAGATCATGTTGACAATCCATTTCTAAATCCTATAATCTCATGATACAGTGTGTAAGAGAATCACAAAAAATCAGAGTTGGAAGGGACCTCAGAGTTCATCTTGGTCATCAGTTCTGTGAATACCTTAGCAGGCAGTTTTTCGAGGTTCACTGACTTCCACTCATTGAAGGGGAAGGGAAAAAGTTTTAATTATTAATAACTTATTTGAATAGACAAAAATTGTATTGTTTCAATATTAACCCATATGTAGAGTTTTTAATACTTTTATTAATACTTTAATACTTTTATTCTTTCTTCTGGTTTTAAAATAATTCGTACCATAGCTTCATAGATCTAGTGCTGGAAAGGTCAACCTCTTCATGTTACAAATATACCACTGGGGAAAAAATGTAGTAGTGAGGTACCCTATAGCCTCACCAGGCCCAGAAATGAATCAGCATTTTCAGATAGAGTGTTTTTATTCATTATTCTTAGTAGAAACACCACACAAATTTTTATGTTCTAATATGTCTTGCATTGTACGGACCATGTTCAGCTGATACAAAGAGGTATCTTCCATAAAAGGCAAGAAAAAGAACCAGGTACTAAGAAAAAAATCAGATTATACACAAAAAGATTGTTTTAGGTGTCGAGAATTGACTGACTTCTCAGTGTTCTGTGATTAAAATAAGTAGCCTCTTGTTTAAATATAAGGATACTCATTTCTAATTCTCTCACCACCAATTCCTGTCATCCTACCCTAACTAAAAAGCAATTGTTACTCCCCCACAAAAAGCTGAGAACACAAATAATTACCGTGCCTAGCAAGTATGTATAACATTGTCTTCTCTCTGCTACTGCATCTGTTTACATCCTACAGTGAAAAAATGCTTAGATGCACATTGATAGTATGTTGGCTGTGTTCCATATTGAAGATCCTCCTCCCTGAGCTTGACTTGCTCTTCTCTCATCCATTTTCCTTCTCCTCTCCCTTTATCTCTTCCTGAATTTCATTCTTTGTGCCTCAGACATCTTATGTTAATTAGTACAAGGCCAGACCTAGACATCCTCAAGCACTCAGCAGTTCCACAAAGCTTCTGGTTTCGGTGCTGTTAGCTTTGTGCCTCTTATTAATTGTATCCCTCATGCCTCAGAACTGGAATTTCCCAGCACACAAAAATTGGTGCTTTGCTTCATACCACTTACCTCTCATCCTGCACCTGTGCACACTTAATAATACATAATCATCCTACTATGCTAATAGAGATGTTCCTTAAGCAGGCATGCAAAAAGGTCCTGTTCTTTTGGAGCAGAAAGCTTGCAGTTCTCTTTACCCATCTCAGCTATGAACGCTCCATAGATGATTACCAGGGAGTCCTCTGTGGCCATAGCTCCTTTTAGTACAGTATAGAAAGCTTTGTCTAGCTGGCTCCCTGTGCCCATCTGTGTAACAGCCTCCTGGTATAACTCACCCTTGTTCTGTCAATCTCTGTTCATCTTTATCTCCTTCTTCTTTTCAATGAGCTCTTTTTAGAATATCTCCTTTGTATTTGGAAATCCCTCTGAGCACAAGAAAAAGTATGTGTCTTTATGTCGAATGAATAATAGATTAATCATTCCTATGTGTGCAATGCAGTAGCACGCTAATGTCACTGATTATTCTATATTGCATAAATAGTGTTACCAAGTTGATACGTCTAAGGCAAATGAGATGCTGATTGGTATCCATGAAGTCAGTTAACAAGGCCCATTTCCTCTATTGACTTCTACTCATGTGTTAATGAAGTTCCAAAAAAACAAAGTCTTTTGCGTATATCAGATTAAGTATGCCTTTGTTATACCTGAGAAGCATGCAAATATTTGCTCCATTTATGCTTATACTAATGTTCCACAAAGCTAAATCTTCAAAAAGCATTAAGTACCATATCCATTAATTCATTTAAAATGAATCTTTTAACAACCAGTTGCAACTGTTACCATGGCAAATGTCCATAGGTACTGAATCATGCAGGACTGAATCACAGATTCCTGTACTCACAGAATTTCAGAGGTAGAGAGTCTTAGAAACTATATCAATTCCCTCAACTTCTATATGGGAAGCCAAAGGTCCAAAGAAGTCAAATGTAGAAGCGAGGTTATTCGACTTCAAATGGATTAAGAGCTTTAGTCATTTATAATCTGTCACACTATAAATAAATCTATATATACATTTTTTAAAATTTTTTATGAATAGGATGTATTTTTCTTTTTCAACAAATACCATGACATTTTAGGACTTGTATAACCCATGTATTTACAAAGGAAAAAGTGCTCTACATATAGAGGAGGGAGACTGCAGGTATAGAATGTTTCATATGTTATATTATCAGTGACTGTTTAGGTTGTTATTACTTCATAGTTTTCTTTGTTTAAAAAAAAGAGGTGAGGGATGAGGGAGAAATATATCAAAACATCACTATGGTATAAAGAACAAATTGAAGGCATTGAGACTTAATTTAGACTCAGGAAGACCTAGGTTTAAATTCCACCTCTGACAACTGATTAAGTGACCCTGGACAAGATACTTAATCTCTCATTATTCTGGTCTAACCTCTAAGACTATATGTTATAGAGTCATTTTCAATCTGCAATGGTAGAAGAAATTCCCACAATAGAATTTTCCTAGACCACTATATTTCTGTTTGAAGGTTTGGAAGAAGGAAGAAGAAAAGAAGAGAGGAAAAGATCTTTAAGGGAGGAGGAAAGGAGAGGGGAGAAAGGGAAGGGAAGGGAAATAAAAAAGGGAAGGAGATGAAAGAGAAGGGGAAGAAAGAGGAAAGTTAGCTGTTTTTTAAAAGAGATATTAATAGCCTTTGAAAACCAATTCCCTAGCACCATTTAGGGAAATTACTTCATCCAAATTGCCAAGGACAAAGGTAGGCTTTCCAATGGCCTGGAACCATGGAGACCTCTGACAGCAAAGAAAGAGATAACTGCAATATCTCTGTAGGATGGCTGAAACCCTCAAAAAAGATGGGTCACGGATAGAAGCGATATTCTCAACCAAGTGTCTTATCACCTAGATATCAGACTAAAAAGAGGGTTCTAGAGAGAACTGAGAGTTTTTAAAGTTTTAGCATCTACTGAGGAAAGAGGTAAAAATTTCACTGAAGGACAGCATCTAAGAAATATCAAACATAGTTCTACTTTCGTTTCATTGAGGACCTAAATTAGCATTTGTGACTTAGGGCTTTCCTCCTTTTGTCCCTTTCAACCCCCATCTGCTTCCCCATACCTTCTAGCAGCAAAAATCTTAAATTGTTTAAGTTACATAGGTATAGAATTAGGACTAGAAAGAGAAAGTGACCAGTAGTAGTTGGAGCCAAGATGATAGAAGGGTTGGAAGCAGGAGGTGAGCTCATCTCCACGAATTCCTCCAGACAGATCTATAAAATTCACCAGAATTAATCCTGTCGGCAAAATCACAAAAACAGCACAGGTCCTTCCTGAAAGAAACCTCAAAATGAAAACTCCAGGAAGATCATAACTAAAACTAGAGCCTCTAGATAAAACTACTATAAGAAGTCAGAAAGAATTTGAGTATCAGGGAGTCACAGTAAGTATGACACACATTTTAGTACCCACCACTATAAAGAAGCTGAAAATGTGGGATATGATATTCTAGAAAGCAATGGAGGTGGGTTTATAGGTAATAATATGTCACCTAATAAAGTTGGATATAATACTACAGGGTAAAAGTCACTATCTTTGCCCTAATCCATCAAGAGTTGTTAATATACTCCTTAAGGCTTATTGAAAGTAAATTCCATTGTCCTCACTATAGCTCTCTAGCACATGACTTACTTACCTCCCTATTTGGAAATGGAACAGAGTTAAAAAAACAAGTCTTGTTATACTCCAGAGTGGTCCTTTTTGTGTGTTGACCAAAGGAGGGGCTGTGCTAAAATTATATTGATTAACCCTAGACATAGTGACCAAATGGCATCACCAATGATATAAACCCTCCCTTTGAAAAAGAAAAAAACATCCAAGGAGTTTTAACAGAAAACCAAACTAGCCCAATGGAGAGGCAAAAATTAGTGTCTTTGGAGTCAGAGAAGAATAGTACTTAGATAGGTAGGTAGATAGATAGGTAGGTAGGTAGGTAGGTAGGTAGACAGACAGACAAATAGAAAGGGCTCCAGAATTGAGGGGAATCTATTCCATAACAGAAAACTTCAAGAATTGTATGCTTATAACAGGCATGTTGGGGTATAAGAGAAATTAGAATATTGCATTGATTTCCTTAAGATGTTTGAGTGAGAGAAATCCAGGAGGAAGGAAGGATAACAAAGATGAAGATGGGCAACAGCTGGGGCTTGAAGACACAAGGTAAATAGGGTGGGACCTTGGTGAGCATCTAGTCTAATTCATATACTAAAGGAGGGAATTTTCAGTTAAGAATTGCAGTCTCTCTGTGGTACCAAATTTCCCAATACCACCAGAAAATAAAGTATACTATTCTGAAACTTGAACAGGTTATAACAAGTGTCAATCATCACTAGGCAGAGGAAATGGGACAAGAATGAGAGGTGCACGAGAGGGACATTTTCCCAATGAGCCCCACTAAATGAGGCATTAAATGCAGTACTGGAGTGCTGAGCTGGAAATCAGTGTCACCTGTGTGTTATCTATTCAGAACTCTCCCAATGACTCTGGAGTGCTACAGAATGTCAATGAATTTCCAAGTGGATGGTTGATGAGACTCCTTTGCTGAGACATAGTATATGAGTTTAAAATATGAAGTCTGTGCATCAGACTTAAGATAAGTTTGGAAGGTTTTTTTTACCCCCTGAAAAAGAGACTGATTGAGAAATAAGGCTCCTAGACTCTGGCTATTTAAATGAGAGCATATGACTTCTTTTCAATCAAAATGGAGAGGGTTTGAGGGGGAGGCTTTACAAAGGAGGAGGAAACTGTACAGCAGAACATTAAGCTCAAATATCAAGCTGTTCTTTTGAGGAGAGAAAGACAGGGAGACAGAGACAGAAAGAGAGAGACAAAGAGAAAGAGAGAAAGTGAGAGAGAGAGAGACAGAGAGAGAGAGAGACAGAGAGAGAGAACAAGAAAGGTACTTAACGCAGTGCCTGGCACATTGTAGGTGCTCAATAAATGTTTATTGGATTGTATCTACGTATTATGCATCCATATATGTAGGTATTTCGAGAAACTTAGGAAATCCTAAGACTTCAGTGTTAGAAGGATATTGAATGCCATTTTGACTTAACACACAGTACAAAACACGCTAAATGTAAGGTCAGAAGACAAATACGCCAGTTCTGGCTCTGATTTTTGCTACTCCTGTAGCCTCTTTGAGTCTCAGGTGCCTCATTTATACAATGGGGAAAATAATACTTTCATTATCTAGGCCATAGAAGTATTGTTATCAAATGGAATAAAGTACGTAAAGTATTTTGTGAGTCAAAAAGTCCTATGGAAATGACATTTTGTATGATTATTATTTTAATTGTTATTTTAGTTAAGCAACCTGACTTAAGAGGTATAATAATTGGATAAAAGTCATGTAGCTAATGAATTCCTCAATCAATTAATTAACAAGCATTAATTAAGATCTACTACGTACTAGGCACATTTGTTAAAAAAAAATAAACAGCTTATGCTCTCAAGGAGCTTACATTCTATAAAGGGAGAAACAACATACACATATATAGAAATTAAATGAAAAATGAATATTAAATAGTTAAATCAAAGGTATTAGGGACGGTGGGCATGAGCTTTTGGGATGTTCAGTAAAGGTTTTATTTGAAGGTGGTAGGTACTTAAGCAGAGCCTTAAAGAAACTGAGATTCTTTGAGGTAGAGGTAGAGAAGGAAATACATTCCAGGTGCGGGGGACAGACAATGCAAAGGCAAGAAGATGGAAGATGGTTTGTCAAGGTTAAGAAACAGAGAGAAGGCCAAGCTAGTTGGATAGCAGAGTGAAGGAGGGGGAATACAATGAAGATGGAAAAATAGTTTGGGTCCAAGTTGTGAATGCTTAGAAACTAAACTCTATAGAAGAGTTTGTATCTTATCTTTGAGACATTAGGGAGCCAATGGACTTTATCCTATAGGATTGTGGCATGGCTAGATCTGGCAGCTACATTGAGGCTAGACTGGTGTAATGCCATGCACCAGCAGATTCCCAAAGGAATGCTACTGTGAACAGCTTTTAGAGTTCAGATTACAAAATATAGTTAACGCTCTGTTTATTCCACTACTAATCAAGACAAACATTCAAAACATTATAATATTTACAACATTACATCTTATCACAGAAAATGGCCACACAGTTTTCACTACAGTGGCCACAATATTCAGAACAAGGAACAATAGAATCAAACTTCCACTCATGGGGCAACTCAATCATTAACAAGAAACAATAGAATACTCAAACTTCCACTCATGGGGCAACTCAATCATTAGTCATTCAATCAGTTCACAATAGAATAATCAAACTTCCACTCATGGGGCA
>CM053582.1:470860454-470881857 GCA_028627135.1 Pseudochirops cupreus
CTTTTCTTCATCTTGACTCTGGGTGGTCTCTCTGATTCCCTGGATCCCCTTCCAAGGTCCCAGCTTGCTCCTGAATCCACCAAACAGTCACCTGGATTCAGAAGCAGACAGCTCCAAGGTCCTTGTCCAACCCTCAGAGGTAGACAGCTCCCAGGTCCTTCTCCAGTCCTCAGGGCAGTCCCTGGCACACACTGAAGTTCACAGGGTCCAGCACATCTCAAACTCTTCACCAGTTCTCTTGCCTGGAACTCAAGGATCAGCCAGGCCACAAACAAACAAAGTCTTATCCTGGTCATGCTTCTTCAGGCAGGCCCTCTCAGCCTTCCAGGCAGGCCCTCTCTGCCTTCTAGGCAGACCCTCTCAGCCTTCCAGGCAGGCCCTCTCAGCCTTCCAGGCAGGCCCTCTCTGCCTTCCAGGTGGCCCTCACCAGATTCTGGGCTCAGGAAAACTCCATCTCAGTTCTCAGCTTCCAGATGCTGGGAGAGAAACTCTCCCTCTCTCCCTCTCTCTCTCAGCCAGCTTCAGTCTCCACAATTCTTCCTTCAGCAGGAACAGAGTTCCAATTCTGTCTCTCTGTCTCTGGAATTCTTGCTTATGTACACACCTCAGGCAATCCCCTTCTTCCACATCAACAGGGGCTCAGCCAATCCCCTTCTTCCACATCAACAGGGGAGTTCATGCCTTCTCAACAGTGGGACAGAGTTTGCACCTTCCACTTAGCACTAAGTGCTAAGTATCCTGCTAAACTGATTACTATTACAACTGGAGAGTCTTGAGAGAAATGGTGTGATTCAGAGGACATTGTAATAATCACATCAAGAGAATATCAGGAGGGGGCAACTAGGTCGCACAGTGAGTAGAGCACCAGCCTTGGAATCAGGAGGATCTGAGTTCAAATCTGGCCTCAGACACTTGACACTTCCTAGCTGTGTGACCTTGGGTAAGTCACTTAACCCCTATTGCCCTGCCTTCCCCCCTACAAAAAAAAAGCAAATAAAAAAAAAGAGATTAATAGGGCCCAAACTAAGGTAGCATTTTGTGAATAATGAAGAAAGAATGGATTTGGTGACTTCTTTGATACATAGAATGACAGAGAATGAGGAATTAAGGGCAATGTTGAGGTTATGACTTGGGGAAAAAAGAAAGAGGTTGATGCTATTGAAAGAAATGAGATAGTGGAATATTGGTTTGGGGAAAAAGAATTTTATTTCAGACAAGTTCATTTCTGATGTTGATGATACGTCCAGTTTGAAATTTCCAACAGACAGATAATAATGTGGGACTGGAGTTCAAGAGGCAATTGGAGCAGGAAACAAAAATATTGGCATCATCTGTATAGAGCTGATGATTCAATTCCTATGAGCTACCCCCTCACCTCTACCTCAGCCATCCACAAAGATGCTCATACCATTGTCTTCTACAAATGTACCATCTCTGTGTTCAAGAATAGTGAAATTCTGTTCCCTAATAACAATCTACTGGCTATAGTCTATTTCACCTTTCCCTCTGCCTTCATTTACTTGCCCTTCTTCATTCCCACTGTAACTTCCAATCCTTTGACTTCTCAATTCACTCCTAGGCTATCTCCTCTGCACTGACCACTCTTTCACTTATTTTTAATTTCTCACTCTTTACTGTCTCATTTCCTGTTGCCTGTAAATATGCCCATGTCTTACTACCCTTAAAAAGCCCTATCTTGATTCTTCCATCACTGCTATTGCCCTATTTCTTTTCTGTCTTTTGTAGCCAAACCCCTCAAAAAGATTGTCTAATATAGGTACTTCCATTTTCTCTCTTCTCACAATCTTCTTAGCCCCTTATGGTTTGGCCTCCAACCTTATAATTCCACCAAAACTGTCCTCTCCAAAATTACTAATAAGCTCTTAATTGCCAAATCCAACGACCTTTTCTCAATCCTCACTTTCCTTGACCATTCTGCATCTTTTTCATTGTTTACCATTGTCTCCTCCTTCATACTTTCTTCTCTATAGATTTTCGGGACACCTCTCTGTCTTGATTTTCCTCCCACTTATCTGAATGTTTCTCTTCTCTCTCCTTTGTTGGATCCTCCTCCAAACCATGCACTTGAATCATAGGTGTCCCTCACTATTCTGTCCTGGGTCCTCTTCTCTTCTCCTTCTATACTATTTCACTTGGTGATCTCCTCAATTCCCATGGATTTAATTACCATCTTTATGCTCATGATTCTCAAATCTAATTTTCCTGCCCCAATCTCTCTGTTTACCTCCAATGTCACATCTCCTATTGTCTTTTCAATATCTCAAACTGAGTCTCCAGTAGATATCTTAAACTCAATATGTCTAAAAAAGCAATCATTATCTTTCCGCCTAAACACGCTGCCCTCTTCCGATTTTCCTATTACTGTAGAGGACCACACCATCCCCCCACTCTCTCAGGTTCACAATTTAGGAGTCATCCTAGATTCTTCATTATCTCTCACTCCTGTATCCAATCTGTTATTAAGGGCTGGCGATCTCACCTTTACAAAATCTCTCAAATATGTTCACTTCTCTCTCTGACACTGCCACTACTGTATTGCAGGCTCCTCATTGCCTCGTGCCTTGATTTACTTACTGCAGCCTTTTGGTGGGTCTGTCTGCCTCAAGTCTCTCCTCATTCCATTTTCACTCAGTCACTAAATCTATTTTCCTAAAACATAAGTGTGATCATATTGCCCTACACACACACACACACACACACACACACACACACACACACACACACTCAAAAAACTCTAATGATTTCCTATTGCCTCCAGGAGCAAATACTTAAATACTGTGTTTGTCATTCAAAGCCCTTCATAATGTAGCTCCCTCCTATCTGTCAGGTCTAAGGCCAGTGACTCTGGTTGTTATACTACAATATTCCATCTCTCAGCTCCAAACATTTTCTCTGACTCTCCCCCATGCCTTTGCTCTCTTTCAAAGCTCTCCTTGCCTTTGGCTACTGGCCTCCCTGGCTTCCTTTGAATTCCAACTGAAATCCCACCTTCTACAAGAAGCCTTCCCTAACCCCTCTTAATTCCAGTGCTTCCTCTCTTTCAATTATTCCCTATCAAATACATATACATATAATACATATTATATATATATATATATCTTTTTATATATTAGTTCGCATGCTGTCTCTACAATTAGACTGTAGCTCCTTGAGGGCCAGGCCTGTCTTAAGCCTCTTTGTGTATCCCTAGTACTTAGCAAAGTGCACAGTAAATAGTAGGCTACTGATAAATGTTTATTGACTATTTAGTGAATAGAGAAAGAAGAGGAGAGGACCCAGTACAGAGACTTGAAGTAAATTCACCATAATTATGGATGATGAGACAGCAAGAGAAATTAAGAAACAACAAGACAGAAGGAAAACCAGGAGAGAATCATGTTTTAAAATGAAAAGAAGAGAATGTATCAGAATGATTTAAATACTACAACAAGGATGGCAGATTCAAAAGTTATGAAATCTAGTGGTAATCAAAGGTCAATATCTATTATCTGTAATGCCTACCCATTAAGAATTCTTTAAAAAATTCATGACCTATGTCAGCACAGGTTTTTTATTCAGTATCAACACAGAACATATCCTTAATGAAGAACTCACATCTCTAGAGTTAAGCAGGGCCATGCCATTTTGAGCTCCATATTCCACACCAAAGTAATCCATATTTAATATATGATATGGTTCTGAGCAAAACATAACAAGGGATTTTTCCAACCCAGGACAAGTACCACAGACAGAAAACAGGACAAAATATACCCTCAAATGGGATGGGTGTGGAAGGGACTAACTTTGTCTTAAAAACTCTAGTTTCTTTGTTGCTGAATGATACAGAATGCTATTAGTACCTTCTAAATTTGGCATTTGGCATCCTTGATTCCCTAATTTCCCAATTTCTCAAAGCCCTTAAATTTTATGACCTACTCTTTGACTTTACTTGAGTCACGTACAAGGATGTTCATACCCTAAAGCTCAGTATTATCTGTGTGCTCCACTTCTCTAATTAAAAATGCTGACTTTCTACTATCTGACCATAACTCCATAGTGTTTTATGTCTATGCCTCATCCTTCTAAACCCTTAGCACAACCTCTAATCCCTCTGTCCGCAAGTGTCTACCCCCCATTACCAGTGTTCTGACTTTACTTCCTAATCTTCCACATATATCCAACTAATTGAGCTCAGAATTGCCATGTATTCTCAAATTCCCAGTCCTAAAATGACTCATCCCTTGTCAGAGCCCAGCTTCTGCAGTATCTTCTGATCCTACTCACAATGTTACTGAACACTAGTGGAAATCACCCAACTGTGATATGAGTACATATTATCCTATTTCATTTGATTCCTCACTGAAGCAAGAAAATCATTTTATTATTCACTAATTCATTCCATATTCTACAAAAGCTATTCTCCTTGTTCTCTTATCTCTTCATGTGTCCTACACCTCCCCTTGCTCCCTGCTCTCAGCTGCGGCTCTAGCCTCTTACTCTACTGAGAAAATTGATGACATTCAGTATAAGCTCCCCTTTCTTCCATTCTCTTCATCTCAAAATACACAGAAACAAAGAATAACAGAAATTGAGAATTGGAAGGGACCTCAGTAATCCAAATAACAAAAGGGACCTCCATAAGTGACATCTAACCTCACCTTGAAACCCTTCAAAAATAGGGAACCTGCCACTTCTTAAGGCAACCCATTCCATTTTTGGCCACTTCTAATTGTTAGGAAGGTATTGATTTATCTGCTTGTTTTATGACTTCAAATTTTAATCAGCTCTTTACCACTTCAACACATTATTGTGATTTCTCCCAGGGAGGGGAGAGACAAACAAAACAAATTTAATCCTACCTCTCATGATAGCACTTCAAATACTTGAAGTCAGTGATAATGTCTTACCTGAGTCTTCTTTTCTCCAGGCAAAATATTTCCAGTCCTTCAATCTATCCTCACACACTGTTAACTCAAGGTCATTTACTATCTGGTTACTATTCTCCAAATTATTAGTGTCCTTGTTAAACTGTGGTGTCCCAAACTGAACATGATATGCCAGTTGAGGTGTGATGAGCATAGAATACAATGTGGCTATCACCTCTCAGTTCTCACAAGGCACGCCCAGTAGCAAATTAGATTATATAGCTTCCATATCAGACGGCTAACTCTCATTGAGTTTAATATCCACTAAAATGTTCGAGTAAGTTTTCAGAACAACTGCTATCTATACATTTCCCCCATTTTGTAATTCTGAAGCTGATTTTTTATATTCAAGTGTAAGACTTTTGTCCCAAAGAAATTGCATTTTCTTATTCTTTTCAAGGGCCTGATATGTCAAGATTCTTTTGGATCCTGACTCTGACAACCACTTTGTTAGCTATCATTGCCATCTTTGTATCATCTACAAATATGATGCTATTCTCCTTTCCTTTGGGTTCTGATAATTATGTGATCTTTCACTTTTCCAAAGACAAAACTCTTACATGTGCCATTGACCCATTTCCTCTCATCTTTTCTAGCAGATTGCCACTTCAAACACCATTTATATCTATTCTTCCTTCCCAACTTCCTTCAAATATGCCCGTCTCCCCCATCCTTACATACCATTCAGTAGATTCTACTACTTCCTCAAGTTACCTTCCTATATCACTTCTCCTTTTCATAGACAAATTCATAGGACAAGCAACCTATAATTATTACTTCTATTGTTGCTTCTCTTGCTTACTCCTTAACGTTTTTTAGTCTGGCTTCCAACCTCATCATCACTTAATCGAAATAGTTCTCCCTAGAGTGAACAAGCATGTCTTAATTCCCATATCTCAGACCTCATCTTTTAACACCATTGACCACCCTTCCTCTTGAGTAATCACCTCTCTAGGTTTTCAGGACATGACTTTCTCCTGATTCTCTTTACCTTTCTACTTCTCCTCAATCTCCTTTACTATGTTGTCATTCATAACATACCTCCTGCATGTGAGTGTTCTTTAAAGAGCTATCCTGGGCTCTTTTCTCCCTCTACACTACCTTTTGATGACCTCATCATCTCCCATGGTTTATTATCTCTATGCAATTTATGTAGCTATATATCCTGACCCAGTTTCTCCCCTGAGCTACAATTCTGCATCACCAACTGCTCACTAGACATTTAAAATTTATTGTACTGAAGGCAGTTTAAGCTCAACATATCCAAAATGAACTTTGTTATCATCCCCCCTAAATCAGCTCTTTCTTTCAAGTGTCCTTATTCCAATCATAGTTACCACCTCCATACTCTTCTTCACCCCACATATCCAATCCATCAATGAATCTTGCTTTGTTTACTTCCACAATATATATTTTTTTACATGGAACCCTTCTCTCTATTCACACAGCAATCACATTTGTACAGGCCTTCATAACAGCTCATTTGGATTAGTGCAACTAACTTCCTGTTAATTTATCATCCTCCCTCAAGTCTTTCTCATCCAGGCCATTCTCCATATAGCAGCTAAAACTATTTTAAGTCAAAATTCACCCTCAAAAAAAATAGTTCAGTGGTACTCAAAGACGCAGCCTGGCAGTACAGTTATACTGTCACTGGAATCAGAAAAACTTGAGTTCAAATCCATCCTCAGATCATTATTAGATTGTGATCCTAGGCAAGTTACTTTAAATCTGTTTTCCTCAGTTTCCTGAACTGTAAAATTAGGATATAATGGAATTTATCTCATAAGTTTGTTGAGAGAATCAAATAAGATAATATTTAATATTTTTTAAGCACTTAATACAGTGTCTGGCATATAGTAGGGGCTACATAAATGCTTGTTCCTCTTTCCTTTTTCTTTACCTCTAGGATAAAATAGAATCTCCTTTATGTAATTTAGCTTTTCCTTTACAAGCTGACTCCAACCTATCTTTCCAGCCTCATTGTACATTCTCAACTATATTGGTTTCTTTTTTTTTCCTGTTCCTCTCACCGGACATTTTATATACTATTTTCTTGCCTTTTCAGTGGCTGTCCTCCTTGCCTTTGTACTCACTGTCCCTCATTCTTGATATGCATTGCCTTCTCACTTCTGCCTTAGAGAATCCCTCTCATCCTTTAGCCGTGAGTACCCCCTTCTCCTTATCCCATCCCTAAAATGCTAGTGCCCTCTCTCAATGGCTAGTTTGTGTTTGTCTGCTTGTGTGTTTTTTAAATTTATTTTCTTTGTGTTTATTCTCCATATACCTACACATTTGTCACTTAGAATGCAAATTTCTTTGTATCCCTAGCACCTAGAAATGTGTGTGGCATGGAGCATGCACTTAATAAATGCTTGTTAATTTGTTAATTGATTGACTTTGCCTATGACTGTGGTTGTGAGTGTGTACTAGGAGTTCAGAAAACGGATATAGACATAGCAAGTACAGCAGCTTTGCAAAGAGCAGGCATGAGACCTATGCCTTGTAAGCTTAAGAAAATGCCACATGAAGCTTTCTAATCCAGAGAATTCAAAGTATACTGATCATAATCCAAATCCCTCCAGGCATAATTCTTTATCACATAAAAGTATATCTTCATTAAAAACGCAAATCCTTCCTTCTTAGGTACTTGCAGCTCTCCGGTCTTAATCCCAAAATAAGAAATTTAGCTCCAACTAAACATCTCACAGGGTTGTAGATGGAGAGAGTTAGTGATTATTTCCTGTTCATAAGGAAAGCTCTATTTAATTTCTTTCCATTGTGAGGCTTTCAAATTTCCATTTACCTACTCTCATCAGCAGCTCCTTAACAGTGTAAGTGGTTCCTGTGAGATCAAAAAAAAATCTCATAAAAAAGCAAACCAAGATTATTGAACTGCCTATAGGACATCTATACCTAGATAGATTAAACTCAACCTGTCCCAAACATGGGTCAGTATCCTTCCACCTAAGTCTTCTCCTCCTTCTGACTTTCCAGTTTCTCTTTGTCATTCACCTAGTTTACTATGAACCTTTTTTAAGGTTATCATTGATTTTTCTCTTTCCTTCACTTCTCATAGCCAATCAATTGCCAAATCCTGCAGATTTCACATTCAAAATATCACTTAAGCTTTCCCTCTCCCCAACCCTATTCTCTATGTCAGTAGTAAAGGGCAGACTTTCATTATTACCTGCCTAGACTATGTTGCAATAATGTACTAAGGGGTCTTGGTCTTTTCTTTCCAATATAGACTTTCTAATGTCCTTAGATTAATATTCAGGTATAAATACAGGAATATCATTCCTCTTCTCAAAAATCTTCAGTGGCTCCCTATTAACTTTGGAATAAAAATCACTAGTCCTTTGCCTAACACTCAAATTCCTCTAAAATCTAAGACAAACCATTCCAGATTTAGTCCATGTCCTCTATGGTCTAATCTGGTTAAAGTAACATTTTGGTCTTTAGTAAATACTCTATATTTATTTTTTCTTGCCATTTTTCATGATGTGCCCTGTGTTTATGAGATATTTTTATAGTACTTGCCAGTGCCTGGCATACAGTGAGTATATAATAAATGCTTGTTCTCTTCCTACTCTATAATGCCCTCCCTCTCTCTTCACTTGTATTCTTACTCGTCCTTTTAAGTCTAGTTCAAATAATCTCTCCTCTAGGCAGATAATCTTTGCTCCCTCTGCTTGGCAACTACCTTCCCCTCTCTTGCTTCACATACGACTTTGTGCAGAACCTTTCTCATGTAACTTGTCATGTAAATTTGTGTATTTTAATAACCACATGTTGGAGTTTTCTCCTTTTACGTAATTGATGGCTCCATAGGGACAAGGACAATGTATTATCTAAACTTTGTAGTTCCCCAACCACCTATGCTTTGCATACACTGAATTAAAAAAAAAACAACACTTGCCATGCTGTATTTGTTATAGCAATTCTCTTTATTTTGTTGACAGATCTGATTTGTAGATAAAATGTAAAAGTGGAAGGCATAATAGAGAGGTCTTTATGGGGCCTAAATGACAGAAACTCAGTTCAACCATTATTCTGGTATTTGACCCTAGATGGCAAAGCATGAATAATAATTCTGACCTGCTTTGCAGAGTTGCTGTAAGGAAGAACTAATTAAAAATTATTGCAAAGCACATCTGTACACAGACATATCCACCTCCTTATTTAGCAGTGAAACTGTGTTACTAAGGGAAGTTTTGGACCTTCTTCAATCTTGAAGAATATATTGCTGAAACTGATTGAGTAAAGCATGATAAGAGTCAGAATGATTAACTAACATGACCTGAAGACATGCCATCTTCCAGAATTATCCTTCTCTGATTCATTTATTTTTGGAATGAACTTTAATAATAATCAAAATACATATTTTATAATAGGCCCATGAAAAAATATTATGAAGGCCTAGGCTCCCCAAATTCTACTCCCATGAATTCCACACCTTTTCTTTAAAGGCCTAGGAAATGGAATTCCCAGGAAGACAGATGATTGGCTCAGAATGATACAAGTCACCTAAGACAGGTAGGCACAGAATCACATCCTTTCACTCCTGGAGTCTGCATGCACCTGCTTCCTAGTCTTTATCTTGAAACGATATTAGGAAAAGAGATTTTCAAATGTAACGTCAAAATGCATTTGGCTATGTTCTAACCCCAGCGTAATATGACACAGTGTAAATTTAACACAGCATGCTTTATTTGTGATGACTGGAAGTGTTTTCAGTACCCATGAGTAATTAGCAGCTAATGAAATCGAGGCAGGCATGCTGTATCTCTAGTGGTAGTAAGTATTTATCCCCACTCCAGAGGGGATCTACTTCACATACATATAAAAAAGGATAATTATGTAAGAAGAAAATGGAGGATTCTTTTTTTTTTTTCATTCTGGAGTTGGGGAGGACCTAGAGCCTTTAATTTTACAGAGCATGACCAATCGCTTGCCATAACTTGGGTCTATTTCAAAGAGTTATAGTATCTGAAATACTGGTGCTCAGACACTTAACAATCCTGAGATTGCAGGTGGGCAAATCAATAGTCAAATGGATACACACAGAAAGGAAGTTGTCGCAGCCTATTTTTAGCAGCTTTCACCGGTATATACTTTAAAATATAAAGACAAAAGGAAAGTTACAGCACTGGTTGGCTTCATCAAAAGCATATGAAATAAATGACATCTAATGACTGGTTTAGAAAAGCACTCTCAGCCCTGAGTTTGAATCATGTACTTAGAGAGGCTGAGTTTGTCAGCTGCCAGCTCCCTGCTACCACTCCACTTGAGTCAGATGTGAGTGAGCAGATGAATGGAAGGGGGTGGGAGGGAAGGCAAGGCTGCCTAATTGAAAGCTGGGAACACTTTGCAAACACCATTACATGAAATGTGAGAAGTGTAACGTGGCAGAAACAAGGCAACACCTGGTGTCAGCAGCTAATTGTGTTGTACAGTGGCATGTAAGACCAGCACATTTTGTTACAACCTGATCCTCTGACACTTACAGCCTCAACATTCTCTTTGGGGTTTGGATTACAGAACTGACCAGTTGGGTGATGGCATCCTCTGGGATTCAAGTTGCATTAGCATGAATATTTCCACATATGACATGCTTTTATCTCACTTGTGCAGCTCGGTAACAGAAGTAATTTCTGCCACTGTACTGTAATGCCTGGTTAAAGGGGGGAAAAAATTTATATATATATGTATATATATAAAAATTCATGAAGTGCATGGGCTTTTAGAATTAAACAACAACAACATCCTGCTTTTGTAAACAGAAAGATTTATTTGTGGGCTGATGTCAGTGTCAGGTTATACTACAAGGAACACTGATGTCCATAAATGCTTTCTCCTATTTGGTTCATTTGTTTGTTTTCACTTCAGGATGAAGAAGAAAAGACAAACTTCCTTGGCAAATGTAATTAAATTCTAGGGAAAGCTTGGCCCTCAGCCTTCCGTATCTTTCTGCATTCTTCCTATTACAATATTTATAGGTGCTGTATTTATACGGAATTATTTATTGGGAAATTAAGACTCAGGAAAAATGAATTTTGAGAAGCAATGAACTGATACAAAAATAAGAGGAAAAAAAAAAGGAAAGCCCACATTTTCCCCAGCATACATCATGCTATATGACATTAGACTGGGCTGTCAAAACCTAAAATCGTTTACATGACACATTTTGCATGAAAACTAAGACTGGCAATGCCTCGTGCCTGGCCCCAGTTTCCCAGTGCCTGAAATTCTGAAAATGATGTCCTGTGAAATCGTAGGTTCTTAGTGATGACTGTTAATTGTGGCTCTTAAATCTTGGAATTAAACTGATGTAGAAAGAAATAGCACTGGCTAAGAGGGAAATGATCCATTTTGTCTGCATGCAGAAGGGCCAGGGAATTTGAAAGGCCCACATAATACCAAAGGGGTTAATGGGCTGCTCTTCAGCTTAAAGCGCTAAGCATAAATGACAGACAGACCCTGTCAGTCACCCTAGAGATCATGTAAATTCTGTAAGCAGACATAAATGAGACTTACCAAAAAGTGGGTCTCTATCGAGTCTCTGTCCCCAGGGATAGACTGGATATGGAACTTGATTTGACTGTTAGTGCTATATAATTGAGAACTCAGAAATCCAGTATTTTAGAGCCACAACTCTCAACTTTAGGCAGTGTCAATGAGGTAGCCTAGAATGACATTTCTAGCACACTGTTAACCAATTAGAAATTAGAGCCAGGTACACACTGCTCCGACCCACCTGTCTGTCAAGTGCAGGGGTTCCTGATAGGGAACTGAGAGCACAGAGAGTATGAATGAAAATGATGGAGAGTCAGAGCAGCAGCACTCAGTGGCACTCAGAATGATTTCGACATTGAATGGGGGAAAGAGGGTTGTTCCAGCAAAGGGTACTGTTTCCTCCTTCTCCCTCCCTCCTGTCCTCCATTTTGTAGTAGATGACAGACAGACTTGTCCATGCCACTCAGAAACCTCAAGTGGGGCAGCCCATAAATCATCCATGATGCAACAATAAAGCAGTATAACTGGCTCTTGCGATGTTGCCGACAGAAAAAATAAAGTATACGTTCTCCCTGTGTGGTTTTTCAAAAATGAATTATGCCATTAAGTGCCAAGAAGAAAATTAGCTATGAGCTTTTAAATTTAAAATGATTCCCTTTTTAATTGTAAAACAGTGGCACTTAACTGCTATTGATCCAGCAGAGACACATTAGGGAACAGGGTCACCATAACTGTTAATATTCACTGCTTAGTGAAAGAGCATCAAAGGACATTTTAATGTCACAGACTTTCTCGGGGAGTTTTTAAAGAAGGTTTAAATCGGCCAGCCTATGAATGAAAAGGACATGAGGTAGACAAATGTAGAAACAAATGTGATAGCAATTTTCTGCTAATCAAATCATAACTCAAGATTGATTTTTAGCAAAAGTTTATGTCATATAGATTTCCAAGGCCCGTCGACATTTAAAAGTCAGAGTATATATTTTCTATAGACCAAGACTTTTTTAGAGGGTCGGGTCGTTCATGAGGGAATTACTGTTTACTTTTTGGGAAACATGTCCAAGGGAGATGGTCTTCTAGTCTGGACTATTCATGGTTGGCCAGGTGGACAGTTCCTTAAGTAGAGCCCTTTATGAGAAGATTAAACAATCAAGACTCTAATGCCATTTTAATACTGATGTCATCATGGTGCATGAATTAAAATATTTCCTACTCTTTAGAAACTTTTTCAATGAGACATTAAACCACAGGTAAATGCTCCATTTTTGAGAAATACGAAAATCACCTCTTTATGCCACATTCAGTCTTCTAAAGTCCTACAAATATTTTTAAAATCATAATTTCTGACCTTGTCTGTTTCTCTAGGTCTGAATTCCTTAACAGATATATAAAGAAATTTGAATAAAAATCATAGGAACTCAACTACAAAAATTAAATTTATTTATTCTAAAATAAAATGATATCATTTCAAAGGAAATAGTAAAAATGATACACAAAACTCACTTTATACTGAGCAAGTAGTCCTACTGTTAATATGTAAGCTTTATCATAAATCAAAATTAGAGTCCACAATTGTTATGATTTTTTTCTGATTTAGTAATTTTTTACCTTTAAAAATTTCAACTATTCTTTCGATTTTGTTTACTTTTGATTTTGTTCTGATAGCCTTTCTTCTACCTCTATATTATCATGTTCTGATCTGTTTTTGAGAGTTTACATTACTTTAGAGAGATTTCCCATGAGTTGTTTTAAGCTACTGATTCTCCTGTATGTCTCTTTAAATTGTCTAGATTAGAAAAAATCATTTAGAGATATAAAAGACCTTAGACATAAGATAATCCAAATTCTTCATTTTAGAGAGAAGGAAGATTAACTTAATTAACAAGAGATTTGTTCAAGTTTACACAGACAGTAAATGACAAAATTGGGACTAAAACCCAAGGGTTTTTTTTTTTTGCTTCAAATACATATTATTCCCATGTTCCCACACTGTATCCAGGTTTACTAATGAGTTATTAATGAGTAATTCTTACTACTAGTCACTCAAGAAGAATCCTAGAAATGGGAAGTTATTTATACAGATACAAACTTACCTTTTAGAATCTCTCTTTTTACCAGATGCTTATAAATAACCATTTTAGGCAGAATCATTTTATGAATTGGCATCTGAAATACAGTCAGTTCTCAACTTTCGTGGTGGTAATATTACTAGAAAATGGTATGAAAGCAAAAAATGTGAATGTTGATACATTAACGCTATGGGAAAGAGATGATTACATTCCCATGACCATAGCTGTAATCTGTCACTAGAGACTGCTGAAAACACACTTTTCTGCATATAATTCTTTATAATCAAACATTAATTCTGATAATATGTACATTTCCTAACACTGTAACCATGAAAAAAAACATAAAGTACACAAAAATATTGGTAACATGAAAAACATTTTTTCTTCCTAATAATTCACTAGAATTCTGTGACCTTTTTGCTGATATCTCAATTAAAACAAAATCAATTTCAGACAGTATTCACTTTTCATAACACATGAAGTATACAGTACCATAAATACTGTACAGAAAATAAAATTCTTAAAACTAAAACATTTTTAACCTGAATCTTACTTTCTGCTGTGCCACATGGCAGTGTGAGGGTTTTGTACTGCATACTATACTGCTGTAAACCTCTACTTTGGCTACCTTCTGAAAACCAAAGGAGAGATTGGTAAGACTTTACTCACTTCTGTCAGAAGATGCTAAGACCGGCAAGGTTTCCACATCACCTTAGAAACCAAAGGACTTGTACTATACTTTAGGGGCATAATTGCAAAACAAAATTTGAGTTTTGAAAGCAAACATTAAAAGTATTCATTGAATGTACAAAGAGCTGTTTAACAATGGTAGGGAGAACAACCACTGAAATATCTTGTAGGACACTAGCCACTCCACAAACTTGTGCAAATGGCCCCTCTCATTTTGTTTTCTCTACTGTGCATAGGTCTAAATATATGTGATTGCCAACTAGAAAGTGAAAATGAGGTCATTAGTAAAATCAGAGAAATTCTTGAAGTCATGCAAGTTAAACACACAAATGTTTTCGTACCCAGAAATCTACTCTAATCTTACAATTTATTCAGAAGATCTCACTGCTCTTGTTTTTGTCTTTAAATGTTTTCAACGAACAAACTCAATTCAACGTACTTTTATTGAGATACTGCTATGGACAATGCTCTGTACTTTGTCCAAAAGGGTAAAAAATATCCACTTATTGGTACATATCCATGCACTAACTCACAATAAAGATAGGTACTTCTAATGCGGAGCATTCTTTCCATTCAAATTGAGTCTTCCATCTTGCTAGGGAAGTTCTATTATAAATATACACAATTAGAAGACAGAATGAAAGTATTTCAATAGTCAAACAGCTAGGATCAGAACTTGGAATCTAATATATATTTTCTGAATTCAAGTCAAGAACTCCTTGCATTATACCATCTTCTCTTTATATATTATTGTCAAAATATCTGGATTTTCCTTTCTAAAGAAATCATGTTTTAAATTGAAAAATGCCATGTAAATAAGAGCTATCTTGTGACGTCTTACATTTCTCTTAGAGAATATTCTTCTATTGGCATTTTTCTTTAAGTATGTACAACACATGCCTTAATAATATTAGGTAGCCAGATATTACATAATAATATTATTATTATATTAGATATAATAATAATAATAATAGGAAGTCAGATCCCTCTCAGGGTGCAAAAAGAACTCGGTGATTATGGCCAAAAATAATGACTCTCTTCTTTGAGAAAGAGGTAGGAGTCCAAATCATGATTTAAATGATAGTGAAAAGCAGAGACTGAGCCAGGTCAGTAGCCAGAATGTCTCTGGAATTGCAAAGGCTAAGATAGGTTCTGGGATATACAAAATACGTAGGTTCACACTAGTAAGGAGTATTAATAGGTTGATGATTGTTCTGACTGTGAAGTATAATCTTCCTTTTTATCATAATTGTCTATTAGTTTCACTTCTGCTTTATTTAAATTAACTTGGCAATAACCAGATCCCACGTGTATGCTAGCACATTTCTTTGCTTTGTCCTACTGATGATAAAATATTATATTATTTTCCCAATATTTGTGCCACACTATACCCAAAACTCAGAATATATCAAAGACAATAGGTAGCCAATAAATGAAATAGGATCTCAGAAAGGCTCCTGGAATATTCTAATTCTATTCTTATGTTAATGTGCAAATTGATTGGGACAAACTCTAATTTTGATACAGTTTCATTTTGTGAACACAGTGGTCATGCATATGTTTTTTCTAATAAGAGCAGATTAACTCAAAAAGCCTGACCTTGACCAGGTAAGATCCAAATAGAGTGGTTTCCTTACCTTTGTATAGATCTTGGACATTTGAGCACTAGATTTAGTTCTATGCATACATAGAACACTGGACTTGTATAGGGAAGTTTAAATCCTAATTCAGAATCTGTGTGACTGTGACCCTGGGTTGTGTGACCCTGGGCAAGTAACCAAACTTTTCTCTACCATAGCTCTCATATCCATAAAATGAGAAGATGGTTTCTAATGACCTCTAAAGTTATTTCTAGCCCTAAAGTTAGTATACTATGATAACATGATACGTGATCATTCTATGATCCAGAGATACACGTTTATTTACTCACTTCTGTCTCATTTTATTTCTTTGGTTTTAAAGAATGAATACTACTCTAAGGGGACATGAAAAGTTGTAGCTCTCTGAAAACATACTTTAGTAACTTTTAGAGATATAGCAGTAGCTATTGGTATGGGAAAGTCAAGCATTTCAAGGATCACTAAAGGCCACAATGAAACAGGCTAAGTAATACAAAAGCCCAAAGAAAAATGTAGACAAAAATTTAAAATAATGTCAAAAATCGACAAATTATTGATATTAAAGAACTTCAGAAGATATTCAAAGCCCTTTTAGGGGGACCTTCAAACTAAAGGGGTTCTAACTGATTCTTCTTTTTTAAAAATTAATTTATTTTCAGTTTTCAACATTCATTGCCACAAAATTTTGAGTTACGGTTTTTTCTCTCTGTCTTTTCCCTACCCCCACCCCAAAATAACAAGTCTACTGAATACCCCTTCCCCTAATCTGTTGTCTCTTATATCCTCCCCCACCACCTCCCCCCTCCCCAACTTCCTAGTAGGGCAAGATGGATTTCTATACCCCAGTGCCTGTATATCTTATTTCCCAGTTTCATGTAAAAAATAAATGTTTTTTAACATCCTGTCCCGCCCCCCACTTATTCTCTTTTCTCCTTTGACCCTATCCCTTTTCAAAAATATTTGCTTCTAACTACCCTCCCCTAATCTGCCCTCCCTTCTATCATCCCACCTCTTATCTCTTATCCTCCTATTTTCCTGTAGAGTAAGATACCCAATTGAGTATGTATGTTATTCCCACCCTAAGCCAAATTCAATGAGAATAAGGTCGTCCCATTCCCTTTCACCTTGCTGCTCTTCCCCTCCATTGTAACAGTTTTCTCTTGCCTCTTTTATATGAGATAATTTACCCTAATCTATCTCTCCCCTTCTCCTTCTCCCAATAAATTCCTCTCTCACCTCTTAATTTTATTTTTTAGATATCATCCCTTCATATTCAACTCATTCTGTGCACTCCATGTATACATGAACATACATTTGCCCACACTCACATATATATTTATATACATATACATCCACCTATAGACCTAGACATACAAAAATATGTTTGTATACATATATACATATATATTCCCTTCAACTAATCTCATACTGAGAAAAATCTTATGAGTTACAATTATCATTTTTCCATGTAGGAACGTAAATAGTTCAACTTCAATAAGCTTCTTATGATTTCTTTTTCCTGTTTAATTTCTCATGCTTCTCTTGCTTCTTGTATAAGTCAAATTTTCTGTTCAGCTCTGTTTTGTTTTGTTTTGTTTTGTTATTATCAAGAATGCTTGAAAATACCCTATATCATTGAATGATCATTTTTTCCCCTGAAGCATTATACTCAGTTTTGCTGGGTAGGTGATTCTTGATTTTAGTCCTAGCTCCTTTGACCTCCAGAATATCATATTCCAAGCCCTGTGATGCCTTAATGTAGAAGTTGTTAGGTCTCGTGTTATCCTGATTGTGTTTCCACAATACACAATACTCAAATTGTTTCTTCCTGACTGCTTGCAGTATTTTCTCCTTGACCTGGGAACTCTGGAATTTGGCTATAATATTCCTAGGAGTTTTCTTTTGGGGATCTTTTTCAAGAGGCATTCAGTGAATTCCTTCCATTCTATTTTGCCCCCTGGTTCTAGAATATCAGGGCAATTTTGCTTGATAATTTCTTGAACGATGGTATCGAGGCTCTTTTTTTATCATGGCTTTCAGGTAGTACAATAATTTTAAAATTATCTCTCCTGGATCTATTTTCCAGGTCAGTGGTTTTTCTAATGAGATATTTCACATTGCCTTCTATTTTTTTCATTTGTTTTGATCTGTTTTATAGTATCTTGATTTCTCATAAAGTCATTAGCTTCCAATTGCTCCAATCTAATTTTGAAGAAGTTACTCTCTTCAGTGCGTTTTTGAAATTCCTTTTCTGTCTGGCAAATCGGATTTTTAAGGCATTCTTCTCCTCACTGGCTTTTTGGGCCTCTTTTGCTATTTGAGTTAGTCTATTTTTTAAGGTATTATTTTCTTCAGTGTATTTTTGGGTCTCCTTTATAAGCTGTTGACTCACTTTCATGATTTTCTTACATCATTCTCATTTCTTTTCCCAATTTTTCCTCTGCTTCTCTTACTTGATTTTCAAAATGCTTCTTGAACTCCTCCATGGCCTGTAACCAGTTCATATTTTTCTTGGAGGCTTTTGATATAGGAGTTCTGACTTCACTGTCTTCCTCCTGCACCATGCCTTGATCCTTTTTGTCCTTAACAAAGGATTCTATCATTTGTTTGTGCTTCCTGTGCTTGCTCATATTGCCAGACAATTACTTGACTTTTGAGCTCTTTGCCATGGTAGAACTCTGCTTCCAGAATGGAGAGAGGTTTGTCCCAACTTGCTGGGGTTTTCACAGCTGCTGGAGCTATTAGGAGGGCACCATCTCTATAGCACCCACAAGCTCTATTCTCACTGGGCACACACCCCAGAACTACCACCCCAGACCACAATCCAGATCCAAGCAGGTTAAAGCAAGAGTGATTACCCTCTGAATGGTTGTTTGGTCCCCCTACAATCTGCAGGCCAGGAGCTCCTGAGGCAGCCACATAGCACACCCATGACACCTCCACTGCTTCTAGCCATGGGGGCAGTAGATGGACTACACTCTTCTGCCCCATCCTGTTTCAACAAAGTTCTACACTGACCTTTTACTTTGTCTTTAGTGCTTATGCTTTGAGAAGTCTGGAAGCCGCCACAGCTGCTGGTTATTCACTCTCCTGAAATCTGCTCTAGCTGCTGCTATTCGGGTCCTCCCTGGTGCTGGAACTGCACAGCTACTGTGGGACTGCACTCAGCTCCCAGTGTGCTGTGATAGACCTTTCCTGTTGGCCTGCTTGCTGTCTTCACTGGGAGATTTGTTTCTCTCTGTCACTTTGTGGGTTCTGTAGCTTTAAAATTTGTTTATAGTCATTTATTTTTACAAGTATTGGAATTGTTTGGAGTCAAAGCCCATGCCACGTTTGGGTTCTACTCCACCATCTTGGCTCTACCTTCTAACTGATTCTTCTTAAAACTAAGATTTCTTAACTTTGAGTTTGTAAACTTTATTTTTTAATATTTTCATGATTGCATTTCAGTATAATTGTACTTCTTTATGATCCTATGTATTTTATTTAGTTTATTTTAAAAAAATATTCCTTAAAAGAGCCCAGAAGTTTCACCAGACTTCCAAAGGAGAACATGTTACAAAAAAAAGTTAAGAATCTCTGCTCCACAGTGAGGTGCAGACTTCTTGAAGTTGGAACAACAAAGAGAAGACCAGACTTTTTTATAAATGGCTAACTGTTGTTATAAAGGAAAAAAGTGCTTATCAAAGGCACAACAATACAAAGACTATATAGACTGGAAAAGGTTAGTTTTACTAATGAAAAGTCCTTTATTCATTCAAGACTACACCAAAGAAGAGAGGGTGAGTTATAAGAAAAGGCTTCTAAGACAGAACCTCCAAATCTATGGCCATTCAATCAACATGCATTTATTAAGCTCCTGTTGTGTGCCAGGCTCTCTGCTAAGTGCAGAGAGGGGGATACAAAAATAAAAATGAAACAGTTCTTCCTCTGTGGAACTTCTATGACCTATCTTCCAGGATCTATATAATATTATATTGCAAGCCTTCCATTTAGAATTCAAGAGGCCCCATGGTAATTAATTACTTTGTTAATGGATTGACTAATGAAATGTATTTATTAGGCCCTTATTATGATCAAAGTATTGTACTAAGTGCTGAGGATAAAAAGAAATAAAGAAGGAAATAAGGAAGGAAGGAAGCAAGGAAGCAAGGAAGGAAGGAGGGAAGGAAAAAATGCAAGAATAGTCCCAGTCCCCAACAAATTCACATTCTAATGGAGGATACAAAACATATAGGATGTTTCAGTTACCAGTTAGCTGGCAAGGTCTCATGGTACATAGTATACAGTGGTAAAGCACCACTAGGAATGGAAGTGCAAGTGCTTTACTATCATTTCCACTGATAAGTTCATATCCATTTCTGATAATAAACTATTTGACAATGAACCAAGGACTTAGCTGGGAAGAACTTTCTTCAGAGTCAGGTGAGCAATAACCACATTTCTCTCTTGATCATACAATATTCAAAGCCCTGAAAATTTCTAAACCCCCACAAAAAGCTCTGAAAGAGCTGAAGTTTGGGACAGTTCTCCTCCCTACTCCCCATGCTGAACAAAACTCAACTTTAAAATGAAGTTAAAAGTCAAGAAATAGTCTGGAAAAAATGAATAAACATCAAAAAAAAAGTTACCTGACCAGAAAATTTTACTATGGTGATGGGGAAGTTAAAGACATAAATTCAGAAAGAGACAAAAATTCCACAATAGCTACAAGCAAAGCCTCAAAGAGAAAAAATAAGATGTGAATTGGAGAAAAGCCCAACAAGAGTTCCTAGAAGTCTTAAAATTATTTTCAAAATCAAAGTAGTAAAGTAAAAATGGGTAAAGAAAGGATGCAAGGGGAAAAAATTATTAAAAGGCAATTAATAGCTTGATAAAAGAGGCAGGAAATACATTGAAGAATATAATACCATTAAAAAATAAAATTGAGTAAATGGTAAAAAAGAGGTAGAAAACTTCACTAATGTAAGTAACTCTTTTAAAAATTAGCCAGAAATTTTAAATTGGCCAAATGGAAAAAAAAAGGAAATTCAAAAGTTCACTGAAGAAATTAGAATGGAGCATTATATGTAGTAACAGCAATATTTTTCAATGAAGAACTGTGAATGACTTAGCTATTCTCAGCAATACAATGATCTTAAGACAATACCAAAGGACTAATGATGAAGGTTACTATCCACCTCCAGAGAAAGAACTGATATTATTTGAATATAGTCATGTTATTTTTTTTTTACTTTCTTTGATTTTTTTCTTTTATTCAAGTCTTCTTGTACAAAATGGCATATAGAAATGCTTTATGAAATTGCACATATATAACCTTTATCTGATTGCTTATCATCTTAAAGAGAGGGGAGGAGGGAGAGAAAGAGGGATAGAATTTGGAACTCAAAACTTTAAATGATAATGTTAAAAAAAATTAGAATTGGGAAAATAGAAGTTAATGACTCTATGAGACATTAAGAAACAAAAAAAAGTCAAAAGAATGAAATAGTAGAAGAAAACTGAAGTATCTCATTAGAAAAACAAGTGAACTGGAAAATACATTGAGGAGAGATAATTTAAGAATTATTGGATCGGGGGC
>CM053582.1:470890609-470901898 GCA_028627135.1 Pseudochirops cupreus
CTGATGTGAGGTTTTGCTTTGGGGCTCACTTTGGAAAGAGTTGTGTGATTTGGCCAGATGAGACTCTGGGAAGCCATTGAGCCCCCTGGCTTTGAAAACTCAGATGTTGATGCTTCCCTCTCTGGTAACTAACTAGGTATGGATGTAATGGTCAGATGGTTGGAAGCCTGTCTGCTGACCTGTTTCTTTGTCTGCTTGTAATTTCTGCTTGTAATTTGTTTTTATTCTGTTTGTATTCTCTGAAGTTCAGGGTGCTGACTTTTTCCCCTGAACTAGGTAAATGATATATGTTTGATTGATTAAAGTAAGATTGTTAACCCATTTTGAGTTGCTTTCCTTTAGAAAAGCAGATCTAAGAACCTGTGCTAGCAGCCATCCTGGGCATGCTAAGGTGCTTGCTGATACAACCACATATAAGGAAAAGCCCCAGCTGGGAGAGTCAGAACTTCTTGGGGCAAGCATTGTAGAGGCAGAGCAGCTACTGAAGGAGAGAGATAGAATTTCTCTCAGCAAGTATCCAGAGGCTAGGCTGATACTGCTGGACTGAAGACTGAACTGAGAATTGAGAAGAACTGAGAAGAGAAATGAGAATGGGAGAAAGTGATTTTGATTTTGAGAATGGAGCGTCTGCTGAGAGCTTCTGAGAATTAGCCAGAGCTGCCAAAAACTTCCAAGGGCCAGCTGGAGCTGCCAGAGGAAGCATGACTGTGGTGTCAGAACTTTGTCTGTCTGTTTTGGGTCTATGTTGATTTCACAAGTAGAAAGTGAATTGAGATGGTAGTGCTGGCCATGTGTGTGAATATTGTAATTCTGCTAAGCTTGATGTGTGTAGATGTTATTGTGGCTCTGTTGTGTTTTCTCTTCCCAGGAACAGAAACTGTAAAGGACTTAAGGTGGACTGGACACTGTGAGCTTCAATGTGGAGCAGGAACTGCATGGAGAGCTGGACAAGGGACTGGGAGCTGTCTGCCTTTGAACTCAGGTGGCAGTTGGTTAGATTTGGGCAGGAGCTGGAACCATGGAAGAGGAACCAAGGAAGCTGAAAGCCTGCCTCAAGTCCAGATGAAAAGACCTCTCCTCGGGTATTTAATGCTGACTGATGAAACTATAACATACTTATGACCTAGGGGTAGATGGCCTTTGTACTTTCCATTACTCCTTAAGAGAGTATGAGTAGTGACTGATGAAATTGTAACTAGATGGTACCCGTGCATGGAGGACTTTGACCTTTGTGTCCCTTAAGGAGGCAAACCTCCTTAAGGATGATTGAATGATTGAGTTACTAAATGATTGTACTTTGTTTAAAACTATGTGACCCCTTTGGTGAAAATAATGTAGCCATTTTAGTGATAAGTTGTTGAGGTATGTCATTGTGAATGCTGTATTTTGATTTCTGTTAATGTTTTGCTCTGATTTGTTACTGAATAAATAGAGAGCTCACTGTACTATGTAATCAGAACCTTGAAGGCTGTTCACAGCAGCCGTTCTCTGGAAAGCTGATCAGGCTTGGCTTCACACTAGGCCATCGTATTTTGTGGGTTTTTTTTTATTAGTTCCCTTGATATTCTTGATCTTTTGTTCTTCTGCATGAATATTGTTACTTTCTCTAGCTCTATTAAATATTTTGTGGTAGTTCCATTGGTATGGCAATGAATAAGTAAACTAGTTTAAGCAGAATTGACATTTTTATGATATTGGCTTTCCCTAAACATGAACAATTGATATTTTCCCAATTTTTTAGATCTGACTTTATTTGTGTGAAAAGTGTTTTGTGGGGCGACTAGGCAGCACAGTGAATAGAGCACTGGCTCTGGAGTCAGGAAGATGTGAGTTCAAATCCGGCCTCAGACACTTAACACTTACTAGCTGTGTGACCTTGGCCAAGTCACTTAACTCCAATTACCCTCCAAAAAGGAAAAAAAAAAGTATTTTGTAATTATGTTCATATAGTTCCTGGGTTCATCTTGACAGGTAGACTTCCAAGTAATTTGTATTGCTTATAGTTATTTTAAATGGAATTTCTCTTTCTATTTCTTGCTGCTTAACTTTTTTGGTCACATAAAGGAATATTGATGATGTATGTGGGTTTATTTTATATCCTGCAACTTTGCAACAGTTGTTAAAAATTTCAGGTAGTCTTTAAGTTGATTCTCTAGGGTTCTCTAAGTATACCATCATGTCATCTATAAAGAGTGATAACTTTGTTTTCTCATTGCCTATTCTAATTCATTCAATTTCTTGTTCTTTTCCTGTTGCTAAAGCTAATATTTTTAGTCCTATATTGAATAATAGTGGTGATAATGGACATCCTTGCCTTACTCCAATATTATTGGAAAGGCTTCTAGCTTAGCCGCATTATGGATAACGCTTGCTGATTATTTTATGTAGATACTCCTTATCATTTTAAGGAACACTTCCTTTATTTCTATGGTCTGTAGTGTTTATAATAAGAATGGGTTCTATATTTTCTCAAAAGATTTTTTAGCATCTATTGAGATAATCATATTATTTTTGTTGGTTTTATAACTGATAGAGTCAATTACGTTAATAAGTTTCCTAATATTGAACCAGCCCTGAATTCCTTGGTATAAATTCCACCTGATTATGATCAGGTATAATCTTTGTATAATCTTTGTGATACATTGCTGCATTTTTTTTTGAAAAAATTTGCATCAATGTTCATTAGGGAAATTGATCTATGATTTTCTTTCTCTGTTTTAGCTTTTCCTGGTTTAGGTGTCAACACCAGATTTGTGTCATAAAAGGAATTTGGTAAAACTCCTTCTTCACCCATTTTTCCAAATAGTTTATGTAGTATTAGAATGAATCATTCTTTAAAAGTCTGGTGGAACTCACTCATGAATCCACTTGGCCTTGGGAACTTTTTGCTAGGGAGTTCGCTAATGGCTCATTCAATTTCTTTTTCTAAGATGTGGTCATGTAGGCGTTCTATTTCCTGATCTGTTAATCTGGATAATTTATATTTTCCTAATCATTGATTTTTTCCCTCAGATTGTCAGATTTATTGGCATATAATTTGACAAAATATTACTTAATGATTTCTTTATTTTTTTTTCTTTTTTTGCTTTTTGGAGGGGAGAAGGCAGGGCAATTGGGGTTAAGTGACTTGCCCAAGGTCCCATGGCTAGTTTTTTGAGTTAAGTGTCTGAAGTCGGATTTGAACTCGGGTCCTCCTGACTCCAGGGCCAGTACTCTATTCACTGTGCCACCTAGCTACCCAATGATTTCTTTAATTTATTCATTGGTTGTGATTCCCTCCCCCCCCCATTTTTGATACTGGATATTTGTTTTTCTTTTTTTTCTTTTTAAAATCACATTAACCAATGACTTATTCATCTTGTTGGTTGTCTCCTAAAACCAGCTCCTAGATTTATTTATTAGATCAATAGTTCTTTGGGGGGGTTTTGTTTCTACTTTCAATCTGATTAATCTCACCTTTGATTTCCAAGGTTTCCAATCTGGTGTTCAATAAAGGATTTTTAATTTGTTCTTTTTCTAGCTTTTTATTTTTTAGTTGCATGACCAATTTATTAATCTGCTATTTTTTCTATTTGTTGATGTAAGTTTTCCACTAAGTACTGCTTTGGCTACTTCCTGTAAATGTTGGGATGTTGCTTCATTGTTGTGATTCTCTTTAATGAAATTACTGATTGTTTGTGTGATTTTTTTCTTTGACCCCCTTATTCTTTAGGACTGGATTATTTAGTTTCTAATTAATTTTTAATCTATCTTTCTGCTGCCTTTTCTTGAATGTAACTTTTAATGCCTTATGATCCACAAATAATACATTTAATATTTTTGCCTATCTAAATTTGTTTTTTTGAGATTTTTATATCCTATTACATGGTCAGTTTTTGTGTAGGTGCCATGTGCTGCTGAGATAATGTCTAATCCTTTCTGTTTCCATTTGGTTTTCTCCAAAGGTCTATCATATCTAACTTCTCTAATATTCTATTTGTATCCTTTCATTCTTTCTTGCTTATTTTTTTGTTTGATTTATCAAGTTCTGATAGGGGACAGTTAAGGTCCCACACTAGTATATTTTTGTTGTTTATTTCTTCCCATAACTAACTTAACTATTCCTTTAAGTATTTGGCTATATTCCAGTTGTTGCACATATGTTTGGTACTGATATTGCTTCACTGTCTATGGTACCTTTTAGCAAGATGTAGTTTCTGTACTTATCTCTTTTAATTAGGCTTATTTTTGCTTTTATTTTGAGATCAGTGATTGCTATCCCTGCTTTTTTATTTACTTTAGCATAAGCATAATAGATTCTGTTCCAGCCTCTTGCCTTTAGTCTGTATGTGTTTCTCTTCTTCGTGTGTTTCTTGTAAACAACATATTGTACAATTCTGGTTTTTGATCAACCCTGCTATCTGCTTCCATTTTATGGGAGAGTTCATCCCATTTATATTCACAGTAATGATTACAACTTGTGTATTCCCCTCCATCCCATATTTCCTCCTATTTGTCCTCTCTCTCCTTTCACTCTTTCCATCCTCAACAGTGTTTTGCTCCTATCTACCACTTCCCCTGATCTGCCCTCCTTTCTATTAGTTCCCATAGATTTATATATTCAACTGATTGTGTATATTATTCCCTCCTTGAGCCAATAATGATTAGAGGTAAGGTTCAAGTGGTGCCCATCACCGACCTTCCTGTCTCCCCCTCCATTGCGATAGGTATTTTGTGCCTCCGTGTGAAATACTTTACTCCATTCTACTTCTCCCTTCCTTCTGTACTTCATGTACTCCTCTTTCTCATCCTTTAATTATTTTTATGTCATCACCTCAAAGTCACTTTATACCTGTACCCTCTGTCATATATATTCCTTCTAGCTATACTATTAGTGATACAATTTTTAAGATTTACAAGCATCATCTTCACATGTATGGATGTAAATAGCTTAGCTCTGTTGAATCCCTTATGTTTTCTTTTCCCTTTTTCCCTTTTTATGCTTCTCTTGGACTGTGATATAGGAGATAAATTTTTGGTTTAATTATAGTTTTTCCTTATGAAAGTTCTGAATCCTATTTCATTGAAAGATCATTTCTTTCTATCATATATTATGCTTTAATTTTGCCAGTTAAGTGATTCTTGGTGGTAATCGTAGGTCCTTTGACTTCTGAAATATTATATTCCATGACCTCTAATTTTTTAAATATTGTAGTGGCCAAATCCTGTGTAGTCCTGATTGTGGCTCCTCAATATTTGAATTGTTTCTTTCTGACCACTTGCAATATTTTTTCCTTGAACTGATAGTTCTGTTATTTGACTATAATGTTCCTTGGAGTTTTTATTTGGGGATTTCTTCCCTATGGTGATCACTTACTTATAAGTGGAATTTAGTATTTCTTATAATTATGAACATAGGCAACAAACCACAATAGTATTAGGTTTCATCAGACTGCCAATGAAATGCATGGCAAAAAAGAGGTTAAGTAATACTGGTCTAGAGGTAGAGGCAAAGTGGTAGAGCAAAGGCAGGGACTCTCTTGAACTCTCCCCCAAAACCCTCCAACTACCTTTAAAAAAATGACCCTAAATAAATTCTAGAGAAGCAGAACCCACAAAAAGATGGAGTGAAACAAATTACCAGTCCAAGACAACTTGGAAGATCAGGAGGAAAAGCCTGTTGCATCAGAGTGAGGGAGGAGCATCGTCCGGCACAGACTGTGCCAGCACAACCCAGGCCACAGCAAGCCAGGAATAGGTCTTGAGAATGACTGAATCAACAGAGGTAGTGGGAGTTCTCAGCCCCAATGGTAAGGGGATTGAACAACTGGTCAGAAGGAAATTACAGAGGTCTTTTTGCTAGTATTAAAGCAGGACTCTGGCTGCCCCAGGGGAAAACGAGCACTAGCAAACCAGAACGTGCAGCTGCAGTGGAGTGGGTACCTTCCTCAAAGTTCCAGGGCAGAAAAGAGTGCTTGTAGTCTCTCACAGACCACAGCACAGGCCAGGAGAGAGGTAAACACCTCTTCTTAGATCATGCTACCTTGGAAGAATTGAAAACTTACAAGATCCCTAGAAGTATCTCTGAAAACAGCTGCACAAAACCCTTGAAGTTTGAGACAGTTACCCCTCTACCCTAGAAGCAGAACTCAAAAAAAGCAGTTAAAAGTCAAGCAATAGGCTGGGAAAATGAGCAAACAATAGGGAAAAAAAAAACCTCTGACTACAGAAAGTTATTTTGGTGACAAGGAAGATCAAAACATACACTCAGAAGATAACAAAGGCAAAGCTCCTATATTCAAAGCCTCCAAGAAAAATGTGAATTGGTCTCAGGTCATAAAACAGCTCAAAAAGGATTTTGAAAATCAAGTCAGAGAGGTAAAGGGAAAACCCCTGGTCTACATGCTCATTTACTATTGGAGAAAAAAAAAGGCAGTTAAATTCCAAAATGCTTTACATGTATGTAAATACAGCTTCCAGTCTTATGAAAATGTCTCTGAATGGCCAATAAGCCATTCACAAGCTATGTCTTAGTGATGCTAACACAAAAAGTGGGCCACATTTTCGCTATATAACTACCACTACGAGAATTTTTAAAAGAAATGATTAGTTGATTAAATTTAAATTTCTTTTGTGTAACCCATTAGGAAGATGATAAACATTTCTTAAAAATGTATTTTAATTCATCTTCTCAAATCAGAAATCATGGAACTTTAACCAGAGGTGTCCTTGAGAGTATCTGAGCTATTTCCTTTATTGTTAGGGAATTGGGCCTAAAGAAAATTTTCTGGGATGGGGGACAGTAAGTACAATTAAAATGTACATGTGCTATTAAACCTGAACTATCTCATTCTTGTTTTTCCTTGTATTATTTACACTGAAAAAGACTTAAAATATTCATACACACACATACGTATACTCACTGAATATGTGGTATCTTTAGTGAAGGAAATACCCTGGTAATTTCTTAATTAGGTGGATCTTCAACTGCTTCCCAACATTCAGCTTTAGGGAATTTCCAGGGCATGGCAAAAAGTTAAATAACTTGTCCAGGTTTACACAGAGAGTATGTATCAGAGTCTAGACTTGAACAGAGGTATCTAAGTCAAAAGATAGCCTCCCGAGGGTGCCTCTCAATTCATTATGCAATGCTGCCTTGTTTCACTATTATCTTAAATTCCCCTCCTTCCCCACCTCAAAAAAAAAAAAAGAATGGAGACTTTGAGGAATAGTACTGGAAGTGAATTTTATAAAAAAGCTAGAAAGATCAAAGGGCTTTTGTGTATACTCCTTTACATAGCACAATTGGAAAGCTTTCATATGAAGTTGACTCCTACGACCTCTTGTTGCTCTTGGTTAGGGTTACCTAGCCTAAATCCTTATGCAGATTTATAAAATATAAAGTTGTTGGGTTTTATACTTTAAAATACCATTTTCCTTCTTACGTATTTCTCAAAGGCACCACTGGATCTCCCTAAGATGTGACAGATACATAAATTCTTCATCTAACAACAACAAAAAAGGAAATGAAATGAATTATCTAAATCTTCAAACATCAATTTTTTTTTAGTTTGAGGTTTTATTAAAATTTGGTAATATAATCTAAATGTAATATCAACTGTGAATATGTGCTTTCTAGGTAAGAAACAAGATGTTGCGATATTGAATTTTTGAAACAAGGAAATACTTTTATGATGTTATGATAAAAAAGAAAACCTGTTATAACATGGAGAAAAAAAAGGTTAAAGAGAAAGAATTTGACAGGTAAAGAATGAATTGTGGTCTGTTGACCCAAATCCAGATGGTCTGTATGGTGTAACTGTGGCCCCAGAGTCAACTAGTGGAAAATCAAGGAAAGTTGATAAATTTAGTTTTATCACCCAGTTTCATTTGGGTTTGTTCACTGAAAGCCTCAAAAAGCATTCAGCAGCAACATCACAAATGCATGGTCAAGAGTGAGTTGTCAAGAATAAATGATGTGCTTTTCCCCACCACCTCCGCACTGACCAGGTGCTTCCAATTGCATCAAATTACTCCTCCAGGTGGAATGATAGTGGCTTATTTCATGTTGAAGTTCTTTGCTATATAGAAGCTATCTTCTCCAAAGGGGGGAAGAAAAAGGAAATCCAAAAATCCTTTCTGTGCATCATTTATATCATTAAACTGGTGATCATGCATATAAATACATGTTCTAAATGGGTTCTACAAGGGTACTTGAAAAACGTAGTATATGTACATGAAATGAGGCAGATGGCAGATAGCATTTTGTCTAACATGATTTTTAGAAGAGCTCCTCTGTTAACAAAAAGGATATTGGGGTGGAGGAGGCCTCATACTTCTTTCCTAGATTTTCTCTCCCCTCTTCTCCCCTGTCCTCCTCTGCTCTTTCTCCTTCTCTCTCCTGTGATGTTTTTCTTTCTCTATTCACGCATATACACATGTATACATACATGTATATGTATGTATATTATATATATGTGTGTGTGTGCTTGAAAATTCTGATATAAGTTGGCATCACTGTTAGAGGAATTCACCTTTATTAATAAGAAAGTTTGTGATAATAGGCATCTAGTGCATGATCCTTCATGATCCTTCTGAATTATAGCAACTACATCCTAAATGCAGTATCTTTTCTCATACAGGGGGCAACTTCTTCTCTAGAGTAGTTCTAACTTTTTACAAGCTGAAAAGTTCGGTCACACTGAATCATTTGAAGAAGTAAAAAGATAAATTCCATAAAACTATTTTCAATGGGGTCTAAAAAGTAACATTTAAGCCACTATTATTAACCATAGCTCTCTATGTGACTCTCTTTTGTCTGTATGTGTCTATTTCCGCCTCTATCTGTCTCTCTCCCTCTCTATGTCTCTGCACTCTCTCCCTGCCAAGGATAATTTTCCCATTAGATACAATCTTTTAAAAGCCCATGCTGCCTTTAAAAATCCTCTGGTATATCAGATTGAGAAATCCAAGAATATGAATGAATTCTTTATGAATGCTAGGGATTTTTTTTTAGTAAATTATTCCTTCCTCAGCAATTAAAAATCAATTCAAATATATGCAAACATTAGATACATTAAAAAAAATTAATGTCTGGATCCACCGTACACATGACTCCAAATATATATTTGGAAATTCGGATCCATTTAAAAATTAAATTAATTTTTCCCACATATGGATGTCTGAGATCATGAAGACAGAGTAGAGATCAGTATATGTGTATGTTTGTATACATATATTTGTATCTGTGTATGTGTGTATATATATATGTATATATATATGTATACACACACATATACATACATACACACATCAGCAAAGATATTAAGATACTTTTATACTAGTTACCAATGAGTTTCTTTGATCTGTGGAGAAAATTTCCATACAGTGATTCCCTAAATTGGTGAAATCACATAATCTTAAAAAATTCATGCAATATTTTACCTCTTTGAATCTCAGTTTCCTCATCCATCAAACGAGGGTCATAATAGCACCCACCTAGCAAAGTCTTTGTGAAGATAAAATGAGATAATTAAGAAATTAGCACAGTGCCCGGCCCATAGTAGGGGCTAAATAAATGCTATTATTGTAATTATCATTATTATTTCTAAAACACTTTGCAAACCTAAAAGTATCAGTTAAATAAATAAAATATTATATAAATACATCATAATAAAAATAAAAATAGAGCTCTGAATTTTTATCCCAATGAAACATTTTGAAAGATCAAGATCCTCATTCCTATAATAAATGAATGTTTTCCCCTCTCTACCTTCTTGCCAAATTCAGCTTCTTAAAGTCCACATTTTAATAACTGTACTTTAGAGATGTCTTAACAACAAAAGATTCTTTGAGTCAATGCTTTATTTGCACATCTGTGTAGGTCTCTGGCCTTATTATGAAGCTCCAACCACTTTAAAAATAAGTGTGTTTATGTGTGTGTGTGTGTGTGTGTGTGTGTGTGTGTGTGTGTGTGTGTGTGTGTGCTTATACATACATATATACAGTTCAAAGAGATCAAGGAGAAATCATCAATGGGAAAGTTGCAAAACAGTTGGCTTAAATCTCCCTCAATGTATTGATAGTCTCTTGACCAATAACAGTGAGAGGGGAAAAAAAAAATATTACTTGCTTAGTTCCAGAAATTCTCCATTTCCATTATTGCTGGAAAAGCCATCTAAAAAGCACTTGAAGTTGATGATGTATGTTGTTTACTCTCTTGAAAAAAACATCCTCTCCAAATAGGGGGAAAGGTTAGAAATGATTTGTACTGCATTGATCAATTTATCTGAGTTGTCTTTCGACAGATTGTGTTAATGGAGCTTCATTTTCTTTTATTCAGTTGTCGGCCAATTTTTTGTTGTCTCTTAAAAAGATCAATGAACATGTCTCACTGTCTTTTCACAGAGCAAGACTATTTTCCCCTTAAACTTTAAAAGACTTTATTTTTGTTGGTAATAGATTTTTGTACCCCCACCTTTTTTTTTGCTTGTAACCCCCTGCAGTGAATTTTCTGACGTCTGTCTAATCTTTTATATCTCTTTGTAGTTTCTGCTTCAATAACTTGAATCTCTCTCTCTGTCTCTCTCTCTGTCTCTGTCTCTCTCTGTCTCTCTCTCTCTCTCTCCCTCTCCCTCTCTTTCTCTCTCCACTTGCCAACTCCAAGTCAAGTTGACTTGGAAAGAAACTCTTCACTGATAGTGTCCACCAATGTAAGGGGAAACAAATAGATTAAGCATTTGTTATGGTGAGAATGTTGTGCCCAAGATGTTTGTTTTAGAAAAAAAAATGTTTAAGGCTTTTACCAAGGCTTAGAGGTTAGGGTTAGGTGGTTAATTCAGGTTAATTCAGGACAACAATGTACATTGAACATTGCCAAGTCTCATCTTTATCATTTTTCTACCTTTAAAATATTTCTAAATAAAATAAGGTCTTACTAATTGAAAGAATATTTTTAATATACCAAATTGTCTACAAAAATAAACCTTAAGGACAGAGATGACAGAAAACCAAATCGTTCTTCTCTGACTTCTGTAAAAGCACAACAAATTCCCAGGACAAACTCTTAGCAGGGGGCAATAGCCATCACCAAGTGAAGTTCATTGAGAAGAATAAGGGCTAAAGACTGACAGAATTAGCTCTGGATACCGTAACTCAAAGGGATGTTGGCATATTCACCACACTGTGTGAATTGAACTGAAAGTGTATCCTGTTTTCTTCCACCACATATCCCACATTTCTCTAAGCCATGTTTTCCCGCTTGCCCTTTGGATCCTAATGTTGCCCCATTATTGACCTGTACACAAAGAT
>CM053582.1:470902398-470928654 GCA_028627135.1 Pseudochirops cupreus
GTAAACTATTCCTTGCTTCCCCAAATTATTTACAGTATCAGCCTTTATACCTAGATCATGCACCCATTTAGACTTGACTTTGGTGTATGGCATTAGATGATGGTCTATACCCAGTTTCTGCCATACTATGTTCCAATTTTCCCAGCAATTTTTGTCAAATAATGACAATTTTACCTAAATTAAATTATATAGTTAGTGCTATACCAATCAATCTACCCAAAAATTATTTTATAGAACTAGAAAAAATAGTAACAAAGTTCATTTGGAAGAACAAAAAGTCCAGAATATCAAGGCAATTAATGAAAAGAAATGCTAGGGAAGGTGGCCTAGCCTTACCAGATTTTAATCTGTATTACAAAGCAGCAGTCATCAAAACTGCTTGGTACTGGCTAAGGGATAGAGTTGTGGCTCAATGGAATAGATTGGGTACAAAAGACTCAATCATCAATGATTATAGTAATGAACTATTTGATAAGCCCAAAGACCCCAGTTTCTGGGATAAGAACTCAATTTTACTTCTAAAGGTTATTTAATATTCCATATCTTCTTTAAATCTGAGCAGTTTATTTTGTGTGATTATTCATTCATTTCACTTAAATTGTCACTTTTACTGGCATACATTTTGGCAAAGTGACTCCTAATAATTCTTAAATTTCATCTTCATTTGTGGTGAATTCATTCATCATTTTCTATACTTTTAATTTGGCTTTCTTCCTTTTAATTTGGCTTTCTTCTTTTTGTTAAATCAAATTGACCAATGGCTTATTTTATTGTGTTTTTATCATGAAACTAGCTCCTAGTTTTATTTATTAGTTCAATGGTTTTCTTACTTGTAATTTTGCTTATCTCTCCTTTGATTATCAAGATTTCTAATCTGGTTTTTAACGTGAGATTTTTAATTTGTTCTTCTAGTTTTGGTTTTGGTTTTTGGTTGAATGCCAAATTCATTGGTCTATTCTTTCTCTTTTATTGATGTATGCATTTAAAGATATAAATTTTACACTGAGCACTGCTTTGGTTGAATCCTACAAATTTGAGAATGTTTTCTTATTGTTGTCATTCTGTTTAATGAAATTATTGATTGTTTCTGTGATTTGTTTTTGACCCACCCATTCTTTATGACCCAATTATTTAGTTTACAATTAACTTTTAATTCATTTTTCCATGGCCCTTTATTAAATGTACTTTTGATTGTATTATGGCATGAAGAGTGTACATTTAATATTTCTGGTTTTCTGCATTTGATTGTGAATATTTTACATCTTAATATGTGGTCAATTTTTGTGAAGGTGCCACATACATCTAAGGTAATGGTAACTCTTTTCTCTTCCCATTCATTTTTGTCTAGAAATCAATCGTATCTAACTTTTCTAAAATTCTATTCACCTCCATGACTTTTTTCTTATTTATTTTGTTGTTAGATTTCTTTATCTCTGTGAGGGGAAAGGTGAGGTCTTCAATTAGTATAATTTTATTGTCTATTTCAAATCCACTTAGTTTTTTTCTCCAAGAATGTGGGTGCTATGCCATTTGATGCATGTATTTTTAGCACTGAAATTACTTCATTGTCTATGGTTCTTTTAAGGCAGAGGGAGTTTCCTTGTATATCCCTTTTAATTTGTTCTACTTCTGTTTGTGCTTTGTCTGAGATTGTGATTGCTACCCTTGCCTTTTTTATTTAATCTAAAATATAATAGATTCTGCTCTAGTTCCTTATTTTAACTTGAGTTTGTCTCTCTATTTCAAGTGTATTTCTTGTAAACAACGTATTATTGGATTATGGATTCTTATCTATTCTGTTATCTGCTTTTGTTTTATGGGTGAGTTCTTTCCATTAGCATTCACAGTTATGATTAATAACTGTATATTTCTCTCCACAATCTTCTCCTTAATCTTCTCTCTCTTTCTTTTTATCCTTTCCTTCTGCTAAAGTTTTTGTTTCTCATCATTACCTTCTTTTATCTGCCTTCCCTTTTATAACCCTTCTCTTCCTACTTCCATCTTAGTTAAGATAGATTTTTATTACCAGTAGATTGTATAGATGTATTACCTCTCTTTAAACAAATTTAGATGTGAGTGAGGTTCAAGCATTACCTACAACCCTTTTTTCAATTTCACAATGAAATTCTTCTTTGCATAACTCTTTTATTTGAGCTAATCTTCCTTATCCTTCCTCTCTCTTCTCCTTTTCCCCAGGACATCCCTCTTTCTCCCCATCCATTTATTTAAATAATCATGATACAATCAGCTCACTCTTGTACCTTCTGTGTACAATCCACCCAAGTATCCTATTAAATGAAAAAGTTCTTAGAAAATACATGTATCATATTCTTATATAGAAAGGTAAATAGTTTAACCTTGGGTCCCTTATGATTTCTGTTTCATGCTTACCTTTATGAACTTCTCTTGAGTCTTGTATTTCTATTTAGCTCTGGCATTTTTATCAGGAATGCTTGAAAACCCTCTATTTCATTAAATATCTGTTGTTGTTGTTGTTGTTGTTGTTGTTTTCCCTTAAGGAATTAAATACAGTTTTGCTAGACAGGCTAGTCTTAATTATACCCCCAGATCTTTTGCCTTCCAGAATAGCATATTCTGACCCCTTCATTTATTTAATGTGGAAGCTGATAAATCATATGTGATACTGACTGTAGTTCCATGTTATTTGAGTGTTTTCTTTCTTGTTTGGAGTATTTTTCTTTTTTGACCTGAGAGTTCTAGAATTTGGCTATAATGTTCCTGGAGGTTTTAATTTGGGGATCTCTTTCAGAAAGTGTTTTTTTTAATTCTTTTTTATCCTCTGTTTCTAAGATATTGATATAGTTTTCTTCAATAATTTCTTGAAATATGATGTCTAGCCTTTTTCTTTTATCATTCCTTTCAGGTAATCCAACAAGTCCAAAATTATTTCTCCTAAATCTATTTCCCAGTGTCAGTTGTTTTCTTATAAAATATTTCACACATTCTTCTAATTTTTTTATTTTTTAATTTTGTCTCATTGTTACTTGATATATCATCAAATTTTTCACTTCCACTTGCCCAATTCTAATTTTTAAGGAATGGTTTTCTTCAGCAATTTTTTTAATACCTCTTTTCCCGTTTGGCCAATTTAAGTTGTTATTGTCTTCAGCATTTTTGTGCCTCCTTTACCATGTTGTTAATTGTCATTTTCACACTTTTCTTCCTTCGCTTTCATTTCTTTATCTATTTTTTCTCAGCCTTTCTTATTTAATCTAGAAAATCATTTTTTTTTAGCTCTTCCAGGAATTCTTGTTGGGCATGTGTTGCTCTTTGAGGTTTTGCTGGTAACTCTTTTGATTTCCTTGTCTTTTGACTTTGCATCTTGATTTTCCCTGTCCCCATAGAATAATGTTATAGTCAGATTCTTCTTCTTCTTCTTCTTCTTCTTCTTCTTCTTTTTCTTCTTCTTCTTCTGCTGCTGCTGCTGCTGCTGCTGCTGCTGTTGCTGCTGCTGCTGTTGCTGCTTCTTCTTCTTCTTCTTCTGCTGCTGCTGCTGCTGCTGTTGCTGCTGCTGCTTCTTCTTCTTCTGCTTCTGCTTCTTCTGCTTCTTCTACTTCTACTTCTTCTTCTTCTTCTTCTTCTTCTTCTTCTGCTGCTGCTGCTGCTGCTGCTGCTGCTGCTTCTGCTTCTTCTACTTCTTCTTCTTCTTCTGCTGCTGCTGCTGCTGTTGCTGCTGCTGCTGCTGCTTCTTGTTATTTTCTAATTTTCCAGTCTATTTCTTAATTTGGAACTTTATGTCAACCTTGGAGTCAGTTCCTGGTCTCGGGGGCCTGAGTACTCTGTCTCAAGCTTTAAGGTTTCGCACTGCTATTTGCAGAGTTAGACCTGCAACTTTGAAAGTTTTTGGTACTTCCAAGTTGGTATGAGCTGGGGAGGGGTGTGGGTACTGCTGTCTTGGACTGTACTTTTGTCCTTACCCAGGAACGGCTTCTGATCTCTTGGTACCAGAAGCGATTCTGCCCCTCAGACCTTAGACTCCCTCTTGACCACAAGTACTCCTCACCACCCTTGAACTACGACCCAGAAGTGAGTAAAAGCAATGTGATTGCCAAACAGCATCTATTCCTTATATTAGCATGAGGGTCCTCTATAATCTTCTCCTTACTAGTTGCTAGGTCCCATTACCATTTCTTACCATCTTCCAAGAGTTCCCCAAATTGCTGTTGCTTCTGTCACCACTACCTCATCTCACCTCTGGTATTTTGTCCTTGTGGGCCCCAGACCATGCTCCACTCCTTTATCACAAATCACTCTTTCTGACCTCCTAAGTAGTCTAAGGCTATAAAGATGTCTCATTCTGACCTTTTGTTGTCTCTGTCACTCCAGAATTCAATTTGACACATGATTTTAAAGTTATTTGGTGGAGAATATTGATAAAGCTCAGCTGATTACTTCCTTTACTCCGCCATCTTGGCTCTACTCCCAGAAGCCCTTATATTAAGTCTTGTATAGATTAAAACTAAAAAGGACAAGACTCAGATGAATACAATGAAGTTGAACACTAAGATTATTTTCTACCACAGACAACTAGTAAAAGCACATAGGGGTGAAGAACTCTAGGCTGACATTTTTAAAAGTCATTTATGTATTTAAGAATCCTAAATATTATTGTGGGATTATGATTCTTTGCCCAGAAAGTAAATTATTATGTTAGAGATGTTAGGATGATTTTTTATTACTAATGAATGGAAATAGTTACAACATATATGTTTTTAAAGGCATCATGATTAAGTCCTCTATTTTTGTACCATCTGACCCCTTTGGGGATATCCTTAAAAGGAAGGGCAAAGCTTAATCAAGTAACAGTGCCTTATCTCTCCTATATTGTCTAGACCCACATATAAGAGGAATGTCATGGCATCTTACCCAACAGAAAAAAGGGTTTAGGGGAAACCTGTGTCCCAAGCATGAATGCATGCAATATTGCCACCCATCCCTAAGCTCTGCATAGACTGTAGATAAATGGGGAGTGATTTACTATCTCCATGAATGTCAATTTTAGTTCTTTCATCAAGAATAGATTTCCACTAATTTAATATGATTTTCCTGTTTTCTCAACATGTCAAGGGCCTGGGCGTGTCTGATTTTTTTTTTCAAACCTTCGGTTTTGAGTCCTCTATAAAGATGCATCTGTGCACCCAGTTGTCACAAAATTGGCAGAAAAGAAAAATTGGGCAACTTCATAGCACATAAACCTACCTTGACTATATATTATTTTTAACATGTCAAAAATGCACATTTACAGACTGGTCCTTTTCATCTTAATTTTGAACAGTTGCTGCTCCAATTAAATTCTACCACCTAGCATTTTCAAACGGCTCTTAGTTGTTTCAGCAAACTCTTTTAATGGACAGCTGTTTTTGACAGCTCCTCCTGATTTGCCAGTGCTGTGTCATCTGCCAGAGCAGGAGGACCCATTTTGTATTCTGCTGCTGGCACTGAGGGGATATGCAAATGTACACATGAATCAGTTGTCACCAGCTCAGACACAGTGTGGTGAGATGATCAGAATGTGTTGGGAGTTTAGTTGGTTTAAAGTGGAAGGGGGGGAAAACAGCTTAGATTTCTTGAAGTGATTTTTTATTTCAAGTGTCTCCAGTTTATTTTCACTTTGTGTTGCTTGTTAGATTTTGGTTCAGGGGAGTGCAATCTGCTCCTCACAAATCATCCTACTGAAACTCAAAAGTTTCAGGAATTACTGAAACATTTCAGGTAAACACAGTTAGAACTTGAGCCACACAAACAGAATATTAGATTAACTGAACTTTTCAGAAATGTCTGTATCCAAGTGAGCAAGCCTCTATCCTCTGTAAGTACAGTTATTGAGAAAAGTTTGTTTCTTATGTATTCTAAGGTATGCTGGTAAATGTTCTGAGATATTTCAAACACTGATTCCTCTGAGTCTTTTTATTCCTTGTCATGTAAACTGGCAGAAAACTGAACAGAGAGAAAAATGAGTGGTGACTTCAGATTCTCCTGTGTTTCACTTTTTGCTTTGCTGAGATACTAATGTTTTGGAAAATATATCACAAGCTCCCTAGTTGTATACATCTGAGACAATTCTGAGTTGTCTAGACTTCCTTGACAATTCTAGTTCTTGCAGATGGTTAGATGATGCTAAATGGACTTTGTAATTTAATAATTCATAGTTTCGAAGCTGGAAGTATAGAGGTCTAATCAAACCTCTCATTTTAAATATAAGAAAACTGAGGCCAAGACGTATTATATAGTGTGCCCATGATCATAAGGCATAAGACATTGTAAGGATGGGAGGAGGAAGTTGGGACTTGGACCCAAGCCTACAGACTCCGAAACTTTTTATTCTGTATCATATGCCTTCTATTTCAGGTTTCATTTTTGATTCATTCCTCTTAGAATTGGTTAAAATAAGTAGAGAGAGGAATGGTATACATGAAGAATTATAGGGAAATATGCCCTTATCTGGAATGAAGAGAAGAAAATTCATGTATTTTATGGATTGGCATTAAGTAAATTTCGGTATCTCAACACTGTTGGATCTTGGCACAAGTTTGTGACTGAATTTTAAACATCATCTACAGTATGTGCTTCTGATAAATTTACTGAATAGATAAGAAGACAAGTACCAAGAAAATTCTGTTAAATATTCCTAAATATTTCAGACACTGATTCTTCTCTTCACTCATGTGCCATGCACATTGTTACTAAATCAAATAGGCATGTGATTAATGCATCTTGATTCTACTATTTTGTACTTTTCAATTTCCGGGGTTTTGGGAAATGTTTTACAATTTCATAGTGGATAAGTGGTTTTGTTTTAATTTGTTTGGTCGATTGGTTGCTTTTTTCCTCAGAATGCTATAAAATGTTCTGATAAGAACTCTATCAGTTTCCAAATATATTTGGCCATAGAATGTGTTGGGGCTTGAAATATTTAATAGTCAATAAACATTTATTAAGTGCCTACCATGTGCCAGGAACTGTGCTAAATACTAGAGATATAAATATGATAAATAAGGACAGCCCCTGTCCTCCAAGATCTTACAATCTAATGGGAGAGAAGACAACACACAAAAAGATGCTGAAAGGGTAAGGTAAGAGAGATGGTTCCCATGTGGCAGCTATATGATAGAGAAATTCAAAGAAGAATAGTCAGATGGGAAATGAAGAAATTTCATTTCTTCTGGAAAACTTCTTTAAATGGTGGTTTTGAGGGGAGTTCTCTGCTCTGCCCTCTAGTCAAAGAGGTCACAGGGGCAGAGAGTGCTAACATAGTGGGAATACCAAGGCTGATGTGATTTCACAGGCTATTGAGATTCCTGGTACAATAATGGAGTACCAAAAAATGCATGATGACTTGACTGGTGACCCTCCTTTAATGGAGGTGTGGGGAAGAATTCTCCCTCAGTCCTTTAATCAAAGAGGTTAGAACCTACAGATGCTGGTCTGGGAGGCCTGGGAAAATGGCAGACCTTGGGAGAATAAGAAAAAATGAGAGTGAAAATATAGAAATTAAGACTATTTTCATTCAGAAAATTGCTGCAAGTTGAAAGTTTTCTTGACATGTATAGTAAATAATAATTCATTTTTAAGGGGGAAATAATGCTGCCATAATTTTTTCATGGAATTCCCATTTGCATTATAGAGAATGCCAGAATTTTATAAAATGGAGTTTGAGAAATCCTCATGCTTAATGCTGTCTCACATTTGCTTTTCAGATATGTAAAAAATAGTCCCTTACCTCAAAGAATTGACACTCTCTTCAATTTTATTTGCTACAAGTGTGGTGTTTAGGTTTAGTTGTTTTTCACTCATGTCCATTCCTTTATGACATATTTTGGGGTTTTCCTGGCAAAGATACTGGCGTGATTTGCCTTTTCCTTTTTTGGCTCATTTTTTAAGGTTAAATGACTTGCCAAGGTCACACAGCAAGTGAGTGTCTGAAGCTAGATTTGAACTCACAGAGACGAGTCTTTCTGACTCCAGGGCCAGCACTCTATCCACTGTGCTACCTATATGTTCACGTGTGACCTTGGGACAATCTCTAATACATGAAATTATCTGAAAAGTGGAAAGTTTTATCACATTTCTTCCAGCTGTACAACTGACTAGAGTTTTGAGCTGGGTTCACATTTGCCTTAAGCCTAAAATAAAAAAGGAATGAAGAAGAGTAAGCTAATACTTCTTTGAATGCTGAATATAACAAAACAAAATTTTAAAAAATTTAAATATATTCAGCAGAAATCCAGCATTAGATTTAACAAGATAGAGATAGCCTGAAGAAATTACATTCTTTCATTTTGAGTTAATCTCTCTCCAGACCACATACTGTTACTCATTCCCAGGGAAACACCAACTCTTCCCTTAAAGATAAATTAATAGCAGACTACGTTTACTGCACAAAACATTTTAGATAAAAAAACAGAAATCCCATCATTTTTTCCAAGCTAGGATGACCTTTGAAGGCATCTAGGGAACACCTCAATCAAGCCAAATAAGCTGGGTGACCATATGAACAGTAAAGACGGGTTGCAAAGCTCCCCTTAGCCTTTTTGAAAGCATCCACAATATTTCTGATAGAGCTATAAAATCATTGAATCTCATAATTGGAAGGTATTTCAAGGGTCTAGATGACCCTTGAATACAACCTGTCCCTAACCATTAATCCCTTCTACAACATTGTTACCAAGTCATCATTCAGCCTTTCCTCCACAACCTCTATTGACAGGGAGGGAACCTTCTACCCCTTTATATAGTCTTGAACTTGAAGTACATTTGAACAATTTTAAAGGAAGAAGGAGGAAGAAGATTAAAATGTTTGTCAATGTCACTTCTTCCAAAGGGGAGCACAAAAGTAGGAACTGTTTTGTCCAACTTTAATGTTAGCTCAGATTGAGCATAGATCCCCCTGACTGAACCTCTAACATCAGTATGGAGCAGGGGTACTTGCAAGGGCTCTGTCTAACTCTGGTTATAGACCAACCACCTTGGAATTATTGTTAGCTTTGCTGTTATCATGTCAGTCAATGATAGTGTTTGAGATCCACCAGTATATAATTAGTTCTACATGCAGAGGTGGGCATGCATGAGAACAGTAATCTCCAAAGTGAGTGTAATGCTCTCCCATGAACCTGCAATGTGACCCCAAGGAATATAGGTTTAGCCAGTAAGAATGAGAAAATGGCAACATTCTGCCTTCCACACAAGAGCAAATTGTGACCTTTCCTCTAACATAACTGAAAACATCCTTTGCCTATTATCAAATAATGCTCCTCAAATTTCCTCTTTACACTGTTGGTCTGCTATGGCTGACCTGGAAATTTACCCCTCATGGAAGTTTTAACTTAATTGTGACATAAACATCAACAGTAGCTGTTCAAAAAATATTAATTCTCTTGCTGACCTTCCCACTGAATGTTTCCATTATTCTATCCCTCAGAGGCTCTGAATTCAAGAGAACAATGATTAAGGTCCCTAGATCCCTTGACATTTTTAGTAGAATAAAGAGAGTCACAAGGAATAGGCAGGCACGAGTATGTGTCAGTCTACATCACAAATCTGACTAAATTAGCTATCTCCAAAAATCATGCCTTTCCCAAACTACCCTGTTATAATCAAGGACACCACCATGCTTTTAGTCAGTCATCCTCCAACTTGTTTCATGCTTATCTCCTAATTCTCCCTCATCTCAGATATTCAGTCACTCATAACCATCACTTTATCACACAGTCATTACCCTAATTTAGGAATTTATGCCCACTAGGCTGGATTATAGTCCTAACCTTCCAATTGATTTCTCTGCCCCAAGTCTCTCCCCTCTACAAACCACCTTATGTTCAGTTTCCAAATAATTTTCCTAAACCCCAGGTCTGAGTGATACTTCCAAACTCAATAAACTCCAGGGGCTCCCTATTAACTCTTTGATAAAATATTATTTATACTGTTAATATATCTATTTTGGCTAACTTTTACAATGTACATGTTTATTACTGCAATAATGTATGTATATGCATATATTTGTAAATAAGAAAATATGTACACGTCAGGGATGAATGTTTAACACATTGTTACTGGTAGGTGTATGTGATCTATGAAGTTTGAAGACCCCTGGAGAAATAAACATAATCAAAAGAAGCATATAATCTATTTGGGAGAAAGAAACATTAAGTTACTAAGGAACATGTTTCTGATGGAGGTAAGTGAAGTTAATACACTTGTTAACGCCCTATTACTAATGAATGTCACAGCAAGGATCTTAAGGAATAAGATTTCCGAGTCCCATCTAGTGTACCACTAAATTCTAAGAGCATTCAGGTTGACATAACACAATTCTAGTGCAGCTTTGTTGTTAGGGGGATGACAATGGCATTTGAACTGTAGTATAAACTAGTTTAACACATATTAAGAGGGCACCAAATAGAGAAGTTAGGTGTTATTTAATTATCAATATTTCTGGAAGTGAGTTTTAATCAAAAGTTTAAAGATATGAACTTGGATTAGAGACTGAAGTAATTAAATCTTTTCTTTGGCCTTTCATACCTGACATATGGAAGCTTAATAGGCACTAATGTGCATTCTCAACTCTCTCCTCCTCCTTATACCTTCATATACTATTAGTTGACAAGTATTTTCAATTCTAGTTCTAAAATATCTCTCACATCCCTCCCCTTCCCTCCATTCATACAACATCTAGGTCCCCATGACCTCTTCCCTAAGGGGTTGTATTAGCCTGATAATTGATCTCCCTGCATCAAGCTTCTTACCTGTCCTATCAGTTATTCACATATCTGTCAACTTTATTTTTCTGAGCTCAAGTCTGACCATGTCACACCTCTGCTCAAGAAACTTCAATGACTCCTTATTGCTTTTAAGATTGAAAAAAAATCTTCTAATTGGCCTCAAAGTTTCTTCAAACACTGGTTCTAACTGATGGACACCATACTACTCCCTTTCATGGATTCTGTGTTGCATTCAAGACAGCCTACTTACTGTTCCCTTATCCTATAGTCCATATCTTGCATCCTTGCATTTGTACAGTCTATACTCCAAGGAAATCTTAGCTACTTTCAGGTCTCTGCTCAACTGTGAACTCCTAGTCCTGACCTTTCCTGATTCCCATGGTGCCAATTTCACAGGCATTTATTAAATAATCACTTTGCTTTTATTTTATATATATTTACATTGATTTACCTGTGTATAGATTGTTGCCCACTAATAGAACATAAACTCCTTATAGGCAGAGACATTATCTCTTTGCATTCTCAGGACTAACACAGTGCCCAGAACATAGAGTGTACCCAATTAATGATAGTTGAACTGAGATAAGAAAGTTTGGTTCCTCTTCAGCACACATGTAAAGGAGAAAATAAGTATACTCAAACTGACACAATGAGGCTTATCCAAAAGAAGGCTTATCTAATCTGAAACTGGGCTATAATAATCCTGATGAACCATATATAATCAGGAACTGGGAAGAGAAAAAATTTCTTCAGTCCTATATGCCAAATTCCTTAGCAGCAAAAAAACCTCTGGGATCTCATTTAGAGCCATAATGAGGTCCTCAAGAACAATTAATGAGGTCAGCAGCCCCAGGTGATGTCATGCACAAAGTGTTAATGTGAAAGTTTGGATTAACACAGTATCTTCACATGCAAAATATTCAGAGCTCTGTGTGTGTGTATGTGTGTGTGTGTGTGTGTGTGTGTGTGTGTGTGTGTGTGTATTTGGGGTGGGTGAGAGGATGGAATGAAAAAAAGAAAACAAAAATTTATTCTACTGTAATCTGACAAGATTCTTTGCATTGCTATCCCTTTGTGCTGATAGGTTCCACCTTGTTGCGAAAGTCCCCCATCATGTGAGATGGGCTTAATAATTCAGATTAAGTCAGGTTTCTAAATACATGCTGATCACCTCTTGTACACTGGTTCTCAATTACTCATGTCTTAATCTATTAACAATCAATATTACTATTGTTTCTCACGAGTCAGCTGTCCATCAACTTTTTGTCATGTCATACCTGTGTTCTTCATGAGAGTTTTGCTCAATCAAAATTTCAGATCAATCAGATTCTGGGTCCTAAAAAGTTAGTCCTTGATCAATCAGAGGTAGACTATACTTCTCAATGTCTTATGCTACTTTTTTTTTATCATTACCCACTCCTGCATTGATCATAATACTGTCATGCAAACAAGCTTGCTCAAATCTGTGAATGTTCTATTTATGTAACTATTTATGCTCTCACACATGAGCACCTACACATATATTTTAGAAAGATAACTTTAAATACAAGGCAAAAACAGTCAGAGAACTGTAATTTAAGCCCATATATTTCATTGTATTTTATTTGTGCATAACAGAATCAGAGCATTTCAGAGTCAGAAGGGAACTTAGAGGTCATTTTGTCCAACCAATACCTCAAGAGGCATTTCCTTTTCCGATAAGTGTTCTGCGTTTTAACTGAAGATGTCCTATGACAAAGAACTTATTATCCTGATAGCACATTGGATAACTCTAATTGTAAGGTTGTTGTTTTGTTGTTTCCCCTTCTGTCAAGCCTATATTTTCCCCCTTGCAATGAAAGGTTGACTCCACCATTTGGGATAAGAAGAACAAGGTTAATTCCTCTTCCAGGAGAAAGCCCTTTAAATACTAGAGAAGACTATAGCCCTCCTCTTCCTGAGTCTTCTCTTCTCTAAACTAACTATGCTTAGTTCTTTTGAACATTAATCTTCCATGTGTTTAAGCATATTTCTTTCCTAAACATTTATCTTCACTCTTTGTTTCTGTGAATAAAGAGCTTTAAAAAAGAAAAAAAAATTAGAAATAAAGTAAGGCATTTTTTCCCCTACAGGATAGAGGAACAAGGTTAGCTGAGCAATAAAAAAACTAAGTTGAATATTAATGTAGAGAGAAAGTTACATTCAAAGGTAGGGGAAGTAAAAAAAAAAGGATAATTGAGATAATTATCTAAGTAATTTAAAAAGAAAACTACCACATTCATACTTCTATGTACTTCTTTTGAAATCCAATTAAAGTAAGAAAAAAATTGTAAAGATAAGATAAAGTGTTAAAGTTCACTGTTAACATCGGCATCTAATTATGAAATCTTAAATAGTAGACTGAGTGGTGGGCTACAATACATCTTTGAAGTCCTGTCATGCACCATTTGGAGAATGGTATTGTCAGGAAAATAATAAGCTATCACATTCTCAAGATCCGAGTTTTGAATTTTTTTAAAAACTATAAAGATGGACGTGAGGTGATGGTGGAGTAAAGGCAAAGACTCTCCTGACCTCTCCCAAATTCCCCTCTAAATAACTTTAAAATAAGGCCTTGAGATGAATTCTGGAGTGATAGAACTAACAAGTTCAGGGTGAAACAATTTTCCAGCCCAGAACAACTCAGAAAGTTGGCAAGAAAGGTCTGTCTGAGAGTGGGGAAGAGTATAGTTCAGATTGTGCCCTGGCAAGCCAGCATCAGACTTTGGGGACCTGTACATTGGTAGCAGCAGGTTCCAGAGCTGTCAGTGGACAGATGGTAAGGAGGTCAGACAACTGGTCAGAAGACTACAGGGGATCCTTGTTGGCACTGCCTGTAGGACTTTGTTGCATTTTCCATATGTGGATAAGGTTCACAGTTCTGGGGGGTGGAGGAGGAACACTATGGCTTGTGGCCCCAGAGGAATGAGGACCCTGATCATAGTTCCAAGGCAGAAAAGAGTGCTTACATTTGCTCACAGACCAAAGCACAAGTCAGGAGTGCAATGACCACACTTCTCCATAGATCCTGCCACCCTTGAAGAACTGAAAACTTACTGGCCTTCAGAACTAGTTCTGAAAATGGCAGCACAAAACCCCCCTAAAACTTGTGACAGGGCCCTCACCACCCCTGGAGTAGAGTTCGACTTTTGCATAAAGTTAAAAGTCAATAAATAGGCTAGAAAAACAAGCAGGGTAAAATGGAAACAATGAAGAGTTCATCACATCCCTGATGAAAAGACAAAAATTGAATAAGAAAATTCAACTTTTAAATATGAGATTCAAAAGAAGAATAAAAAACTTAACCTGAAAGCGAAATCATAAGAGATTCAACAAGGTTAAACTGTTCACATTCCTACATAAGAAGATGATACTTGTACTCTTAAGAACTTTATCATTATTAGGGAAGTTAGAAAGAGTGTACATAGACAGAGGGTCTGGATGTGAGTTGACTGTGATGGGATGATTTTAAAAAAAATTAAGGGGTTAGAAAGAGGGATGTACTGGAAAAAGGAAGGGGGAGGGTTAGAAGCAGGCAAATTATCTTACATAAAAGAGGTGCCAAAGGAAGAGTTTTTACGGTAGGGGGAAGATAAGGGAATGACAGAGCAATGCTTGAACCTTACTTTCATTGAAATTAGCTCAGAGAGGGAAAAATATATAGATTCAGTTGGATATAAAAATCTACCTTGTCCTATTGGGAAATGTGAAAGGAAGAGAATAAGAGAAGGGGAGGGGCTGCCAGAACAGAGGTCAAATTGGAGGAAGCAGTAGATAGAAGCAAAACACTTTTAAGAAGGGACAATTGAAAGGAGAGAAAGAGAGAGAAAAGGCTAAATGGGGAAAACGGGTGGAAAAAATACATAGTTAATAATCACAACTGTGAATGTGAATGGGGTGAACTTACCCATAAAATGGAAGCAGATAGCAGAGTGAACAGAAAAACAGAATCCAACAATATGTTGTTGAAGGGGCAAGGTATGCCCCTCTGTAAGGAATAAGATTATACAAACCAAGGCCCTAACTCAGTAAGATCTTTCTATTACCCTGAGTTGTTTTGGAACAGAAAATCCGGGGAACATGAGGGCTGCGCTTCTCCTGGGACCCTGGCCAGGACCTTGAGAAGAGATATGGTTAACTGCCCAACTCCTGGAACTAGCCATTCCAAGGAAACATTGTTCTTGAGGGGGCCTTGGAAGGATTGGCCTCCCTACCCGGCCTCACACAAGATGACGCTTGCTAAAAAACACCGGCAGGATGCCTTCTTTGTTCTCAGCACTACTTAAACTGTAAGATTCAGACCCCAAATTGGAATCTCACCCATGGAGGAGACGTCCTGCCTGGGACCCTCCCAAGTGGAACCCTGATGGCTGAACCCTGGGATTCCCCAGCCACTGGGACAAGAGCTGGTGCTCCCCCTAATGGGTGATGTTTTCTCTCTCTCTTCTTTATCCTTTTTGTAGCAACATTAGTATTGATAAGTTTGTTGGTACTGATCTATTGCATATGTTGTGTATGTAAGAAGTGTCCTTTTTCTTTTCTGCTTCTGTAGTAAATTGTTAAGGGGCCTGATTGTTTATTACTTTCCACCTGCATAAGTAATTCTCTCCCTCTCCCTCCCTCAATAAATAGTAGATATAATATATATATATATATATATATATATATATATATATATATACACACACACACATATAAATATACATATATATGTATATATGTGTGTGTATATATATATATATATATAGTGTGTGTGTGTGTGTCATTTTGTGGGAGCAAATCCGAACCCTACTATACTTAAGCAAATGATTGTTTACTAGAAACATACTTGAAGCAAAGAGAAACACATAGAATAAAGATAAGAGACTAGAGCAAAATCTATTACGTTCAGCTGGAAAAAAAAAAAGCAGGGGTAGCCATTATGATCTTAGACAAAGCAAGAGCTAACATAGACTTAGTTAAAATAGATAAGCAGGGAAACCACATCTCGCTAAAAGGTACCAAGAACAATGAAGTAATATTAATACTAAACATATATGCCAAATGGTATAATATCCAAATTTTTAAACAAAAAGTTAAATGAGTTACAGAAGAAAATAGATAACAAAACTATACTAGTGGAGGACTACAATTTTTTCCCCTCTTACAACTAGATAAGCCTAACCACAAAATAAACAAGAAAGAATTAAAGAAGTTGAAGAGAATCTTAGAAAAGTTAGATACGATAGATCTTTGTAGAAAATTGAACAGGAACAGAAAAGGATATGCCTTTTTCCCAAGGTACATGGCACCTACACAAAAACTAACCATGTATTAGGGCATAAAAATCTCACAACAAAATGCAGAAAAGTAGAAATAGTACATAAACCCTTTTTAGATCACAATGCAACAAAATTTGCATTCAATAAAGGGGTGTGGAAACATAGATTAAAATTAATTTGAAATTAAATAATCTAATGCTAAAGAATGAATGAGTGAAAGAACAAGTCATAGAAACAACAAATCGTTTCATTAAAGAGAACAATAGCATTGAGACAACATAGCAAAATTTATGGGATGTAGCCAAAGCAGTACTCGGGAAATTTTTTTTTTATTTCTCAACAGTTATGTCAATAAAATAGAAAAAGAAGAATTCAATGAATTGGGTATGCAACTAAAAAAATGTAGAAAAATAACAAATATAAACCCCCAATTCAAAATCAGATTGGAAATCCTAAAAATCAAGGGAGAGATTAATAAAATTAAAAGAAAATCATTTAACTAATAAATAAAACTAGGTCCTGGTTTTATGAACAACATCAAAAGAACAAACTAGATAAACCATTAGCTAATTTGATTTAAAAAAAAGAAAAAACCAAATTACTAGTATCAAAAATAAAAAGGGTAAAATCGCCACCAATCAAAATGAAATTTTGCCCAATTATAGAACAATAAATCTGACAATCTAAGTGAAATGATGGATATTTGCAAAAATATAAGTTGCCTGTATTAACAGAAGAGGAAATAAAAGACTTAAATAACCCTGCCTTAGAAAAAGAAATTGACATTTAAAAAGGATGTAGATAGATAGACACACAGACAGACAGACAGATAGGTAGAAGGTGTGAATATAAATTAACTAACATGATGATAAAAAATCTTATTAAGGGGTGCAAAGGGATTTTAATGGGAGAAGAGGCAGAAAAGGGTAAATTACACCTCAAGAAGAGGCATAAAAACATATTATGGTAAAGGAAAAGAAGGGAGGGAGATAAACATTGTATGAGCTTTATTCTCATTAGTTTTGGTTCAAGGAGGGAATAACATATTTGGTTAAGTATAGTAATCTAAAGTGAAGAGACACAAAAACTTATTCTAGTTGAGGGAAAGAAGAGGGAGAGGAGCATTGTTTGAGATTTACTCTCATTGGATTTTATTCAAGGAGGGAATTTGTTAAATATAAAAATCTAAAGTGCCCTGCAAGCAGTAGGAGAAGAAAAGGGAAAGAAAAGTGGTGGTAGTGGGTTTAGAAGGGAGGGAAGAATTAGCAAAGGGAAAGGGTAGGAAGAGGGAGGGGGGGCTGATAGAAAGGGAATAGTGAGGGAGGCAGTGGTCAGAAGGAAAACTCTTAGGGAAGGGAAGGGAGAAGGGAGAATTAAAAGCATAAAAAGAGGAAGGAATAGGATGGAGAGAAAGATACAGAGAGTAATCATAACTTTAAATGTGAATGGGATGAACTTTGCCATAAAATGGATGCAGATAGAATGGGTTAAAAACCATAATCCTACAATATGCTGTTTACAAGAAAAACATTTGAAATGGGGATTTGAAAAGGGTAAAGGTGAAAGGCTGGAGTAGAATATATTATGCTTCAGCTAAAGTAAAAAAAAAATGGGTAGAAATCCTAATCTCAGGCAAATCAAGAGAAAAAATCTAATTAAAAGATATAAGGAAGGAAACCATATCCTGCTAAAAGGCACCATTGGCAATGAAGCAATATCATTACTAAATATATATGCACCAAGTGGGATAGCATTGACATTCAAATTTAGTAAAAAAAATTTAGTCAAATTTAGTCAATTTGATTACAAAAAGAAAGAGGAAAACCAAATTATCAGTATCAAAAAGAAAAGGGTGAATTTACCTCCAATGAAGAGAAAATTAAAACAATAATTAGGAATTGGTTTTGCCCAATTGTATGCCCATAAATTTGACAATCTTAGTGAAATGGATGAATATTTACAAACCTATAAGTTGTCCAGATTAACTGAAGAGGAAGTAAAATACTTAAACATCTTAGAAAAAGAAATTGAACAAGTCATCAATGAACAACCTAGGAAAAAAATCTCCAGAGCCAGATGAATTTATAAGTGAATTCTATCAAGCATTTAAAGAATAATTAATTCCAATACTTTATAATCTATTTGGGAAAATTGGAGAAGAAGGAGTCCTACCAGATTCTTTTTATGGTACAAATATGGTACTAATACCTAAATTAGGAAGAGTCAAAACAGAAAAAGAAAATTATAGATCAATTTCCCTCATGAAAATAAATGCAAAAATTTTAAATAAAATATTAGCAAAAAGATTACAGCTACTTATCATGAGAATAATACACTTTGATCAGGTAGGATTTACTCCAGGAAAGCAAGGCTTGTCAAATATAAAGAAAACTATCAGCATAATCAATCATGTCAACAAAAACTAGCAGAAATCATATGACTTACTCAACAGATTCAGAATAAGCTTTTGACAAAATATAATGCCCATTCCTTTTAAAAACACTAGAAAGCATAGGAATAAGTTGAGTCTTCCTTAAAATAATAAGTAGGATCTGTCTAAAACTATGTAATGGGGATAAGCTAGAACCATTTTCAATAAGATCAGGGGTAAAACAAGGATGTCTACTATCACCCCTCTTAGTCAACTTGGTGCCAGAAATGTTAGCTATAGCAGTAAGAGAAGAAAAAGAAATCAAATGAATTAGGTTAGGCAAAGAAGAGACGCAGCTCTCTCTTTTTGCAGATGATATGATGATATACTTAGAGAAGCCTAGAGAATCAAGTAAAAACTACTTGAGATAATAAATAAATTTATCAAAGTTGAAGGATATAAAATAAACCCACATAAATCCTCAGCATTCCTATATATTTCTAATGGAGACCAACAGCAAGAAAGAGAAAGAGAAATTCAATTTAAAGTTACAGTAGACATTATAAAATATTTGGGAGTCTACCTGACAAAACAAACCCAGGAACTATATGAACTCAACTACAAAACACTTTCCACCCAAATAAAGTCAGATCTAAATAACTGGAAAAAACATTAGTTGCTCATTGTTAGGTTGAGCTAATATAATAAAAATGACTATTTTACCTAAATTAATTTACCTATTTAGTGTCATACCAGTCAATCTCCCAAAAATGTTTTATAGAGCTAGAAAAAATAGTAAAAAAAAAATCATCTGGATTAACAAAAAGTCCAGAATATCAAGGGAATTAATGGGAAAAAATGCTAATGTAGGTGGTCTAGCCACACCAGATTTTAAACAGTATTATACAGCAGTAGTCATCAAAACTAGTATTGGTTGAGGAATAGAATAGTGGATCAGTGGAATAGATTAGGTACACAAGACACAGTAGTCAATGACTATAGTAATCTACTGTTTGATAAACCAAAGACTCCAGGTTCTGGGATAAGAATTCACTATTAAAATTTTCTGGGAAAACTGGAAAGCAGAGAGGAGCAGAACCAGGACAACATCATACACACATACAGAGATATATCTGTGATAACTAACTTTGATAGACTGGGATCTTCTCATCCATGCAAGGCTGTAAGACAACTCTAAAAGATTCATGATGGAAAGGACTATCCACATTGAGAGAAAGATTTAGAGTCTGAATTCAGACTGAAGCAAACTACTTACTCTCTCTTTTCTTTTGTTTTGTTCCTTCTTTCTTGTTCATTCCCTTCGTTATAATCCTTCTTTACAACTTAACTAATGTTTAATGTGAAGGTATGGCAGAAACTGGGTATAGACCAATATCTTACACCATATGTCAAAATAAAGTGTAAATGGGTTCATGAGCTAGATATAAAGGCTGATAGTGTAAGCAATCTGGGAGAGCAAGGAATAGTTTACCTGCCAGATTTATGGAGAAGGGAAGAATTTGTGATCAAACAAGATCAAACATTTTGCATTGTGAAATGCAAAATGGATCATTTTGATTACATTAAATTGAAAAGTTTTTGTACAAACAAAGCCAATGTAACCAAGATTGGAAGGGAAGCAGAAAATTGGGAAAGAATTTTTACAGTGAGTGTCTCTGATAAAGGCCCCATTTCTAAAATATACAGAGAATTGAGTCATATCTACAAGAGTACAAGTCATTACCCAGTTGATAAATGGTCAAAGCAATTTTCAGAGGAAGAAATTAAAGCTATCTATAAGCATATGAAAAAATGCTCTAAATCACTATTGATTAGATAAATGCAAATCAAAACAACTCTGAGGTACCACATATCACTGGTCAGATTGGCTAACATGACAAAGCAGGAAAATGATAAATACTGGAGATGTGGGAAAATTGGAACACTAATGCATCATTGGCAGAGTTGTGAACTGACCCAACCATTCTGGAGAGCAATTCAGAAACATGTCCAAATGGGCATTCTCTTTGACCCAGAAATACCATTTCTAGGGCCGTATCCCAAAGAGATCATACAAGGGGGAAAAGGATCCATATGTACAAAAATACTTATAGCAGTTCTTTTTGTGGTGGCAAAGAATTGGAAATCAAAGGGATGCTCATCAGTTGGGGAGTGGCTAAACAAATTGTGGTATATGAATGTGATGGAATATTATTGTGCTACAAGAAATGAAGAGCAGACAGACTTCATAATAACCTAAAGAGATTTGTATAAACTGATGCTGAGTGAGAGGAGCAGAACCAGGACAACATTTTACACAATTACACACATATCACATCTGTGATGACTAACTTTGATAGACTGGGCTCCTCTCAGCAATGCAAACCTATAAGACAACTCCAAAAGACTTGTGATGGAAAGGGGCTGTCCACATCCAGAGAAAGACTGACAGAGTCTGAATGCAGATTGAAGCAAATTACTTGCTCTCTCTTTTTTGTTCTGTTCCTTCTTTCTCATTGTTCATTTCATTGGTTAGAACTAACAGATGTTTAATGTGAAGTTATTTGTAGAACCTATATTGGATTTCATGCTGCCATGGAAGGGGATGGGGAGGAGAGGAATGGGGAGAAAATTTGGAACTCAAAAGCCTGTGGAACTGAATGTTGTAAATGGAAAGTAAATAAATAAATAATTAAATTTTTATTTAAAAAAAAAAAAGAAATTGAGCAAGCCATCGATAAGCTCCCTAAGGGAAAAAAAAAATCACCAGGAACAGATGTATTTACAAGGGAATTTTTCCAAACATCTAAAGAACAATTCATTCCAATAATTTGTAAACTATTCAGAAAATGTTGGCAAAGAAGGAATCCTACCACTTCCTTTCATGACACAACTATAGTGCTGATACCTAAACCAGAAAGAACAAAAACAGAGAAAGAAAACATAGAACAATTTTCCTAAGAAATATTGATGCAAAATTTTAAAATATAATACTAGCATAGAGAGTACAGCAATATACCACAAAGATCACACACTATGATCAGGGGTATTTATACCACGAATTCAAAGCTGGTTCAACATTTGGAAAACTATAGCATCATTGACCATAAAAATAACAAAACAGAAATTGATGAAAATGTGTTATCTAGCCACAGTGAGACTGAAGCATCTTAAATATCATCTCTTGTGTCATGATTATAGTGGCTATCAACTCCCATAGATAGCTGTAGGCAATGCTGAACCTCAAGAGTTACAGTGAACGAAAACCTTCAGCATTATTAAGGTCCTGATCCTATATTAGAGTGTGAGGATTTGGGTTTTTTTTTTTAAGGTAAGATATGTTCTATTGTCCTTTGCTAAAAAATTTCCTCACTTTTTTTTTTCTGTTGCTTTAAGCTACAACTGCTGTAAATTACAGAAGTTATGTGGTATCTTCATACCAGGATAGGTATCTCAAATATTGTTTCAGAGTGGTGTGTGTGTGTGTGTGTGTGTGTGTGTGTGTGTGTGTGTGTATCAAAACCACACCTACATGCAGCCAGTAAACAAAAACCCTAGTTTTTAGAACTCTTTTGGTTTTCCCTCAAATACTATTCTTTGAATTTAATATGCTATTTGGTTTGGAATAATACTTGGAATACATGCAAATCACATGGGTAATTTCACTTAAGGAGACTGGAGGAGTCAGTGGAGTGGATGATCTTTCACCTGTAGGAATTAAAATTGCTGTGCCCTCTACATTTATAGCTTTAGGAGCCAGCACACCATTTCACATAAATAAATGCATAAATGTTCTTGGGATTAAACTGAATTGATTTCAAGGAACCATGATTATTTCTCTTTATGACTTCTATTATCTTAGTTTATTTGAAGTTTTAGCCTCTTGAAAAATAGAAGGAATGGTAATATAACAAAAATGAAAATGCTACCTAAATTAATTTACAGATTTTACTGCATGCCAATCCAACTACCAAGAGAGTGCTTTATAGACCTAGGCAAAATAATAACAAAATTCATTTGGAGGAAGAAAAAAGTATGGGATCTTGAGGGAAATAATGAAGAGAAAGAAATGGGAATAGTACATATAAACAAGAGATTATGCTACAAAGTATTAATCATCAAAAGTATTTGTTATTGGTTAAAAATAGAAAAGTAGATCAGTATAATAAACCATATAAACAAGAATCAGAAACAAACTCAATAAGTCAGTGTCTGATAAATTTGAGAATTAAAAAGAAAAGACCTCCCTGTTGGGCAACTGTTGAGAAAATTAAACAGCACTGGGCCAAAGGAAAAAAGATAACCCTTTTATATAATAATATTATAATGGACTCAAAATAGTTATGGGACTTGAATACTAAACTATTAAAATTATTGTAGATGGTGAACATGTACCTCTCACACAAATGAGGGAAGGGGAACAAAGTCTTAATACAAGAAGGAATGGAGAAGGTCACAAAAGATAAAATAGATAATTTTGATAATTTAATTTACACAAACAAAATCATGAAGCTAAGATAAAAATGAAAACATTGACTGGGGGAAATCTGTATTAAATATCTATGATAAGGGTATGAAAGCCAAGATATATAGTGTATTAGCACAAATTCATAAGTCCAAAGCCATTCCTCAATGGATAAATGATAAATGGATATGAACAAATTGCTCTCAAGAGAATTGCAAATTATTACTCCAAACAATCAATAATAAAAGAAAAGCAAATCAAAACCATGCTGAGGTCTTATCTCACATCCAGAAAATTTGCAAAGATGAAAAAATTTGGAAATCGTCAATGCAGGAAGGGATACAGAAAGACAAGCATGCTATTATACCTCTGAATTGGTCAAACCATTCTATAAAACAATTTGAAAATACTTATTGCAAAGGACTACAATGTCTATACCCTTTAAACCACAGATCGCATTGCTGAGAACATGTCCCAAGGAGGTAAAAGACATGAAGAAAAATCACATATAAACCAATATATTGGTAGAAACATTTTTGTGACAGCAAGGAAATAAAGTAGGTATATATTGATTAGGAATAACTAAAAAATGTGGAACATGAATGTAATAGAATAACATAAGAAACAATGAATAGGAAAAAGTCACAGAAGCATACAAAGCCTTATATGAACTTCTCTGGGATACACTAGTAAATGTTTAATGACTAGCTCTCTAAGAGGAGAAAATACCTGAAGATGCCTTTCAAAGTTTAAGCTGTCTTACTTTCTTAAGTCTGGATAGTCAACAAAATAATTATTCAACTTGATTTGTAACATTTATTCATTTCTGAGGTGCAAGTGCTTACTCTAAACATTTAACAGTCACCTCTTGAAAGCTGGTTTAAAGTGAGTCTAGCACAACCCTGGAAGAAATTTAGGTATGTAGAACCAGGAAAACAATATGAAAAATACCTAAAACCATATAAACAGAAAGAAAAAATGAAACTGAATGCTATATAATGTTCATGACTGACCTGAACCATGGTGGGATTGGGGGGGGGGGAGGGGTTGAAAATATACTGCATCTCAGAATAAAACGTTGCTAAAAATTGTTGGTAAAATTGAAAAGCAATATGGCAGAAACTGAGCATACACCAATATCTAAAACCATTTACCAAGATAAGGTCAAAATGAATATGTGACCTAGATAAAAAGAGAGATATTACAAGAAAATCTGAAGAATATGGAACAGAGAATCTATCATAGTTACGGATAGACAAAAATTTATGAATAAGCAAGAGATAGGGAGCAAAGTTAAGTATAAAATGAATAATTTTGATTATATTAAATTTAAATGTTTTATGCAAATAAAACAAATGCAGGCAAAATCAGAGGGAAAGTAGAAAATTGGGGAGGGGTTTTTTATAGACAGCTTCTCAGACAAAGGCCTCCTATCTCATATATATAAAGAACTCTGTCAAATCTATAAGAATACATATCATTTCCCAATTGATAAATGGTCAAAGGATATGAACAGGCAGGTTTTTTTTGGTGAAGAAATCAAAATAATTTATAGTCATATGAAAACATGCTTTACATCAATTTTTATTAGAGAAATGCAAATTAAAACAACCTTGAGATATCATTTTACACCTATCAAAATGGCTAAAATGATTGAAGAGGAAAGCAACAAATGTTGGAAGGGATGTGGAAAAATCAAGACACTAATACATTGTTGGTGGAATTGTGAACTGATACAACCATTTTAGAGAGCAACCTGGAATAATGCTGGAAGAGTTATACTGTTTATGCCTTTTGACCCAGCAATACCACTACTAGGTCTATTTCCAAATATGATTGGGGAAAAAAGAACTATATGTTCTAAAATTTTAATAGAAGCTCTCTTTGTAGTGGTAAAGAACTGGATTTTTCGGGAATGCCCATCAATGGGGAAATGGCTGAACAAATTCTGGTATATGATTGTGATGGAATTTATTGTGTTATAAGAAATGATGAACTCAATGATCTGAGAAAAACTTGGAAAGACTTGCAAGAAATAGTGATGTCAAAAAAGATTTATAGAAGCCCTTTTTGTGAAGGCAAAGAATTGAAAATGAAGGGAATGACCATCACCTGTGGAATGACTGAACAAGTTGTGGTATATGAATACAATGGAATATTATAGTACTATAAGTAATGATGAGCAGAAGGATTTCAGAAAACTTGGAAAGATTTACATATACTAATGCTGAGTAAAGTGAGCAGAAACAGGACAATATTATACACGATAACAGCAACATTATGCACTGATCAACTGATTGACTTAGCTCTTCTCAGCACAATTACTAAAGATTCATGAATGGAAAATGTGACCTACGTGTGGAGAAAGAACTATGGAGTCTGAATGCATACTGAAGCATACTATTTTCACTAATTTTTTTTTGTATTCTTTCTTCATGTTTTTTCCCTTCTGTTTCTTCTTTCTCAACAAAACTAATGTGAAATATGTTTAACATGATTGCTCATATATACCTATATCAGATTGCTTACCATCTTGGGAAGTGAGGAGGGAAGGGAGAGAGAAAAACTTAGAACTCAAAATCCTATTTTTAAAAAATGAATGTTGAAAACTATCTTTAAATGTAATTGGAAAAATAAATTTTATTTTTAAAAAGAAAGAAAGAATGAAGAGCAAAAATGAGAAGAACCAAGACAACACTGTATACAGTGACAGCAGTATTGTTTTAAGAATGACTTTGAATAACTCATTTTGACTATTATAAACACCCAAATTAACTATAAAGAACATATGAAAAGGACATGCTATCTGCATCCAGGGGAAGAATTGCTAAATAGAAGTATGTATAGAATAATTATGTATGTATATGTATATGTATACACACACACACATACACATACACAACTATTTGTCTATTTATGTCTAATGGTAGGCATCTCTAAGGTGGGGGGAGGGAAGAAAAATTTACACAATAACTTCATTGTATATTTAAAAGGAATAGCAAAATGTGTACAATAAATTTGCAGCTTCATGGCCAATCATCTTTTTATTATACTATGTTTTGGAAATGCTTATTTTATTTCATAAATTAAAGAAAATGTATCTCAAGCAACTTATTACAGAGGTGGGGAACAATGGATATGAAATATTGGAAGAAAAAAATGTTGGATATTTTTGATGTGGTGACTTATTGAACTGTTCCTCCCTTTCATGTGTGTACATGTACATATACACATATGTATACATACATATATGACATAGCCCTCTGTATCAGCAATGCAGTATTCACAATGCCTACAGTAACTATAAATATGCTGATATAGTTATTAATCACAAAATGGAACAGGCTCTCTACATAAGAAATATAGATAGTGCATTCATTTAAATACCAGAAAACTGAGTCC
>CM053582.1:470929154-470971654 GCA_028627135.1 Pseudochirops cupreus
AAAAAAAAAAGAAGTAAAATTGAACAAGCCATAAATGAACTTAATAGGAAAAGAATCCCCAGGACCAGCTGCATTTGCAAGTGAATTCTACTAAACATTTATGGAACAATTAATCCGAATACAATATACTATTTGGAAAAAAAATTCAAAGAAAGAGTCCTACCAAACTCCTTTTATGACACAAATGTGGTTTTGATATCTAATCTAGGGAGAGCAAAAACAGAGAAAGAAAACTATAGACCAATTTCCATAATGAATATTGATTGATATAAAAGGATATGAGCAGTCAGTTTTCAGATGAAGAAATCAAAGTTATCAATAATCACATGAAAAAATGCTCCAAATCACTCCTGAGTAGAGAAATGCAAATTAAAATAACTCTGAGATATCATCTCTCTTCTCTTAGATTGGCTAACATGACAGAAAAAGGAAAATGGCTAATATTAGAGGGGATATGGGAGAAAAATGGGACAGTAATACATTGTTGATGGAGTTGTAATCCAGTCCAACTATTCTGGACAATAATTTGGAACAATGCCCAAATGTCTAAAAACTTTAACCCAGAAATCTGTATCAAAAAGATATCAAAGAAAAGTAAAAATGACCTATTTGTACAAAAATATTTTATAACAACTCTTTTTGTTGTGGCAATAAATTGGAATTCAGGGGGAGAGGGGGATGCCTATCAGTTGAGGAATAACTGAATAAATTGTGGTATATGATTGTGATGAAATACTATTGCACTATAAAAGTAATGAACAGGATGGTTTCAGAAAAAAAAAGCTGGGAAGACTTATATGAACTCAGGCAAAGTGAAATGAGCAGAAGCAGGAGATAACTATATTCAGAAACAGAAATTTCATAAGGATGATCATCAGTGAAAGATATAGCTTTTGTAATTAAGACAATGATCCAAGATAATTTCAAAAGATTCATGACAAAAAATGATAACCATATCCAAAGGAGACCTGATGAACTCAATGCAGATTAGAGTATATTTTTTTTACTTTCTTTTTTTCTAAGTTTTGTACATGTTTTCTTTTGCAACATGACTAGTATGGAAATGTGTTTTGCATGACCCCACATGTATAATCAATATAAAATTGCTTTCCTTCTCAAGGAGGGGGGTTAATTGGGAGAAAAAAAGAGAATTTGAAACAAAAAATAAGAAAAAAATCTGATTGTTAAAAGTTTACATGTAATTAAGAAATGTTTAACAATATAAATAAAATTAATTTTAAAATATCTTCATATGGTCTACTTCTTAGAAAAGAAATTTTAAATAAAAAACCTACAACATACTAAAGATAATCATAAAATTAAATCTCCTATTTTGGAAAAAGGAAATTTTGTCTGTATACACACACACACACACACACACACATATGTGTTTGTGCGTGTGATACACACATACATTCATTTGTAGATCTGGAGCAGAAACTATATAGTCCTTCATGTGCATGACAGTCAGCAACTCCAGTTAAGAAGTACAATGTACCCCAAAGAGGAAGTGACAGCTGGTCAATTAGTAAAGAGATTTCATTTTAGGTTTTTCTGAAAATTATACAATTTTTTCTTTAATATACTTCTCTACATTTTTGTTTCCAATCCAATAATGCAGCCATTTTCAATTTCTAGTTCTGTTCCATTAAATATTTTATAGGACAGAAAACAGGAAAAATTAGTTGGCATAAAAATATACTCTTTTATTTTATTTCATATGATGAAGAAATATTGTAGAATGTAGATTTTGTGCCTAATAGCTTAGTGAGAGAATATTTGCTATGTGTAAACATGTATGAGCAAACACATAACTAGCAACCACATACTCTCTCTCTTTCTGTCTCCTCCACACACATAAATATATATATATATATAAAACATATCATTTATTGCCTTATCTTTTCAAGTATTCTCCTTTGGAGAGTGAGCTATATGTTGTTTTTCTGCAAGATATTTTTGACCTTCTGGATCACCTTACCTAACTTCCAGTCCACCGAACTATATTCTGAAGCACTAGTTGATTGTAGGTACACAGAAAAAAAAAAATGAGAATGATATTGAATGGAAAAGGTTCAGGGCTGTCAAAAGCATTGCTGGAACTACTCTCTAGTCTATTTCGTCTTACTGAGAGAGATTTACCTCGGAAGATAAAAAAAAATACTTTTTGGACATACTAGTCTATTTCAATGTAAATTACTAATTCATATTTGTTTAAATGATCTGTAAATACTACTGTTTTATGGAAGCTGGTTTGCAATTATAATCAGCCTCAAGGGGAAAAATTGAGCTCATACATACAGCTCTTATTAATAGTATTAAGAATTGTGAATATATTTCCAATAGGAGAAATAGTCCTTTGGATTAAGGGAATGAGCACAAAGATGTTTCAAATAGCATAGCTTGTCTCAGTATTTTGGTCTTGCTAACATATTTATCTGCAGGTTGATGTGAAGTGATAAAAAATGTTTCTGAAAGTAAATTAGCAGAATTTCTTAATTCTTTGAAAGGAATTTTGCATGATATAATTGTTAAGAATTCTATATAGGAAAGAAAGTAATTTAACTGAGTAGGGAACTTAAACATGATCTGAAATCCAACATTATCTTTCATCATATTTATCTAGACTACAAAAAAGAAATGAGGATTCATATTATTTTATCTTCTTGTCCTCAACTTTGCTAGCCCATGTTTTGACAAGCATTCCAACTGGAAAGGAATAGACACCTATACTCAGACATTATATGTAATAATAGCATTTCAATTAATTTTCCCCTCCTTTTACCATACAGATGTCTTTTCTAGTCTTCCTGCCTATATCTGTCCTCATTTCAAGTTCCATACTGTTCCTATATCAAGTTAAATACTCATCCATTTCCAGACTTTGCTCTCAACATAAAGTATAGTTGATTAAAACAAACCAACACATCAGAAACATCTGACACCAAATACATTATTCCCTACTTATACTCCATCCTTTATTGCCAAGGAGAAGGAGGAATGCTTTATCACCAGTTCTCTGAAGCCTGATTGTTTAACATTATTAAACACTGATATGAATTTGAATTTCTCTTAATACTGTTTTACTTAACTTTATTGTCATCATCATGTTACCACATTATCTTCTTGGCTCTACTTACTTTGCCCTTTACCAATCCTTTGAAGTCTTCCCAAGTTTCTCTGAACCCTTCATACCCATTATATCTTACAATATAATCATGTCACTATATTCATATACTACAATTAGATAATTCGTTTTGCTTCAGTTCTTTGGCATTACAAACACTGCTATTGTCAATATTTTTTTCTATTTATATCTGTCTTTGAACTCCTTAGTCAAAGTAGTGATTTGCCTAGTAATAAAATCACTGGGCCAAAGCGTTTCTAGAATTTTAAAACTTTTTAAGTATAGCTACAAATTGTTTTCCAGAATGTTTAAACTAATTTATAGCTCTACCAACTAAGCAGTAATGCAACTGTAGATTGACCCCCAACAAAAATAACATTTTCAACTTTTTTCATCTTTGTTAACCTAATGGATATGAGGCAACTCGTCAGAGTGTTTAAATTTTCATTTCTCTTTATGTTGAAGAAATTAGTCAGGGAGTCCATGCATGATGCCTAAGTCGTATAGTACATACAAGTATAGAACACCTGGTAGATAATCTCTATGCGGACTTTGGATCATGGTCAGATACTGTGTACCTTTAGTCAGATAATGGTGTGTTTAAGGGGATTTGTTTAAGGGGATACTCATTGGAATGGCAATGGAACCAGAACTGGGCTGTATTAAAAAAATACATAATCAGTACAGGCCTGATCTTTTTTGTTTTTACTTCTTCCTGTCTTGCAGCATTCTGCTAAATGCAGAGAGACAATGCTATAAAGGAATCTTTGGGGCTTTCTCATCTATATTCAACATATGGCCCAGTAATATTCTCTTTTTTAATCTGTCTGTCTTCTGTCTATCATTAGGAAAAATATATTGATTAAATCTTATGATTTTTGAACGGTCAAGACAGCTAGCTAACCAGATTCTAGTAATGCAGTCCATATCAAATTGGGTTGCTAACATGTCTGGCATGGAGGCCCTGAGGTGAAGAATGGCCTTGAGACCATGATTCTGGGATAGAAATTTATATAGCAATGATGCTAGATTGGTAGAAACAATGTTATAGAGAAACTGTACTAAGTCTGAGTTCACTGACTTGAGGGGCAGAATTGGCAAAGAGACCCAGGGGTTTGAGCACAATGTTTGCTCTTTTGTTCTGGATATATCTTCATGATAAATATTCCTCTCTAAAAATATTGATTAGGTAAAGTGAAATGGGATTAATTGGTAATTAAGAGTATGGGATGGTAGAGGAATGAAGCACATTGAAATAGAACCATGAACCAATAGCGTTATAGAAATCCACTCTATCTCCTCAGGGCACCCTTGCCTCATTCTGAGAGAGCGTGGCCCTCAGGATTGCTGTACATTATTGCATGTGGATAATTCTTTTGGATGGTTATTGAGTTTCCATTTTTTCTTTTAACATTTTTCTGTTCATTTATTTTGATCATTTTTCTATATAGTTGTATTAATGTCTTATAAGAGTGTATATAAGACCACTGGCAGAGACATTTGCTTTCATATTTTCTCTACTGAGAGCTTCTTTACTTAATCTACTTGTATTAAATTTGCTAATTAAAAATATTATTAATTTTATGTAATTGAAATGTTTTATTTTATTTTCTCTAATCATTTCTGGTTATTGTTTGGTTAAGAATTATCTCCCTACCTAAAATTGTACCAAGTAAGTATTTTCATTCTTCTCTCTCTTTTTTAAATGATGTGGCTTCTTGTTTTTGTTGTTGTATAGTTTAGATGAACATTTCTAGCTTATTGTAGTATATAGTATAAAATGTTGATCTAAACCTATTTTCTGCCCACCAGCTTTCCAGTTTCCAGTTTTAATTCCAGATAGTGAATATTTATATGGATAATCTATATTCTTGGGTTTATTGAATACTAACCCAGCATTTAAAAAAAATTATTTATTTACTTTTAGTTTACAACATTCAGTTCCACAATTAGGCTGGTATTTTTAATTGACTCTTGGTCTTTAGTAATCAAAACCAACTAGTTTTGATGATTATTACTTTATAATCTAAATTGCAACCTGACAATGATATGTCCTCTCTATTTCCATTTTTCTAGTTACCATTTTCCTTGAGATTCTGGATCTTTAATGCCTCAAGATGAAAGATGAATTTTGTTTTATTTTGTCAAGGTTTATGAAGAAATTCTGTGTTTCTTTGTTTTAGAACAGAATCTGTACATTAAATTATCTAGTATAATGATTTTCATTATATTAGTTATCATCCAACCACAAACAATGTTTATCAGTCTAATTAGTTAAATATGTGTGCTGTATATTATTTCATATTATATATTAGCTTAGTTTGGTGGATCTTGTCAAATTCATTGTAGAATTTCTATGTACCTTTATCCTCTTCAATGAATGTCTTAGTGTATACATTTCAATTATCTTTCTGATCATCTTTTTACTCAGATTAATCATGAGAATGACAAAGCAACATGATCAAATATCCTATGAAATGGTGTTTCTTCTTGTATTTGGGTACATGATGAAATTAACTCCTTTGACTCCTTCATTTGTCTGCTCAACGAGATACTGCCAGACATTCTTTCTAAGATTCACAACTTCCCTTTGCCTTCTGGTTTCATTTGTAGTGGAAATTAATCATATGGTTCATTTCCTTTAGTAATAATGTGTTTTAATTGGTAATTAGATAAGGATTTCCCATTTGGTGAACACAGTCATATTTATATATAGTTTATAAACTGTGATTCTCAACACCATCTCTGCCTTTTTTGGTCACATTATCATTCTCACTGAAGAATCAGAAGGGAACCATGGGAGATGGAGAGCCATTTTATATTTTTCTTGGATTCACTGGATGCTATTACCAAAGAATGCATTGCCACTCTCAAATGTATGAGTAATGTGCCTCTCTATATTTCATGAGCCTGTTCTACATATAGCACATAACAGTCCATCATCAAATTTTTTTCCAACTTGTTGGTATATGTCCTATCATAATCTTAGGTCACACAGCCTTCCAGAACCCAGAGTTAAATCTATACCATAATCATACATTCAAGCAGAAGCAACTCTTTTATTAAGGAATACTTTGGCAACATACAATATTTAAGTAAGCCAGACTGAAATTAGACATCAAGCCATAGTCTTGGCACTAATCTGGCATCATGGCATAATAGACTAGCTTTGGAAATATTTTGGTATAACAGAAATATAACGCTTATTGAACACTTTTATCTCGAATATAAGTAATTGTTTAGAGCTGTGCTATAGCAAAATTCTACAGTTACATGACTCACATAACATAGGTTTCAGATTTAGTTTAGATTAGGTCTCTTGAAACATAACTACCAAAACCTTGGTAGTTAATACAGTTGACCTATAAGGTTAGACATTATTTCAGTTCTCTAACATAAGCATAAAGAGATTTCCATATATATTATTGCAGATTCATCAAATATTTGTTGAATCTGTCCTTCAATGCATATTCCATCTTTTTTTCTGCAAGATTCAGTCACTTTGGAGTCATGAGGGTGTCACTTGGTAAATCACATTTTAAGAGCCTTAATGTTGAATCAATGACTGGTGCAAAACTGCTCCAAAGATGTCTTTAAAATTGATCAATAGAAACTATCTGTACAAGAATGGCTTAGAACAAAAGACTCATTTGAATCTTTGCTGATCATGCTGCCATGCAGACAACCTTTAGCTGATCAATTTAATCAAATACCTAAGGTTGAATAGCTTATAGAAAACAGAAATGAAAAAAAAAAGTATGTTTTGTAAGACTTCAAATTGCTAGCTGATAAAACTGGAATTGATTTTGAATATCATCTAGCCCAAAGTCCATCTGTTTTTTTTAAACTTTAAGGATGAGAAAAGTCAAGTGACTTGTTCAATGTCACACAGCTATTTAGTATCAGTCTGAACTCTCTCAAATACCAGTTCTATATTATTTCTACTAAATTATAATACTTTGCTTCTTTTCCCTAAAACTGTACAGTTATATCTACTTGGACAATGCATTTGATTGTTTAGAAAAATGATGATGATGATGATGATGATGATGATGAAGATGAGAGTGCTGATGATAATTGTTGATGATAATCATAAATCATCAATTTAGATTTTTCCCTTTAAAAATACCTTGCCTGCTTCAAATAAGAAGAGGCTACTTTTGGAGTGGAAGTACTAGATAGAGCAAGGGAAGAGTAGAAAGTAACACTTCATCTTGCTGATTCCTCACATCCAAGCACATAAATGCTTCTCCAGTGAGAAAGTACTAACCCTGTCAGCAGAAAACCTTTTCTTCCTTCTTTATTTCTCTGTTACCATCCAACTATTGACCCAAGCTCCTATGATTAAACATCCAGGGTTTCTTTAGTCTGATTTTCTGCTGAAATACAGGCAATCTTTAGTCCTCCACTTACCCAAGGACCCATCAGTAATTTAAGCCAATTCAACGAGCACATATTATGTGTAAAGCACTGTGATATGTATTGTAAATACAATGGTGGGAAGAAAAATAAAGACTCAGTCCTATATTTTAGCTTTGGCTTTTGGCTTTCCCTGCAGTATCTAAGTGAAAAAAGAGGATAGAAAAAGATATTCTACTTAAAATATGGAGAGTGTAGAATATAGAGAGGTGAATTTGTGTTCCTAAAAAAATGTATTCTGTTCCCACCTCTGATATTTACTAATTATGCAACCATGGGGAACTCACTTAACCTCTGCTGGCCTCAGTTTTCTCATCAACAAAATTAAATGATTAGATTGGATTTCCACTAAGGTCCCTTCCAGTTTTAAAACTATAAGCCAATGGGCTCTCCTATTTCATTTTTGTCTTATATCTCCAAAGCTTAGATCATAGTAGGCACTTGAAAAATGTTTGATAAATTGTCTTGAATGGAATTGTTAGTAGCAAAAAATCCCACAGGAAATCTTTAAAATTCCTTGAGCACCTGTGTTAAGGACAAGACAACAGGGGAGATTGGAAGATTGTCTTTTGTTCTATAGTTGGCCACAGAAGGAGAAAATCTGTGGTCTGAAGAGATAGAGTGTCACAGTAGAAAAGGAAAACCCCAGGGCTGATGGATTAAAAGACAGGGAACAACTGGGGAATTGACCATCAAAGGTCTTACTCCCCTACAAATAGGAAAGTGAAATGTAATAGTATGAAACCATGTAATAATATAGCTTATGGTGTTGTATGGTTTGATGTGGTAGGAAAAAATACAAACATTGGACAGAGTCAAACAAACAGGATTGTGTCCCAACTCTGTCACTAATTCTCTATGACTTTAGGATGATCACTTCATTCCTTTAGGACTCACTTTTTTTTCATCTGTAAAATTAGTTATTTCTACTAGATGAACTCATATACCTTTCTGTTTCTAACATTCTATTATACATTTTAAGCAATTACACAGGACTAATGATGTCTTCTGAGATATTATCCTCAAATGAGGAGCAGTATTTTATAACAGCCATTTGAGTCAATGTTGTAGACAAGAAGACCTGTGTTTAAGGCCTGCTAAGTCTTATATGTACAAGCTTTCTGACCAAGGACAGACACTTGATATTTCAGTGTCTCAAACTATTCTCTGAGACTCCAGATGAGTTGTTGATCTACATCAACAAAAGGAAATACCACACTGGGAGTTTCCTACACTGATGAAATCATAGGTCTAGACTAGAGAAAAATGATTGCTATGCAAGGTCAAAATAAATAAATAAACAAATGAAATGGACCTTATAAAACATATTTTGGTCTCACCCTGTTAAATTCGTCTTGCAAAATAATCTCATTTTACACTATTGAAATTAAGGTTTGTATTGTTTTTAGCAAATACTACCCAACTCCATGTGTTTAGGTCTAAATACTCTTATCACCATGTTACCAGAATATAGGTGCATTATCACAACATAATTTTATTACTGCTGAAGCATACAAGTTTTCCAACTTTGCTATTTAAGCCCAAGCATAGTGGCTTTCCACACTGGAACTGAGGTTACCATGATGGTTTCTATATAATGCCAAAGTAATCTTGAGATGTGGCCCAACCCTGATGGGTCAATGACACAGGAAACTGTGATCTCAGCTAGAGCTTAGAAGGCATACATACAAATGTCGTTTGGAGTGCAGGGAAGAGTTACTGGATGGATGAGGGAGCAGGAGAGATGAGAGAAAGGTATCATCTCTCTTAAATCAAAAGCCTGAGCATGAGGGCACATCCCTCACTCATCTGTGCGTGCACTTCGTGATTCTCATTCAGTTCTTTGGGATTCTCAAACAAAGTGCAATGTCCTAAAAATATTTGGAACTATTACAAAGCATAAATTATAAATGTGTCAGGAAAATGGAAAAAGGTGCCTTGGGCCTACTTAAAGCACAAAATGATCTCCACCATTATTCAACAATGATATGAACATCTTTTATTTCATTTCTCCTTAACAGTTCCCTCTGTTTGCTATCATTTCCTGCCCAGCACCGTGTCAATAATTACTAAATTAGCAGGACGCCTGTACAATTTCAGCTCAAGTGTTATTACTGACAAGTCAAACAATGAAAGCTGATCGAAAAGATGGGACTCCATCTCCTTATTTAAATGGACCGTGTTCAGAGGAGAAGATTGAAGCCCCCATTTCTTCAAAGGAAGGAGGGGAGGGAATAGTTTACATTTTGTGCTGCTCAAGGACACAGAGTCAGAGGAAATGCCTTTTTAATGTAAACCTCTTTTCATTTCCAGGGGACAAAAATGAAGGTGATTGAAAAGAATCATGCTTGGTGGAAGAAGTAATTACATTTTTTTCAAATCTCCAAGGAATAAAGCTTTTATATTTCTTTGAGATGACCCAATTTGCACTGCAATGTGCTCCCTTAAATATAAGTGTCCTGACTTCCTTACACTGCATTGTTTCCCATGTCTAAAGACACTCCCCTTGTCACAGCACCCTGAACACACCCCTTATTGATTGATTGAAGCACTAGACTGCCAGTGTTCAAAAGATTATATCATTGTCCTTACAATTTTGGATTTAAAAATGAGTGTCACCTGGCCCTCTTGGCCATAGACATTGCCCAAATCTCTGAAGCATTGGGATAATTGTCACCTGAGTGGACTTTGGAAAAACAGAGATCATTTGCTTCTAGAGGGACTAAAGTTATTAAACCAAAGGAGCCATGGCAATAGATTCCTTATAAATTTCTCAGGTATCTCAAATAGGATGTTTGACCTCAATGTTCCATCACTTTTTCTTCTGTTGAGATGAAAAGTTATTTACTCGGCCAATATCTTTATTAGGTTACTATTAAATCCTAGGAACCTCAGTCCTTTCATCATACGTGATGATGTTGATCTGCTTTATCTGCTTCTGGAATTGAGTTTTTGCTACCACTCCTGTGGCATGTCACAAACTATCTACAAGCATTTATTTACTTTACACTTGATATGGACTGAAGCACACAGAGCATGAAACCCAATCACAGTTTTTTTTTTTCCCTTGAAATGTCAACCAAACTTCCTGTGACCTCTAACTGGTTTCAGCTGCACTAAGAGGTGAATAAGTTTCTAGAGAAAAAGAAGTTATTTCTCTTTCTAGCTTATTTACCTCAATGTTTATAATTTTGTGTTACATCTAGTCCTTAAGGATTTCAAGTAACACACCAATGCAAAAAAAATCACAACCACCAAAACCCTTAACTCTCAACTCCTCAATCTTCTTCACAGTAACCAGCCACTACTACCACAACACAAAGACAGAAAAAAAAATCTTCATGTTAATTGTGAAAGGTGGGGGGGCAGGGAGAGAAAATGCATTCATAATATATTAATATCATTGTATAAGTTTTAAATCCTTCTTTCTTTGCAACAGCTTTGTCACACCAGCTGCAAAGATAATGATGGAGATGATTTGAAGTTATTTGTTTTGATAGCGGATAGAGAGCTAGGGTTGCTATCACCTGCAGATGTTCAAGGAGGTATGTAGACAAACACCAGGGTAATCAGATTTTCAACAAACACGTGCTGAATAGGGCAGGGAGGCAGGACTAAATCTTTTGCTCCGTTAACATGGGCCCCTGACATTTGACCTAACAATAATAATCTTTGCACTGTGGGGTGAGTGGTTGTTCTTACTCCTCATGAGAAACTTAAAATGGTTTAAAGGCTGTTTTTAAAAGGGTATTTATTTAGTAGTGAAATTGTAGGATTGACTAATTTTGTTAATGAGTTGTCATGTAGGAAAACAATTTTCATATGATTATTTTTCCCCATTTGAGTAGTTTGTTTGCTTTCTAAGGGCTGCGTTTACTGGGTTCAGAGGTTTATTTTAAAACGAAGGAAAAAATTTTAGTGTGATTGGAAACTTTCTGCATCGAAGTATGATCACTGCTATGTGTATATGTAGAAGCCAATCAAATAAATGGGAAATTTTTAAAGTTTATTGGCTAGCCGCTTTGTTTTTTTATATAAATTATATCATATTTTCATACATACATGTATATTTTTATCCTTAAACGACCAAAACATTCTTAGATGGCCATGTCTTGGAATAAATACTTAGCTTTATATCAGGGATTCTTTATAGAAACTTAATCAGTTCTCAGGCAATTTGAAATATACTAGTTAGTGATTTGGGTGATTGTTATTTCTTTATGGTGTAATTCAGTTAGAAAAAAGTAATGAACATTTTGGTGCTATTCATGTCAGAATAAATAGACATAACTATAGGATTAGAAGTGGATGGAGATTTTTATTCTTTTAAAAGTATTTTATTGATGCTTTTTTTTTTACCCAAAAGTTACTTCCCCAAACTATTCTCCAAACCAAATAGAACCTGTCTTTTTATTAAAGAAAAATGGTTAACTCCCCCACCCCCCAAAATTAACTGTATCTGTCAGTTTATATAACATTCCATAATTAGCTAAACTGATGTTACTCCTAATAAATATAATATATAGGCATCTTTTTCCCCATTTGACCTGACACTAGCTTTTTAAGCATGGTTTCCCATTGATAGGAAATCTCAAATAATTTCATGTACAAACATTTCCTTTGTTCATTTGGATATCAAAGAGTTCTTTGGTATACTGGACTTTACAGATAATTTTCCATTTTAACTCTATCAATTTAAAGTTTATTCACAATATAATATTTATAAAGTAGAAGCAATATACTTGGAGATTAGAAATTCCTTCCCCTCTTCCTCTTTCCTATCTTCCTTCTCTCCCTCTTTCTTCCTTCTACTCTTCCTCCCTCCTTTCCTTCCTTCTTTCCCTTCTTCCATCTTTCCTTCTATCCTTCCTTTCTTCCTTCCTTCTTTCCTTCTTTCCATTCTTCCTCCTTTCCTGCCTCCCATCCTCCCTCCATCCTTTCCATCCTCCCTTCTACCCTTTCTTTCCTTCTTTTCCTTCTTTCCTTTGCACCTGGAGTTGCCATGGTAATCTCCATCTTAATGAGTCCAAAATACAACTCATCATTTTCCTGAAATCTGATTCTTCTTTAAAATTCTTTTATGTCTAGAGGTCATGTATAGAAGGAAAGGGACTGATATAAAATTAACTCTTCTCATTTATCAGCTTTGAAATAATCTACATTGACAAGATAATATAAAGGGCTATTGGACTTTTAAAATATGTCTTATTCATGTAATTGTTATTGCATAGTCTTGGTCCAACAAGTACTTAATATGGCTAGTTAGCAAAAATAGCACCTATGTTTATAAAAGTTTTAAATCAAGAACAACTCTTTATATAAATAAAGCAGAATCATAAACTGTTTGCACTGAAAGGGACCTTGGAGATTGTGTATTCCAATACCATCGTTTTACTGATCAAATAAAAGAAATGTTTTAGATAACATCATACCCAGGGAAGAGAGAAAGCATACGATTTTCTCACCATGTACACCCTAATATTTCTTTTCCCACTGGCTATTTAAATTCTGCTCCTTTCACATGGTAAGAATTTGACAAATGCTTACTGATTGATTTACTAAAATATTTAATCCTTGATTACAAGAAACTATCTCTGCAATGGAAAAGTGGTTTAACCTGCATTTAGTCACTTGCATACTAGTGTGTATGGGGGATTTGTGAGTAGGTTTTGATAAGTGGATGATAAGGAGGAGGGAGTGAATAATGAACAGTTTGGGTGTGCAGAAGACAGAATAAAAGAATTTGAGAGTTGGAAGAGATTTCAGTGTCCTAGTGAAAAATATACTGGACAAAAAGCAATCTCCCCCCCCCCCAAATTCTCAGCAAATGATCATATATATAGTCTCTCCTTAAAGTCCTTAAAGGGATGGGAATGCACCACTTCTTGAGTCTGGCTATTCTACTTTTGAGGAATATTTCTAATTGTCTGAAAGTTTTTCCTCACATCAAATCTCTATTTTTCTCTTTGCAACTTCCACACATTACCCCTGGTTCTTTCCTCTGGGTCAAACATACCAAACTAATTTCTCATTTACATGAGAACTCTTCAAATACTTGAAGATACTTCTTGTACCCTTACTGAGACCTCTCTTCTCCAGGCTAAACAAACTCAGTTCTATCACCCAATACTTTTGTGATGTGGACTCAAGGCCTTTCACCATCCTGGTGCTCACGTCTATAAACTCTACATATTATCAATGTCCTTTAATTTTGGTTTCTAGTCCTGAATACAATATTCCAATATAGTCTGCTCAGGGCAAGACTGAATTGTTACCTCTTTTGATGTTTTATGTCATCAGCCAATAGTTCAACAATACCACCACTATATATATATATATATATATATATATATATATATATATATATAGTGATCCCTGTGTATCAGAGTTATGAGGAAAGCCTATGTGTGTCTAAGTTTTGGTTTTTTTGACAATATAAAAAGAAAATCTATGAATCTACAAAAAAAGTCACCTTCATCCTTAAGACAAAGGAAATGTTACTAAAATTATAACTCTGTCAAAGTGAAAGTAGATGGCTCAGGAGGTAGGGGTTCCTTTTCTCTGTGGGTCATTGAACAAGGGCTGGGTGATCATTCAAGAGTCTTCTCATAATGGTTATTCTTTTTCAGAAACAAGTTGAACTACATGGGGATGATCTTCAATGTTCCTTCTATTTATGAAAATGTGATGAATGCCCTTGCTTCCTAGTTTTTATTTTTCAATTTATTATCTCTCAATCTTTATTTATTTGCTTCTTGACTTTTGATTTCATTGATGTGGTGTCCTCCCACTAAGAATGTCCTTTATCAAAGAAGATTGGCATCTGCTATGTTTTTCCAGTCTTTGAGAGTTGTCTGGGGGTAAATAAAAATGAAATGATTTATCCAAGTCATTTGCCACTCAATCAATTCAATGTGTGTCAGAGTTGGAAGTTGAATCCAAATCTTCAATTCTACTATTCAATATTCTCTCTCAGTTTTCTCATAAGAAACTTTTTTTTAATGACTTGGTTATAATACTTCCTTTGGCAGCGAAGAGACTTGAAGCTTGCTAAAAGTGTTTTGTTGAAGCATCTATTATATACTGTTGAAGCAACTCATGAAATTTCTCATAGAAAAATTTTTTAAATTTAAAATAATAAGCAGTTTGTTGCCACTGAGTAGAAGAGGGTACTTTACGTCTCTTCATGTCCATCTCTAATCACGCATGTCATACCATTTTACACAGCAAATTGTTTGAACATGACCACTAATTCAAATAGTATCTCATTTTTGTTTCAATTAAGTTTTTTATTTAAATACTGAGATAAAAATTGTGTCTTTAATAGTTATTAACCTTAAGTATAAAGTAATAATATTCCTAAAATTCTAAAAAGCATACTATACAGAACTTTTCATCTAGAAAGTTCCACAAAACTTCAAATCTTTCACTAATACTTTAAGCCACTTACACAGTTGGATAGCTCACATAGATTAATCCTCTCCTTATCTAAGAGTGAAAAATATTTAGACTCTGTCTATGTGTGCAACTGGCTTAACAATTCATTCAGACTTTGTCTTTTTATCACTTTTTTCCATTTGACATCACCTTTAAGCATTCTGGCGCCTTCCTTTATCTGCTGAACAAGTCACTGCATTTGAGTTCACAGAATCTGCCTTGATATCTCAAGTCTGCTACTTATTATGTGTATGATTCCGGGCAAGTCATTTAACCTAGATCTCAGTTTCTTCATCTGTAAAATGAATAAATTGGAATAAACACTTAGGTCCTTTCCATAGCTAGAGACTTATCTGATGATCTCATCAGCTACTCAACAGGTCAAGGAACCTCATATATTCCTCACTTTGTTTCCCAACTTAAAGAACATGATCTTTAGTGAATACTTTGAGGAACAATAGGATGATGCTTTTCTTAGCCAGTGGTGAAGATAATTTGGGAGAAGAAAGGATTTGAAGAGTACCTTAAATTATAATGTTGAGGTGGCCGCCTCTTTCACTGACATGTAGGTCTAGACATGAACAGTTTAAGGAGTCAGCAAATCAGCAAGTCAGCTGTCTGATTAAACTAAGCAGCTGATATAGACAAACCTGTTTACTTAAGTCTATAGACATAGCCTATGGAATAGAGTGGTTGCTATTCATCTTTGTTCATATATCAAGTAAGATGTGACACCTTGAATATTAACTGTACTTTGTTCCTTATCCAAAGACTTCTATTTACAGGGTTCTAGTACCACATTTTAATGACAATTAACCAAACACACTGACCTAATGATTGACAGGACAATGGTCTGTCTTGTTAACATTAGTATCTAATGAAGAAATTAAAGGTCTTGAAGTTTCATAGGCTGAATATGAAAGGGCTGCAATGCAGCCCAAAAGCTAATTTTAACTGGGTCATCATTGCTACTCAGTGACAAAGGATTGAATGGGAAGGGGAAAGGGAATAAGCATCCATAGAGAGCCTATTATGTGCCACAAACTGTGTTAAGTCCTTTACAAATGTGATCTCATTTGATCCTTACAACAATCCTGTGATGCAGGTACTATTATTATCCCCATTTTAGAGTTTAGGAAGCTGAGTCAGAGTCTAAAGACTTTCACAGTGTTACACTGCTAGTAAATTTCTGAGACTCTATTTGAATTCAGTCTTCCTGATTGCAGTCCCAGATCTCTATACACTAGAAAGCTTTTATTCTTTTCATATTGACTCCCTATCACATTTCTCACAGTAGCTGGTTGAAACTTCTGCCAGTCTTCTCAAACCCCTTAACACTTCATTCTGAACAAACACCCTCTCCTCTTCCTTTACTGGGAATACTAAGGCTATCTGGTATGAGCTCCCCTAATTCATTGCTTCTTCATCACTCAACCTTTCAATTGCATAGCTAATTTTCTATTCCTTCTACCTAGTGTCAAAGAATGAAGAAGACTTTTCAATGTTTTTTCATTCCTTGTGCTCCCTGACTTCCTTACAGTATTTGACATGTTGTTTGAGTAATATAGTCTCTTCTGCCCTCCACCACATCTCTAGTTTCTGTTTCCACTTGGCTGTTCAGACATTGTACTCCCTGGTTCTTCACTCACCTTTCTGATCATTTATCAATCACCTCTGCTGGTTCTTCTTCCATCTTCAACCCACTAAACATGAGTGCTCCCCAGACTTCTGTCTGGCTCTCTTCCCTAGCTATATTCTCTCATTTGGTTAACCCTTGCATCACCATTACAACTATCACCTTTACAGAGAGGGCCCCTTAATTCCTATTTTCAGTAATAAACTGTTAGACTAATGTGCTCAAGCTTCTTGTGAAATGTTAGCATTGTGAAGGACTTTGGAAATAATTTAAGCCAATATCTTTATAAATGACTTTTTTTATTGATTATCTATCTATCTATATCTATCTATCTACTTAAATACATAAATATATTGAGGAAATTGAGGGGATTAGGGCAGTAAGTGGTAAATTGTGGGAATTGAGTAAACCACACCTACTCCATTTTATGGCCCAATTCTGGGGCTAGCTTTCTATTCAATTATGGGCCTAGTCCAATTTCTATCTTATGAGAAAATTCTAGTCAATTGTGGAAATTGGAGAAAAACAACTCATTGCAATGTTTGAACCTAACCCTGAAGAGCTTGGAAACTAGATCACCTCTAACTGCTGATTAGAGACCCTAAACTAAGGACCTAGGTTATACTGACCACAAAGCCAGTCAGATTTAAAGATTGGTACAAGGAGTTTTCTCACAATTGCACATTTCAAGTAACACACATATCTTGTCTGAAAACTGGCCTCATACTGATCAGTCAGTTATTGTTTCCATGTTCCTTTGATTGTTTACAGATACTTGGGGGGAGTGGGACACTGAATCCAGGGAATTGACACCTGTTTGTTCTCACATCCAACCTCACCTAAGTTGTAAAGCTCTTAATCTTTCATCCAATTAGAAATCAGATTATCTAATGTTATGTTGTTTTCTTTTAATTAATTGATCTTGTTTGATTGTTTTCAATGTATTAAAATCTGTCTCCCTCTGTACACTAGGGGTCCAGTGCCAACACTGAGGAAGGACTGGGCCAGCCAAGTAGGGGCCTGGTCAGAACCAAGAGGAGGAAGGGAATGGGACAGACACATTGGGACACAGACAGAAGAGGACAGAATACACATGGGGACACGGACAGATAGGTGGTACCCAATACAGAAGAGAGACAGGAGTGGGCCAGACAAACCAATACATGAAGCCAAGTAAAGGCCTCCTCTCTGGGTGCCAGAGGTCTCAAGCCAAACTGAAGATCAGCTGACTGCAGTGGTGATAATCTCTCCATTTTTCTGCTATCCCTTGGAACGGTTTTTGTTGATTTATCTGTTTCTTTTATTTCTAAAATTTATTTTTTATTTATTTTTTTGGTGATGATGGTGACACCAGAGGGTCACAGAGGGCCAAGCTGAGGGGCAGCAGCAGGGATGGAGAGTATCATACAGTATCATAAGCATAGTATCATTCAGTAAAATTAACACTGGTGTTGTTTTGGAATGTGGATTTCTTTCAGAATTTTTTATGGAAAGTCAAATATACATAATGAGAAACTACATATATTGAGAACTCTCTGTACACATACAAAGTATTAAGAAGCTAGTAACAAAAAGTTGTTCTATAATTTCTGGGCAGGAGGGTACCTAGAGCCAAGTGCTGCGTTCTTTCTGACCTCAGCTCTGGGGTCTCACTGCTGGCTTTGGTCCCAAAGTTTGAGATAACATTGATACCAAACCCGTACACTGCCATTGTTGTTGGCTTCCATATATTTTTAAATGTGTTTTTATTTCATTAAATAATTCTGAGTTACATATAAAACGTTTTTTAAAATACATTTTGGGTTCTAAATTCTCTCTCTATCCTTCCTTCCTTCCTTCTTTTCCTCTCTTCCTTTCCTTCCTTCCTTTGTTCCTTTGTTCTTTCGTTCATTCATTCCTTTCTTCCTTCCTTCCTTCTTTCCTTCTTTCCTTCCTTCCCTCCTCCTTGATAAGACAAGCAATTTGATATTGATTATACATGTGAAATCATGCATAGCATATTTCCATATTAGCCATGTTGCAAATCCATCTGTCTTCTGAGTTTTCCACTGATTCTAGTCCAAGCTAGCCTTGCTATTTAGCTTGCTCAGTCACATATTGGGGCTCCCAACTTCAGAAGCAGGCCCTATGAACAGACATATCTTACTTGTTTTAGGCTAAGTTCTCCTGTGAAATGACCTACTCAGAGGTCTAGGGATCCTCAGCCCCTGTTGACGCTCACAGCAGATGGGATTTGCTTTCAAGTTGGTCTCCTAGGGTTTCTGCTGAAACTTAGCACTCTGGCCTTGGCCCAGTTTCTTTTCTATGCCTACCAGAAACTGAGACCCCTAGGCTGCCTCCTTAATGTTCTTCCTGACTCAAGTCTCTAATAGTAGCTCACATTTACATAATTAGTTTAAACTTTCCAAAGCACTTTATTTATACTCATCTCACATGAGCTCAGTAATCACAATTCATGCCTGAATTAGGACTCAAATCCTTCTCTTTTGACTCCTAGTCCTGTGATCTTTCTACTACAGCTTGCTTTCTTTTTACCTACTTCACTTAACCCATTTCACCTATAGATGAAAGACAAGCTTGTGCAGGTAACACAGTAATGAACACTGGACAGTTCAAGGGAGTGAGGAACAGCTATGAGAGGTAGAAAACAATCGAAGTTAGAACAGAAAAGAAAGGGGGGACAATTTCGCTTGCTTCTTTCTCTTTCTCTCAGAGGCCAACATAACTACTTCTTAATTCTTTTTGGTTCCCTAATTATAATAAGCAGGAAAGTGAAAAGGAAGAGATAGAGGAGAAAGAGGGAGGAAGAGAGAAAGAATGCACCCTCAGTGGGCTGACTGGTGAGGTGAATCAATCCTACAGAAACTTGAGAATGGTTTCAATTTGATTAAATTTAACAAACTTTTGTTAATTAGCCCCTACTAGTACAGAACTCTTTGCTGAGTGCCAAGGGAGATACAAAAATAAACAACACAGGGTTCTAGCCCTAAGTCAGCTTTAAGGCTAGACCTAGGACTAATTGTTTGCTGTAAATTTAAAAAAAATAGACACAGAGATGTTTTCATAGGATCACAAATTTTAGAGCTGAAAGGGATTTTATCAGGTTTTTTTCCGACTTTTCTATTTCCACCTATGCCCTGTATATGTGTGTGTTAGTATATGTGTGTGTGTATACATATATGTGTGTGTGTGTGTATATACTTATGTGTGTATAGATTTTTTTCCTAATTAGAGAATCAATTCCCCCAACCACTTCCACCGAGCTTATCTGGGGTAAATATCAATGCTCTTGAATAGGTTTTCACACTAAAGTTTCAAAAAAGGAATAGAAATGAGTCTGCAATGCCTCTCAACTTTTGGCATATTTCTTAAGGCACAGGAAGCCTTCTAGATTAGAGAATCAATCCCATACCTTTAAATTGAAAGCAGATCTTCCCGAAGCACTCCCACCCCCACCCCAAATCATCCATTACAGAGATTTAACAAGTTCAGTCAGCTAGTAGGTCAGGAATGTGATATTATTAGTCTTGGAAAAAGGAAGAAAGCATTTCTGCCAGGCCATTGGCAGAGTCAAAACAACATGCCCTTCTAGTCAGAAACATAAATTGTGGCCTTTCAAGAAGATAAAGCATTTTTTTTAATGGGGGTGAGGGAGGGAGAAAAGAGAGGAAGAATCAATATTAAGAAAAACACAGAGCATTTTAATGGATAGATAACTGGACAAAGAGTCAGGAAACCTGCCAATGATTCACATTGAGACTTTTTAGGAGGGTCATTTAACACTTTCTGTGCAACAGTTGCTTATCTCCAAAGTGGGGATAATAATACCTACCCTTCCTACCGGTGATATCAAAATTTATGAGATGATAGACCCAATACTACAAACCTCAAGATTAAAGAAGGTCTGAAATGGTGTTTATTCAGCAGTGAGAGACTATTGCTGACCTTTTCTCTCTTTAAAGGCCAAAGGTGTGGCTATATTGAAGCATCCTTGAAAACTAGTAGCTAGGAATATCATTCAATTCATAAAGCACTTATCAATAATCTCCTCTGTGCCTAGCATAATGCTAGGCATTGTGATAGAAGGACAAAAATGAAACAATTTCTTCAGAAAAAAAAAGAAATTACTTTAGAAAGTTAGTAGAATGAGATAGATTCCCCTACTTCTAACTTGTATTGTTAGCTTTTTAGTGGAACATTAACTCAGGCTCTATAGAGATATAAATGAAATAAGAGGCTAAACATATAAAAAAGCTGAAGGCATCACCTCCTGCCTTCCTAAGTACCCAACTTGTAACCACATATTACTGTAAGCATTAGGCAGATGTAGCTCCGCAGTAATTTGGGAATCTTCAAAGAAAGTCATTGTATATAAGCTCAGAATGATTTATATAGCTTTAGGAGTTCAAGCTGACCAGACCATTTATACAAATAGAAACTTGCCCATGGACTTTTTGTAAAGTCTTTAATAAGATACCATAATTTTGGCCCAAATTTCCTGGAAGAATGAAGGAAGCAAAATCAAATGATTTAAAGCTCACGGGAACAGAGTAAGAGTCTTGCAAGGCCTCAGATAGTTATTCATTCCCCTTTCCCACTATGATTTACTATATAATTTATAATCACACCTGAACTTGTAGTTCTAAATCAGAGGTTATTTTTGATATGGTAACCGGAACCTGTAGAGAACTATTAAATCTTCCTTTAAGCATTCTTGAACTTTTCTATACCCTTTTGGAAGACTCAGAATAGCTTGAACCAGGCAAAGATGCATTCATATACATGAATATTAAGAGCTGTGTTAAATAGAAAATAGAAATTCTAGTTTCTTTAAAGTGTACTTTGAATGATATTAAATGGGATGCAAAATAAGAAAGCTTTTTGCATTGTACTTTTAGAAAAAAATATCTATGTATATAAATGCACAATGCATGTGTGTACATAAATGTGATATATAGAAAATGATAGAGAGATGAATGTATGTATTGCATAATATATGTATGAACAGTGTGTATCTATATCCAAATTGGTTTAAATTTGTTAAATCAAATTGTTTTTCAAATTTGATTTTAATTGTCATAAGATTATTAATAAAAAGCTGATTGTTTCAGTATTTGTCTTTAAAAATCAATTTTAAAAATTCCCAAACTGACATGTTCAGTAAAGTCTAAAGGGAAAATAAAACACCAAGTAAAAAAGATCAGAATAGATGAAATCACTTCAATTATGTGAAATTAAAAACCTTTTCTTTTGAAGTTTTACATAGTTTATTTGTGGTCTGGTGAAAAATTATCTTCCTGGATAAACATAATCCATAGCGCCTTTTAGTCCTTTTTGCCAGCACTGACATTTGCCTTTGCAGTGCCCCTTTCTTCATTCTGTTTTTGTGTTCCTTTCGCTACTTTCTTGATGTCTTTTCTTCTCATACAGAACATGCCTTGCAAGTCTGTGCTTTGGTTCATTTTTCTTTGCATAGTCAAGGGAATCATAAATCATGCCAAAGCCTGTTGTTTTGCCACCACTAAAATGGGTTCTGAATCCAAAGACAAAAATGACGTCTGGAGTTGTCTTGTACACCTTGGCCAGTTTTTCCTCAAATTTCAGTCTTGGGCACTGTGGCCTTCCTAGGATGAAGGACATTTATAACCATCTGTTTATGCTGAAGAAGTCTGTTTGTCATGTACTTTCTGGTTCTGATGGTTACAGTGTCATTCATGGTGGCGGCCAGCTCCTTGAACAGCAAGAGAGGGAAAGGCTAAAAACCTTTTTAACAAATAAAATTTACACAGTTGGAATCAAAAGAAATCATATGGATTACCAGAAATTTTGCATTTAGCGTCTCTGATAAAAGCTTAACATCCCAAATAAATCATCAAATGATAAGAAAAGTTTTCAAATTTAGAAATATAAACCATAAATAGCTATCTCAATATATTAAAAAGTGCTACTAATTGGAAAATTACAAATTGAATCAATTCTAATCTATTACCTATACTCTTCAAAATAGCAAAGATGAGGAAGCTCATTGTGGGGCTTTGGAAAGATGGGAATGCTAATTTACTGCTACTGGTTCTGAGAATGTATTCAACCAATCTAGAAAATAACATCGAATTATGTGAGAAAAGTTAAAATTTTTAAAAATATTCTGGGATCCAGAGATTACACTAACTGTGAACCAAGGAAGTTCCTGAGAATAAAAAAAAAAAGAGACCTATGTGTTAAAAAAAATATTCATAGCTACATTATCCGTGACAACAAAAACTGGGGAGCAAAATATTTGCTTAATGATTAACCTAGTTCTTCATGGCTTCAAGGCTAGCTCCCTGTACACTAAACCACACTGGCTCCATTGAAACGTATGGAACAACAAATATGAAGAATTCAGGGAAATGTGTAGGCAAGTTACATGATATAATGCAGAGGATACACTTCAGGAGTACGAGAATAACATATAAAACAACTATAACAATGTAAATAAAGTTATTAGGAAGAGGGAAAAAATCAGTTCTAATCTAAAGGTTCACATTAATACCGTATTATCAAGGTAAAGGGTACAACTCTTCTCTGGGATTAACAATTGACAAATTAATTGTCTCAAGGAAAAATACTCTTTAGAGGAAAGTGTTTCAGTATTTGTTGAGAAGTATCTAAACACAATGCATCAACAATTTTAGGTATCCTACTTTGGCCAATGCCTATGCAGTATCTATACTGTCACGAGGAAATGATTTTAAAAATCCATCTTATCAATTAATTGCTTTTCCTATATGATACTAATTTTTATTATAGTGTTTTGTTTTTCTTGAGTGATCACTTTAAATAAGGTATGATGTACCTCTTTATTTTTGAAGCAGAAAACTTTTGATCTGGCCATATTTGTCCTCATCACTCCAGGTCATCCTGGTGAGAACTTAATTTACTCTAGTTTGAGGGGGAGAAGGGAGGAAGGAGTCACCCATCTGCAAAACTTCCCTTTTCCTTTTTACATTTTCTCTTTGAAAAATAGGGAATCCAAGCCCAGGGAGCAAAAGCAAAGGTGCTGGCCCCTGTAGCGAGATTGAACATAATTGGATGCTTGTGTGTCAAAGCAGCTGCCATACAAAGCTGAGTATCTACACATCAATAGGAAGGCAAGTGGGTCAGAAGATAACCTGTAGTATCACGTATATAGGCTACATCTTCTTAAGGCTCTTCTTGGAAGCCAAGGAATTCTCTTGTTACCCAGTGAAGTGGATGTCTCTTATTAAGGGGGTGTTAATAATGGTGGACAATTCAACTGTGAGCCCCTGAGCCCATGGTAGTCTTCCTTCAAAGAAACTGAGAAACCTAAAGAAGCCAAAAATAAATCCCGGCAATGCCCAATACTATAAAAGAAAACATTTGAAAATATTTCTAAGCCCACTTCTGAGTATCAAAAAGTTGTCTGAACTCAAGAAGAGGGGGTGGGAAATAAAATCTCTGAACTGGTATAAATCAGTTACCATTATGCTATAATTAGATTATAAAATTTCTAGCATGTATTTTTCTCTTGGTAAAATTCTGATTAAGACAGCTGAAGTTCACTCACAGTTCATTCCCCGAAAGGCACTGAAATAAGATATGGATCAATTTCTTGACATAGTATTTAGTCAAGTTATTTAAAAATATTACTCTATGTATTTTGACTTTAATGCAATCTTGTTCTCACCCAAGAAACTAAACAATCCTTCAAGGGAAGAAATTGTTTATATTTAGTATCAAAATTTACAATCCAAATCTTTGATTGGCACCAAAGTCTTGTACGAAATCCTGTAGATAATGGATCCAGGTAGTGAATTGTACTTTTCTGCCTCGGAAATGAGACTTTGAAATTTTTAAATTTTTTGATACTTTCACAAAACTCTAACAGTATGGTCTTGTTGATAATAGGGAGTTATAAATCATGGCAGATTACTACTGTAAAACCTAAGTGCCATTGTAGTTACATGACACAAACCATCAGGTTGGGCAAATCTGAGTTTTTATTCAATTGCTTAATTCCAGGAATTAACTGAATTAACCTGTTACTTTGTTTTTGTGCAGTTCAGAGGTTTCAAAGCTACATTGTGGCCCATGATACTCCTGAGTGGGGCTCAAAACAAATTAAAATGTAATTGGGAAATTTAAAAAATATACAATAGAACACAGATAATTTTCATATGTGTTTTTCTAAGTCAATGTGTGGCAGATAGCTATCCTTGTGTATAGTTTAGTGACCCCTTATTCTATTTGTGTTTGATGGCATTGGTGTAGAAAAGTATACAAGCAACATTTCATTAAGTTTTAAGCTATCTATATTGTTGAAGTATATGGTTAGATCATAGAAATCATAGAAATTCAGAAGCTGAAGGAACTTTAAAAATCATTTAGTCTAATCCATATGTGAGTAGGCATCTTGCCTGCAACAATGTAGATAAATGGTCATCTATCTTCCATAAGAAGACCTCCAATAATGAGGAAAGCCTGTGCCTCCTGAGACAGCCTGTGCCACTTTTAAACATCTCTAATTGTTAGCATTCTCCCCTAATAGGAAGCTTAAATCTAATTCTCTGCAATTCACATGCTTTGCCCTTTGTTCTGCCTTCTGGTGCCAAGAAAAACACTAATTCATCTTTAACAAGATATCTCTTCAAATACATGAAGCCACCTTACATGTCCCTCCTCCCCCATGTCTTCTTTTCTTTAGACAATATCTAATTTAATCTCTAGTTTGTTAAATAAATCTTTTGGGGGGGGGAGGTTATGATTTCCAGTCCTTTTACATTTCTGGTTGCCTTCCTCGGTACCTTTTCTACTTTGTCAATATCATTCCTAAAATAAAGTAGTTGGAATTAAATACCATACTATGCATATGGTCTGATAAGCGAAGAGTATAGTGACATTTTCATTTCCTTCCTTATGGACACCATTTTTTTTTATTAATACTCTCTACCTAAGATCACATTAACTTTTTTACTTCTTTGACATTCTATTAATTAATCTGGTGCTTTTTGTCCTCTAAAACCCTCAAATCAATCTGCATGGATATTTTCTTTGCCTTAAAATATTCTTTATTTATACATGTTTTTTCCTGAACCCTAATGTAAGACTTTACATTGATTTATCCATTTATCTTTTTGGATCCAGATTCTATCCTGTAACATGCTATCTATATATTCCAAGATAGCATTATCCAGTCTTACCTTCAAATAATTTACAAAAATATTGAATGCAACATGGCCAAGGATAGAATCCTATAGATTACACTAAAGAGATTTTTCTAGGTTGACATTGGTCCATTAGTTGCTATTTTACATAGAAAATATGGGTTGGAGGGTGACTTCTTATACCACTTAAGTGGGATCAGGTTAGTCACTGTAATTTTTAAGCATTAAATTTTAATTGTTCTGTAACTCTGCTTCCTTTTTACATTGTTGTAGACATTGGACAGATTGATTCTTCTTACTTCACTTTGGATCAGTTCATGTAAGTCTTCCCATAGTATGAACCAGTCTTTATGAACTCATGCTAACTTTTAACGATCACCATTTTCTTAAGTGCACATACTTTGTCCCATTGATAATATGAGTTAGAATTTTGTCAGGCACAACAATCAATTTTACCATCCTGAAGTTTGAAGAATGTACCTTAATAATAGAAAACATTTTTTAAATTTTACAAAGTGCATGTATGATCTCATTTGTTCCTCATAACATTACAACGTAGCAATTTTATGCCTATTCATGAAGAAACTAGGCTTCAGCGAAATCAATGATCTTGTCGATGATTATCCTGTGAATAAGACAAGATTTGAAGCTATTTTTTTCAACTATACCATGAGTTCTCCTCTGTCTTTGTCACTCCAAAAAGTTTGGGACACATTAAATTCAACAAATATGCATTAAGTGCATACTGTCCTAGTCTCTGAAGAGACTAAGGCAAAAAATAAAAGTTTGTCCCCTCAAGGTGATTACATTGTAGGGTAAGGGAATCTATATGGAAAATTCAATACACAAATTCAAAATAATTTCTTTGGTGGAGAGGGACCCAAAACTTGGGAGATGAGGCAACATCTATTGTATAATGTATTCCTTGAGGTGTACTTTGAAGGAAGTTATAGATTCTATGAGACAGCTGAGGAAGGAAGACATAAGGGATGGTCTGTACAAAGGTATGGAGATGGGAGAGGGAACGTTATGTTCACTAAAAAACAAACAGAACAATTTAAATAGAATGTATTGCACGTAAAGGACAGTAATGCACAAGGATCCTAGAAAGGTAAACCGGAGTCAGATTCTGAAAGCCTTTAAAACTCAAGCCAACAAGTCTGAATTTATCTTGCAGGTAGAAGGAAGACACTGGGGTTTCTTGAACAGGCAAATATATGGAAGATGGTTTGTCAATGAGAGAGAGTGGCAGAAGAGACATCAGTTAGAAGACTGTGATAATAGTTCAGGAGAGAGGTTAGAGTTAACTGAGCAAGGGTGCTGACTATGTGAGTGGAGAAAGGTGGACACAGGTGAGCTGTATTGAAATGGTCTAATTAATAAAATGTTGAAAAATAACTTAATCTGTAAATACCAACAGTACTGTGGAATCTTTGCCATTCTATACAATTTTCAAAAGTCACTGACAAACACTGACCAATGACATAACTTTAATTTTTCTTGGGATATATTTTGTTATGGGCCTTTTAAATCTCATTGAGATAAGCTAGGTGCTTTCTTAACTTTTCCTTAATAATTTTGGGTCTTACCATCCCCAAGCAACCACTTTTGTACCAAACATAATTCTGAAGGTAATTTGGCAGTGAAAATTGAAACAAGAGTTGAATAGATATGCCTTCTTTCTATTGTCTTGTAGGATCCATCTATCCTATTCTTTCTCTGATTTTCCCCTTGCAAAACTAAACAGGCACACAAAAATCATTCTTAAACATTTTGAACTTCAGCATCCCTGATCTTTTCTCAAACTATTGTTCTAATCTTTTACATTCATCTATTATTTGCCTTTTCTTCCAACTTTAGTACATGCTTAAAAAAACATATTGGTCAGTGAATATCAACACCATTCCCTTTAGATAACTACCACCACCACCCCCAACAAGAATCACTTGTGTTTTATATTTGAGACCTAGACTCTGAAGGCCTTTAGAGAAGTTTAGATAATTCTAATATGTGCTGGAATTCTATTGGATATGTCAATAGATTTATCCAACAGGATTTTAGGTTTTTAGAATCCTACCTAACCAATATGGATATTTGGAAAAACCTGCATAATTTGTCATGTAATGCCTGTTTTAGAGCTAGAAAGTAACATAGAGGTTGTATAGTACAATGATCTCATCTTACAGAGGATGAAACAAATATTCATCTTAACTTCATGAAATGTCCCACAGGTAATAGAGAGGAGTCAAGATTTGAACCAAATTCCTCTGACTTTATGTCTAAGATTCTTTTTACTGTACCCACCAAAGTGCCCTCACATATATTTCTTAAGGGATATATAGAGGTTTGTTTAACTATTTTGTCCAAAGAAGAAATTACTTCAATGATACAGACACTTGATTATTTTCTAACATGTGAAACTCCTTGGTTATAGCCACATCACAATACTCTAATTTAGTAAGGTTTTTTTGTTTTGTTTTATTTGCCAAACCTGGGATTTAAATGATAATAGCAGGTTCAAGTGATTTAAACAAAAATCAGAAAAAAAAAACAACCCAAAGTATTGCTATAATTGTATAGAATTATAGTAATTTTTAAAGTTAAAATATAGTAGAATTTTAAATAAACAATAACTTGCATGTATGTAACACTTTATAATTTACAAAAGGCTTTCCTTATAATAAAATGAATTAACCTCAGTTAATATAGGATTTATTAACATACACAAATATAAATATATATGTATATACATATGCATAATATCTTATGGTTTCATAATACCCTATAAGTATTATAAAAGAGTGCATATCACCATTATTTACACATGAGGAAACTGAGGAATGTAGACGTTAAATTACCTACTTGTCTAAGGATGTAGACCTAACAATTATTAAGCTGATATATGAAGCAAGGTATCTTTTTTTCAAGACCAGTGATAATTTCTCTATATTTCCTATTAATGTATCAAGGATTCGTGAGTTTAAAGTAGAGTGAAGTAAATAAGCAAGCCATCCATCACTTAGTAAGTTTTAGAGATCTTATGTGCATGACCCATGGTCATACAACACATTGGTGTTAGAAGCTTAATCTGAAGCCAGTTCATCTCAAATCCAAGTCCAATAATATAAGGTTACTGTATTCTCTTGCTTCTCACCATTGCCTCAAAATCAAGCAGTCTAAATGCAAGCTGAGTAGTTGCTGTTAATTGGGACACATGTATTAATTTTTGTAGTAATACTCCCAATATCCTTGTCACTATTCTGCCAAGAAGGCTTCTATTAGTTGAAGAAGGAAACTAGAATGTACAGTGCACCCAGTAAGTTGATACTTTACATAAACATTCTTGTTCTAACTTTGGTTTATAAAATACCTGATCTAAAATCGCCAAAATATTTTGTTTCTCCCTACTTTGAGTTCTATTTGAAACATTCAGGACATTTTCATTCAGTTTTGGGTGGCATCTTCCATAAGAAAATGATATTTGTGTCATGAGGTTAGAGACAGAAATACCACTTCAAAATTACACATATTTGACCAATATCCCTGTAAATTGTACAAATCTCAAACGTGAACTTTGATTTTTAATTTGGCAAGACTTTTCCTTTCACTTAGTTTTCATGTCATTTCATTTTATGTTAATCCATTTTTCTCTAGTGTACTTAAAAAATAACCTATGACATTATTTTTTTAAAAATATGTGCAAATCTACATGTAAAAATATTTATAGCAGTTCTTTCTGTGGTGGCAAAGAATTGGAAATTGAGGGAATGCTCATCCATTTAGGAATGACTAAAGTTATAGTATATAAATGTAATGAAATCTTCTTATGCTATAAGAACTGATGAATCAGTGGATTTCGGGATGAATCAGTGGAAAAATAGACTTATATCAACTGATGCTGAGTGAAGTGAGCATAACTAGGAGAACATTGTACATAGTAATAGCAACACTGTACAATAATCAGCTATGCTTGACTTAGCTCTTCTCAGCACAATTCCAAAAGGCTCATGATTGGCAATGCTATACACATACAGAGAAAGCACTATGAAGATCGAAGCATACTGTTTTCACTTTGTGTGTGTGTGTGTGTGTATGCAAGCGCGTGCACTCACACATGTAGCTTTTCCCTTTGTTCTGTTTCTTCTTTCACAACATGACTAATGTGTAAATATGTTTACATGACTGCACATGTGTAATCTATAACAGATTACTTGCCATCTTGGGGAGGAGGGATGGAGGGAAAAAAAACTTGAAACTCAATATTTTATAAAAAATGAAGTTGAAAACTATCTTCACATGTAATTGGAAAAAAGTACTATTTAACCAAAATTTAAAAAAATAATTTTTTAAAAAAATATGCTAATTTATCCAAGATGACTCATTCTCTTATCTATTCCCCAAATACTGACTTTCTAATCATTAACTAATTGTCTCTGTGCTCTATTGACAACTTAGCCAACTTCTTGCTAATTTTTGCTGACATGATAGAGGCCTCTAAGAACTGGGCTAACCTTTCACTGTCCACTGAAGACCCACAGGTCTGAGGACAATTGATTGACCTGGCCTCTATGTTAGATAAAACCTCATCAGCGTTCCAAGTGATTTGCTTAATGAGGCATCATTAATTGACAACAGACAGGTGAACAGAGAAGTTCTTTATTTATTATGCTTCTGCCAAATCCCGAAGAAATGGAAGAAAGCAGAAAGAGCTGATATAATTATACCTAAATTTGTGACTCTTTTGAATCACATTGAAGGGAAGGCCCCACTGTCAGAAAGTCACATTTTATTGAGTCATGTCAGTGTCATACTTTGTCCATGGTGATGAAATAATTTGTGAGATTGCTGGCTCATGTTAGGAGTGTCAGTTATATTTTTCCAGGAGAAGATAAAAGCTGCTACAAATAAACTGATTATCTTGACCTGATTGCTGCCAACTAAACTCCTAGAATGGTCAGATATACATCAGGGCAGTAGTATCATCTTTCATTATGAAGGGCTGATTAAGAAGAGAGCATCCATCTATAGCAAATTAATTCAATCCATATTACTTTGTTTTAGATTTCTAATAGATTTAAAAAAATTTTTCCCCAATATTCATTTCTATGTGTATCCCCCTACTCAATAAGTCATCATTTGTGGCAAAGTTTTTAAAAGAAATGTTAAAAATGCAGTTAAGTTCATCAAAACTAACCAATACATTGAACTCCGCAGTGTATGTGTGTGTGCATATATATATGTGTACACATATATATATACATATGTATGTATGTATGTATGAGTGTATATGTGTGTATGTATGTATATATGTGTATATATATACATATATACATATATATATATATATATACATATATATATATATGAGAGAAAAAGAGGGAGGGAGACACAGAGAGACAGAGACAGAGAAAGGACCACACCCATGGTTTCCAACTTCTGTAAAGAAGGGCTAGAGGTATATTTTGTCTCTCCTCCCTCAGACCATGCTTGGTTATTGTAATTACACAATGATCTGTTTCCTTCTCTCTCTCTCTGTGTATGTGTATGCATATGTGTGTGTGTGTATATGCATATGTGTATGTTGCAGTCATTGTCTATATTTCCTAGCTCTGTTGATAGCACTCTACATAACTCCCAGATCTTTCAATGACTCTCTGAATTCTTTATATTCATTATTTCATATAGTCAGTAATTTTAATTTGTGTATCATACTTTCTTGAATCATTCCCCAATTGATGGATATCTAATTTGTATCTGGTATTTGCAAAACATAATGAAATCACTATGTTGTTGGATAAATGATCTTTCTGTCTGACTTATGTGGCTATATTCCTAACAGTGGGTCGACAAACATTTCTTAAATGGGTGTATAATATATAAGGTAGAATGTGAGCCTATGGAGCTGGAAAGATAAAATAAATAATTACTTCCTATTCTCAAAGACCTTATAGTCCTATGGGAGTTGAGACTTTCACAAATGACAACACAAAGCAAAATATGGTAATAGCAAAGGAGAAATTCAAATTACCATGAGAAATTTGATGAGAAAGAGACCATTTCCATGCAGTAAGGATAAGGAAAGGCTTAATGGAGACAGCAGCACCTGAGTCTGGCCTTGAAGGAAGGGAGAAATTGCCACAGGAAAATATTGTTAGAGAGGAAGAAACTATTGTGTGCATGGGGGAACGCTGTGAGTAAATGTATGGATAAGGGCAAGTATAAAACTATAGTGAGTAGTTCAATTTGTCCAAAATGTGGCAGTGACAGTCTAGTATAGAGGAAGAACCACAAATGTTCATGAAATAGACAGCAGATAGGAATACTTTCATCATGTGCCATAATTATCACTATAGAGTAACAAATTTGGAAAGATATCTTACCTGTGATAGGCAAGGGCTCCATAATTTGTTAATGATATCCTGAGCTCCAAGTTGTCCAACAATATGTTGGGAAATAGTGTGTGGAAATCATAAAACAAAAATAACTTCAACCCTAAGCCTAAATTACATAAAATAGAATAATATTGAAATCTGAATAGGAAAAACTGGAACAACCAGAGATTCTTGAAAATTTCCACTTAACGTAAATCCTGGAAGCTATAAGTAATTATAATAATGACAAAGATAAAAACGGAAAAAAGAAACTAAGGACTTTAAACAGGAGATGAGTATAATTAGAGTAGAATTTTGGAAATCTCTTTTTGAGTATGATGGCACAAATCTCACTAGCAGATCATTTATCCCAAAACAGAGTAACTAAAAAAAACCCAACAATGCTGATACTTAATATAATAATCAGAAACGGATATATTATCCCACTATATTTGACAGAAAGTATAAAAACATATCAGGACTTATATATAACTGTACCTGTGGTAGTCATTGCAATAGGAAGAAGTCTAACTGGAAAGGTCCAAACACAATAGCAGCAACAATAAATTCGATATATCAGTTTTACTTCATTGACTTGAGAAACAAAGACACCAAAAGAGGGAGAGAATTCCTGAAGGCTGATGTGGAAAATGTATGGTCTTTTACATCAATGGTGTTAAACTCAAATAGAAATGGGATACTAAACTATGTAAGGATCCCCATGGATCACATGTTTACTTAGAAAACCACATATTAAAATGATCTATGTATTGTATTTTTGTTTATTTAAACTAATAGTTCCCAATTGCATTTTAATCTTGTTTGGACCTGACTCTGAAGTGTTGTGGCCCTCACGTGGCCCACCTGTTTGATCTCTACTCTAGGTGGTCAGGATAAATTTCAACACAAAGAAAATGCAAACTGAATTGAATGGGAAACAGAAACCTGTTGCACCATCAGTATAATGAATGACAGAAGAATTATATCAAGGTAGGGGACTGAAACCTTAACTTCACTCAAAAACTGGAAAGCAGCAGGACTAGATAAAATCTATAATTATTATTTCATCCACTTCACAGTTGCACATGAATTGATAGCGCAGCAGTTGACCACCCTTGTCTCAGAAGTAAACTTGACCCCACCTTTTTTTAATAGAAGGTACCATCTAATTATTGCCAAAAAATGAGAATAGTAAGCCCTCTAAACATAGGCCAATTACATGCTTAGGTATTCTATGTAGAATATTTCACAGCTTACTTTTATCTCCTCTGTATGATTCTTGTATGTACTCAGGCATGTGCTGGAACTAGGAGAACTAATTCTCAAGAACAGACTGTTAAATTTTCAGTATGAGCATTCACACCTTGGAAATAGGTAACCACCACAAGTCAAGGCTTGATTTATTGTTTTGTCAATTGTCTAGACTTAAGAAAATGATAGAGAAAATATTAATAATGTAGATTAAATCTTTAAAGTGTTTTATGCATACATTTGTTTTTCTGGAGAGGCAGCTGTTAAATGTTTATTAGCACACCCCTGTATATGCCAACTTATTTATATATTGTTTTTCCCACTATAAATCTATTAATGTTTACAAGAAAATAATACATTGATTGAAGAACCAATAGTGTATGCCAAATATGCCCCAGCAGTAAAACAAACAAAAAATGAAACAAAAAACAAACCTCCAAAACCTTTGTAAATTCTGTAATTTTAAACAATTCAAAAATACATTTACCTCCACATGGTCTTTTTCAGTGATTGTAAAGTTTTTTTACTTAATCTCATGCTTATATGACTTATTCATGAATTAGAAGCATACCAGAGTATAAGGAGAATGCTAGAGTACACCCTCTATTTCAGGTCACAGGATAATTTGTGAATTTGAAGAGATCTCAGTGGCCATCTAGTCCAACATATACATAAGTGTAATTCCAATGATAAAATGTCAGACAAGTGGTCAGTTACTCTCCACTTGAAGACCTCTGAGAAGGAAGGGGACAGACAAGGGGAGGGAATAAACATTTATATAGCTCTTTCTATGTGTCTGGCTTTGTGCTAAGCACTTCATGCAAATATTATCTCATTTTATCCTTCAACAACCATGCAAGGTAAGTGGGATTATTATACCCACTTTGCAGTTGAGGAAAATGAGGTGAGTCAAGGTTTAGTGATTTACACAGGGTCACACAGATAGTAAATATCTGAGACTGAATTTGAAATCAGGTCTTTCTGACTTCAGATCCAGCAATCAATCCAGTGTGCCACTATCTGCTTCCCCTCCAAGGAGGGAGAATTCACCACTCCTTGATCTATCCCTTTCCATATTTCAATAGCTTTAATTATTTGGAAGTTTTTTTCCCCCTGACATTATTTAAATATGCTTCTTTTTACCTTCCACTCCATTGTTCCTGGTTCTGATTTTTGGGGCCAAATAGAACATGTCTAATCCTTCTAACACATTGCAACTGATCATATACAACAAAACTATTATGTTTTCCCTGAGACATCTCTTCTCCAGGCTAAGCATTCTGAGTTCACTCTATTAATTCTCATATGTCATAGACTCAAAACCCTTCGCTATGCTGGTGTTACTTCTCTCATGACTCTTTAGCTTATCAATGTGTTTTGTAAACTCAATGAAACAAGTACAATATTGTAGATGACATCTAATTAGAAATAGTGGTACTGTTGTACCTCTTAACCTGGAAGCTATAACTATCTTAATGCAGCCCAAGTTTACATTCACTTTGTTAGTTGCTATATCACATCGCTGACTCAAAATAAGCTTCTGGCCCAATAAAAGCCCCATTTTCTAGACCAACTACTATTTAACCATGCCTCTTCAGCAATACAGCAATGCCAAGGACAATTAATATAAAATGTGACCTTTCTTAGAGATATAGTTGAAATCCATTATGTTTTCCCCTACCCTTAAATCCACTATCATCTTTCCTAAATAGACCTACATATATGTTGCAAGTTAAAGTGAGTATCAAACCAAAATATCCTGTTAATCACTTCATATACATGGATGACAGGAAAACTACATAGTTCTAACAAAAACTTGTTCAACAACTCCTTCATTGAATGAAATATTTTTCCTCAAAATATTTTGTCAACTAGGTGGTACAGTGGGTCAAGAACTGGACCTGGAGGGGCGGCTAGGTGGCACAGTAAATACAGAACTGGCTGTGGAGTCAGGAGGACCTGAGTTCAAATCCAGCCTCATACACTTGACACATTTACTAGCTGTGTGACTTTGAGCAAGTCACTTAACCCCAACCACCCTCCAAAAACAGCAAAAAGAAAACTGGACCTGGAGTCAGGAAGGCCTGAGTTTCAATGCCTTGTAAGAATCTAGTCTAATATGATATCAGAATGGCCAGCTTAGCAGCAGAATAGTTCAACTTAGAAGTAGAACCACCCATCTAGCCCAGATAAAACACTGAAGAGAAAGAAAAATAAGTCCTATAGTTGCAGAAAAAAAAAGAAACAATGGGGTTGGGGTGGGGTTGTATTTCTATTATTGTGAGTTGCTTTGGTCACATATATTCTCTATCACTACACTTTAAGTATGTGCTTACTCTTTCCCGTGGATGTAGTATATACTGTTGGGAGAGTGTGCCCTGGTTTTAAAGGAGAGGACCATTTGGTAACTATTGCCTTTAAGTAAAGGATTTTGTTAAGAGTTAATTGAGCCTACTAGCTGAATGTTAATAGAAAACACACTGGTGGGGGCTCAGGAGTTATAGTATTAGTTATGTACAGTTATCTCTAGAATCCAATGCAGCAGCTATTTTTCTGGGCATATCTAATTTCTGAATGTGAGTGGTCAAAGGGGAGAAAGATCGAGCTTAGAAGGAGGTGCTACATAAGTTTAAAAATGCAAGCTTGCTTTGAAAAGAATAAGTTGAAGGGGAGAAAGAGGGAGGGAGGGAGAGACACAGAGACAGACAGAGACACAGAGACAGAGACAGAGAGAAGTTTAGGAGACATAATAACTCAAGTGAGAAATGATAGAAGCTTGAACTAAAATTGTTGCAGTGGGACTGTAAGAGAAGATAAAAGGGAGTGTAAAAGGGAGTAAAATTCAGTAAGAAATAGGAGCTGAATGCATAAATAGGAAAGATTAAAAGATGATTCTAAGATTTTAAGTCTGGGTGACTGGGAGGGTGCTGTTCTCAACAGAAACAGTTAGGTGGAAAGAAAAGTTTCCCAGATTTTGGACTTCTTGCACCAGATCTTATCATTGTTTGATTAAGTTTTTTTTCTTAATGCACATTTAATCAAATCTATTTGGTTCAAAATTGGTGCTTTAGTTCCATGATACATTAAAAAAGTGAATTTATCACAGCTATCTTCTACTTTTTTAGTCAATCATTCCATATTTATTAAACTCTTACTATTGAGTAGGCATTGTGCTAAGAGTTGGGTATACAAATAGATGGCCCTTGCAATCCAGGAATTTATAATCTAATGGGAGAGACAATATGCAAACAAATATATACAGAGCAAGCTATATATAGCATCAACAGGAGGTCATTATCAGAGAGAAGGCACTGGAATTAAGAGGGGCTGGGGAAGGCTTCTGGTAGAAATTTTTAACTTTTCAGGTAAGAAATGATTATACCTCTGCTAATACTGTCAATGAGGGAATTATATTGTCATTCCCTCAAATAAATCAGAATATAACCATTCATACTTGCCCATCCTATGCAATTGAAATAATACTGGATTTATGTTTAAAGAGCCTGAGTTCAAATCCCAGCTCTGCCATCTACCACTTGAATGAAATTTGGTAGGGAACTTTAGTTCCCTAGGGCCCAGTTCCTCAAATGCAAAATGAAGGAATTGATTGAGATAATTTCTCTTTCCCTTCAAATTCTGAATCTATGATCCTACCTTAATATGTCCTCCCATAAAATTAACCATAGGGAGTTCACCATATTCTGGAAATCATCCTCAAGTGGTCCTGATATGTGGGATTCTAGGACAAGATTTTCCATAAATTATTCCTGAATGTGACCCTGTGATCAACTCATCTTCCCCACAACCCCATTTCTATGTCGACATCCTTTATGTTATTTTTATATAACCTTGTTTATAGTTTGCTGTAGTCTTATCACTCCCATTAATAAATCTTTCTATTCCCTTCTGGGTGACCCTCAACTTCAGACACTTTTTAGATACTTTCCAAGACTTACAGTCATACAAACACCTCTATAAGAATATTGGTATAAAAAGATGGACCTTTGTTTCAGGATAAAGCTTAGGATTAGTAAAAGAACTTTCTTATTTTCCAATGGCAATACAGTATTGAATGGTAGCCAAATGAAAGAGGGAAGGAGGGAAGGAAGGAAGGAAGGAAGAAAGGAAGGAAGGAAGGAAGGAAGAAAGGAAGGAAGAAAGGAAGGACGGACTCATTATGTGCCAAGAACTGTGCAAAACACTGGGGATACACATTTTTTTTAAAAAGAGGGTCAGTTCTTGCCTTTGGAACTTCCATTTTAATATGGAAAACAAAGCATAAAGGGAAATGGTGGCCAGGACAGGGTATTTTGGTTCAGAACTCTTAGAAATGATGAGTGAAGGCACAGGGGAATTGATTGATATGTTCTTTCTAGTAGTAATGACAGCAATGATTTAATTATTGTTCTTGGGCTAGAAATGGAGGGGCCAGGGCTTATGGCAAGAAGATAACTGGTGTAGAATGTGCAACATTTCTAGGATTGACTAAATATAGTGGGCCATATGCTACATTCACCAATCAGGGACTGAGAGGGTTAAATTCCTCAGGGTGTGGTCCTTGTTTTATTCCAAGAGGTAAAACAATAGTCAAGATTGAAGGCAAGAAGCTGGCCAGAGTGGATTATGCAACATTTCTTGGTCTGGCTAGTGAAACAGCATTCTTCCCACCCCCCAACCCCAAGCTGGTTCTTGTTACTAGTTGCCAAAGGAAAAGCGGTAATTTGGCATCCATTATCCAAACAAAAAATTAATTTGGTGTATGATCACTTTAAAAAAAAAGAATGTGTTGACACTAGGCACTTGCTCATGTTGCTGACCCACAGAAGAATAACAGAGCAAAGGTTACTCTTTTAGAACCCGTCATATATAGCATCTCATTGAGCTTTTCCTTTAAATTACAAATAGTTGATAATAACCAAAATAAAGCTAGTTCGAAAAACCTAGTTTAATGTTAGTATCTTATCTTCCTTGTTTTAAGTTGTTATTGTTATCTAAGTATTTTCTTCAGTGTTAGACTCTTAAATTTTTTTAAAGTATTTCAGAAAATGGTTTTATAAAATTCAAGCCTATGTGACAGATGTAATTTTACTTCCTACTGCTGTTAAATGAAAGTGATTTATCCCCCTTCCCACCACTCCCACGTGTACCCTTTCTGTGTTTGAAGCTTTTGCTAGTTAAGCAGCTTTACTGGTCAGCTCTCAATTCAGTCTGCTAAATTATATTTATTACCTCTTATATTGATACAATTATTATAGATAGGAAAATTGCATACCACGTCTAGTGCTACTAATACGCTCCTATCACTTCTTGGAGCATCAATAGAAGGCTGACTCAAATCATTGGGGAAAAATGGTTTGAGGCAGAGACTTGGGAGGTGTTTTACAAAGGATGATTCCTTAAAAGAGTCATTAGTCTTTGGAGTGATAGATTTCCAGATTTCTCTTCCCTGTTCTGTTTGTTGTTCTAGACCATTCATTGTGATTTAATAAATCGTTAAGTGGATCTCAACATTACCCCCAATTCTAAAATGGAGATTTTAGGGGGCCAATTTATTTAGTATTTATTAAACATTTATTAATTTATCGAGTGTTTATTAAACACTTGCCATATACAAAGCAAATTTCTAGGTGTTGGGAATACAGAAATAGAAATAAAGAGGTTTCTGTTGTCCAAGAGCTGACATTCTACAGAGAGATAGAACATATATTTTGGGAAGAAAAGAGAAGCAATTTCAAGAAGGGGATGGTGCTAATATTTCAGGAAAGCTTTTGCAATAGGACTGATGAAATTTAGAAAAAGCTTTCACTTCTAATGCATATTTATGTTAATGGTCAGTGTAAGAAAAGATTTTTTAAAAAACTAGAAACAAATGATTTCAGATTAGAAATGTAAACTTAGAAGGCCACTGGAGGCCTTGTAGTCTAACCACATCATTCTAGAGAGGAAGAAATTGAAGCCCAAAGACATAAAATGGCTGGCCCAAGGTACACTGGGTAGTAATCATCAGAGGTGGCATTTGAACCCAGTTCAACTGACTCAAGCCCTATACCATGTTGTCTCCAATAAGTCAGGTCTTTTCAGTAGGTAACCTTGGCATGATATTCAAGAGAAGCAGTTTAGTTGATATAGAGTAGACTATGATCAATTCAGAAACATAAATAAACCAACCACTTGACTGATCGGCCCTTGGAGGTCAGTCAATATAGGCCCAGACACACCTTTAACACTAGATAACTATCTGTTTGCGTTTAGTTTTATTTTTTTGAAGATCATTTCTTTGGTGATTTTCTCTAATTAGCAAGATTAATTAGTGTATAGTTAAGTCACAAAGGAAATTTGAATCATACATTCTTAGAAATCAATGAACTTTTCAAGGCTTCAGAGGTATAGAGTATAGCATTTATAATGGGCCCTTATGTGGTTTCTATACCAGTTGCCCAAAGCTCTCTCCATTTCTAGAAATATATTTGATTGAATATAAAGAGAATTGGTTTGTAGAATCAGGATTCCCACTCAGGGTCCATCCAATTCTGAAGTTGAGGCTATTCCTTTCCTGGGAAAGGGTCATGACCTTTGGAAACTGGTTTCATAATTGGCAATATTATTTTTACCTGTAGCTTTAGGAGAATATTTAAAAGTTTATTCATCTACAGAATTCAGAATAATGAAGCTATGCATTGTTTATTCCAGAAACATACACGTAATTAATAAAGTAACATACAAGAGTCTAGAATTTAGCCAATCAAATATTTAAACATCTTATGATAAAGAGCCAAAATATATTTACAAAGAAAAAACAAAAATAACAGTTTGCACAATGGATAGCCCACTGAAAATGCATCATTGTCTTAGTTATAATATGCCATATGTTAAATTGAAATGAAAACTATATGACAACTAATTTTTAAACACAGATTCTTTCTTTGTTTTGACATAGCAACAAAGAATTAGACCAGGCTACATCATCAGTTTCTGTTTGGACTCAAAAGCAGTTTCTGGTTCCAAGGCACAGATCCTGTAAAAGTGTATTCCAACCCCACACCCCCCACTATTATTATTTTTCAATTTGCTGGAATCATTATTTTTGTCTCCATCCTGACAACTTTTTTCTAATGGTTATGATAACAATCAGTCACAACTAATAGATTTTAGTTTTAATATGTTAACAACTGAGTGCCGTTACCTTACGCTGACAAGTTATTTCCTTTGTAGTCACTATTGTTACCTGTGCTGCTGTGCTGATATGACATCTCTTTGGTTCCTTCCCCATGTTACCATGGAAATAATTTATTATTGTTGTCAAGGATGGACAGTCCAAATACATTTTAAGCAGGGATAATGTGAAAACTTTCAAAAATACCTGTCCTGTCATTTTTGTATAGTGCCTTTCAAAAAGCATAGTATTTAATTTTTATTATTAGCATCCTTACCATTAAAAGTTTTAGAACATATTAAAAAATTTTTCAAGAACATTTTACAGTTGATTCTTTTCCCCAGAAACTACTGCACAGTCTTGGGTTACCCTTACCAACATCATACTTGGAGAAAAGCTGAAAATGTATTTCCTGTGCTTCTTGCTTAGCAGGCCTTAGACAACGCATAACGATAGTGACAATACTTTAAGGCTGTATCTGTCAATGGCAGGTACACTTTAAAAAATGTATATTAAGTGTGAATTCAGCTAACCCATGTGTTTCAGTGTATGTGTACACATGCGTATGCAAGACTTTTATTAGTCAAGCAATTGAATAGTAAACTATTCTATAACCTATGACTGAATTCAACTTGCTGTCTTAAAAATTAGTAATTGACAATCATTGCTTCCTTATCACAAAATGTATGTGCATAAATGAGCTAATCATGGCTTATTTTGAACATTTTTCTCTTTTTTTTCTTTTAACCATTTGGTGAGGCTTTAAGATTTCTTTTTGAATATTTAAATGCATAGCGTTCTGTATGCATGTTTATGATATATAGGTCAGGATGTTTGATTTCTCTAGTGTAGGGAATTTAATCACTCTAATGATCAGCTGCTCACCTTTCTTATATTTTTGCTAGGGCACTAAGTAATTGAGGTTTTCTCAGAGACATACAGCCAAGAAGTGTCAGAAGTAGGAATTGGGCTTGGTGTTCTGAGCCCAAGGCCAGCAATTTATATACTATACCATACTCCTATACATATGTGTATAATGCAGTATTAAATATATATATATATATATATATATGTACACATACCCCCATAGAATATATGTGTATACACATGTTTATTTGCATGTAGAAGCCATTGCGTGCCCTTTTCATATATGCATATACACACACACACATGTATGTTTATGCACCTGTGAACCCATGCACATGTTGCAACAATGCATTTATACATGTGTGTATGCACTGTGTGCATGTGTGTACATATATGCACATTTATATATGCATGTATATTTTGATGATTGTATAAAACTTTGAAAATGTCATGGATATTAACAAGAGGAATTTTTAAAAGTGAACGGTTTAAATTTCTCAGTTAATATGTCCTGATTTTTTTTTATCTCATAAAAATTTCATAGGAAACAGAAAGAGAAAGAAGAAAATTGAACAGGCCTTTATATAGAAAACTTAGGGCTCATTTACAAAGTTGTCTTTTTGCTGTATTGAAAGACATGAAAATGGGCACTGCTATTGCAGTCAGTGATTCCCTCACATCTTCCTGTGACTGAGACTATGGAAGTGAATGGCATTAAAAGCCTCAGTTCTGATTGAAGCTATGAGCATAGTGGGTGCTTTCATTATATTTTTACAATTTGATAGATGTTCTGGGCTTTAACACTTGTGGTTTTTTAACTAACTGCAAGTTTGACAACTTCACAATTTATGGTGTGCTTCTCTAGGGTCTGTTCATTTTTAAAGATTCCCCTTTAAAATAGAGATTTGTAATTCAGTACTTTCCCCCTCTCTGTCATATTTGGGGAAGGGGGAGTGGGAGAATAATGGCATGGGACTTGGGGGAAGGGAGGGAAAAGTATTTTGGAACACCATTCTGATCAGACTGTTTTTCCTCTTCTCCAGAACCCTGTAGATGGAGCCCTGCACTAAGAACC
>CM053582.1:470974154-470986161 GCA_028627135.1 Pseudochirops cupreus
AAGATAGCACCTAAGAGTTTTTCTTCCCCACTAGTGCACTGTCCTTCTCATTTGCATTTTATCGTTCCTGTTTCTTATGTAAATCCAATATATGTAGTCTTCTTTTGGAGGAGTTTAAAAGAAGAAAAGTAGATAATGGAACAATATATTTGGAGTTGAAAGGGATTGTATGGGTTATTCCATTCTATCCTGTTTTATAGATAAGTAAATTAGGACCCAGAGAGTTTCAATGATTAGTCTAAGGTCACACAGGGAGGAAATACTCTATTTTCAAACACACATCCTTCGACTGAATCCAGCCCTCTATGTATTGCATTAAATTGCTGAGTCATCTAGATTTTTATTAAACATAGATTATATGAAACTCATTTTGCTTCATGGAAAGGTGATAATTCTTAGGTGAAAAGGTATTAAGGTTATCAATGAAATTTCCATGGAGCTTTTCTCTTTGTAATTCTATTAGTTCCAAAAGAGAAAAATCTCTCTCTCCCTTACTGAGCTGACATCTAACAGCCAAGGGCCTAAGATTCTCAATGACATCAGTGACTCAGGTGCCTTTAAATTAGGGGGTTATGAGTTTTGTACTTCACAAGATCATGTTTAGCCTTAGGAGTCTACTCAGTGGACAGAAAACAATCTGATGGAAAGGCCTTAGCAGCAACCCAGATGCTTGCTAGAGGCAACAAGGTATCTCATTTTCTTAACTAGACTAGAGTACTTAATGTAGATTGAAAAATCTCTGCTTTTAGAATATTTCATTCCTAAAAAGAGACATGGTATTGTTTCTTGGTCAATAAAATAATGCATTCTAATATTATAGCATCACAATAAATTCATCATTTGAATTCATACTGGTAACTACAAAAACAATATGGTTCCTGATTGAATTATTCAAGCTCTTATTTTTTATGTTTCAATTACAAACAATGGAGGGGGGAAGGTGAATGATAAATAAGCAGTGTTTCTATCAGTGATATGAAAGGCAGTGATTGAAGCACAAATATATATTTTGAAAAATTCAGAGTCAATTCATATATTTAAAGATTAGGCATTATTGAAGTTTAAATGGATGGTCACTATATTTGAAACTTCCCGTATAAGAGAAAAGAAAATAAATTTAATTCTTTGAAACCTTGACCTCATTCAAAATGATAAAAGTATAGAATTTTGAATTAGATCTATTCTTTTTGCAGTTGATTAAATATTCCATTTTTAACATTGACAACATGCAACAATGACTATAATATAATTGCTATTTAATTGTTTAAATACTTAGTTCAGTTTTGAGGGGGCTATGGGGTCATGGTTTCATTGGCATAGGTATGCCTCCATCATTACACATCTGAACTCCTACACACCTTCTCATTTTATTTTTTGTCCTTTTGCCAACAGCTTGTAATTTCACCAAACTCCCTTCATTGACACATACTTCACAGAAACATAAATGAGTAATTTTAGAGTGCTTCCTTAGATTCAAAAAGGTTAGGTGATTTGCCTCTGGTCACACAGCTGGTAAGTTTCAGAAGCAGGATTTGAACCCAAGTCTTCCAGATTCCATATCTAGCACTCTACCCACCACCCTGTGTTGCTTCACTTCCTCATCTATATGACTCTTTTAATATTTATTCGATAACAATGAAGCACCTGGATTTTCTCTTCCTTATCCTTTGCTTTCACCACCTACTAATTCACCTCTTTTTCTATCTTCTTGTTACATGTGTTTGATATTACCTTTTTCTATCACCTCTTTGGTATAAGTCAGCTTTGGTCACATGATACAACTTCCTTATGTCTGCTATAGATACTTCCTTTGCCCTTTGGGTCACAAGGAATGTATTCTGAAAACTTTAAAACATGGTATACAAATGTGTTCTTATTTTTATGTTACTGATGATACCATGGAATGTCTAATACTAGAAAAAAAAATTATCATCTCTTTATCCTAACAATGACATTGTGAAGTAAATGGAGGTCCTCATCATCTCTTATAAGAGTATTCCAGGGGCAGCTCCTCTCCTCTCCTTTCATCCCTCTTCTTTCTCCAAGTTATCTACACAGATGCCAAGAACAACCCTGACAATGTCACTAAACTATTTGAGAACTTCCAGTTCCTCTCCTTGGTATTTAACAAGCTTCACGCCTTTTCCACCTGGTCGCAGGCAGGATGGCTCCGGCAAAGAAGGGCGGAGAGAAGAAGAAGGGACACTTGGCCATCCACGAGGTGGTGACCCGGAAGTACATCATCAACATCCACAAGCGGATCCACACGTAGGCTTCAAAAAGCGAGGTCCTTGGGCTCTAAAGGAAATCTGCAAATTTGCCATGAAAGAAATGGGAACGCCAGATGTACGCATTGACACCAGACTCAACAAAGCTGTTTGGGCCAAAGGAATAAGGAACTTCCCATACCATATCCGAGTGCGTCTGTCCAGGAAACGCAAGGAGGATGAAGATTCACCAAACAAACTGTATACGTTGGTTACTTATGTGCATGTCACCACTTTTAAAAGCTTACAAACGGTCAATGTTGATGAAAACTAAATTGAACTTCGTTTAAATAAAGTTATAAAATGTCAAAAAGAAAAAAACCAAGCTTTACGGTATGGCCTCATTCTACCTCTCTACATTCATTACAAATGAGTGTATGATGTTCTCCCCAGGGGTGGGGAACTCGAGGCCTCAAGGTCACATGTGGCCCTCCAGGTCCTCAAGTGCAACCTTTTGACTGAATCCAAACTTCACAGAACAAATCCCCTTAATAAAAGGATTTGTTCTGTAAAACGTGGATTCAGTCAAAAGGCAACACCCAAGGACCTAGAAGGCCAGAGGTTCCCCACTCCTGAATCCAGCCAAATTGACCTACTTGCTGCTCCCCACATATATTACACCCCCCATTTCCCTGTCTTTGCACAGACATATCAGAAATACACTCCTCCTCACCTCAACCTCTTAGAATATCTACCTTCCTTCAGATCTCGGATAAATGCTACCTCATGTGTTAGACCTTCACAGATTCTCTCAAGTGCTGATCCCTCTAACCCCTCTACTTAGTTTATATTTTTTGGTTTTTTTTGTTTAATAGATCAATATTTTTCACACCACTTGTCTAGTTTGGGAAATTGCATGCAGATTTCTGTCTCCACCCTGCCGCAAAGGTTATCCTATAATAAACCTCCTTTGGACATATAGGTCTTATATGTGTATTTTTAATAGATAAATATTTTTTAAACACCTACCATGTACCAGGCACCGTGCAAAGCACTGGAGATTCAAAAAGAGGCAAAGGACAGTACCTGACCTCAAGAAGCTTACAATCTAAGAGGGGTAAGAGAGAGACAACAGGCAAATGACAGAGCAAGTCATATACAGGACAAAATGAAGTAATTAACTTAGAGAAGGCCCTAGAATTAAGAGGGGTTGTATATTCATAGCTATCTCCCTGCATCTATTCCCTTTTAGATTCTTAGAGGGCAGATGCTGTTCAGTTTTTATAATTGCATTCCCAGTAGTTAGTACATAGTAGGTGGATAATAAATGCTTATTGATTAAGGGTTAAATTCCTATTTTACAGATGAGTTATCTGATGAAGGAGAAGGTTACTTACTTTTCTAAGTTCATTCTGTTTGTTGCACAGAGGGTCCCTTCATTCCCATGATCCCCTTTGATAAAATGATGAACTAAATTGTGCTAATATAATCATGAATTCCAATAGGTTGGTATGCTAGCTTTCCCAGATAACAGATTTGCATTTTAGCCAGAGATCCTATCAATACTTCCTTAAGCCATTAGGGATAACTCTACTGGGGTCATTTCAGATAAGGCTGGATAACTAACAAAATATTTTTGGTTGACAGACCTTTTGGAAAATTCACTTATAGCACCTAAGTAGCTGTTCTTCCTTGAAACAAGCTGTTCTTCCTTGAAACAACATTAAATAACACATTATTGGGGGGATCACTGATCATTCCCAAAATTTTGCCCTACCTAGACTATCTTATCTCAGTAGAGTTGTTGCCTCACTCAACTAGAAAATCTTACAAAGAATTTAATCTAAGATGAACTCTAGCCCATTATGTTCCACTCTACCACATTGGAGAAGAGGTAGATCATTTGTCTAGATTGCCCAATGATGGGGTTAATTTGGAAGAAAAGGACAAGATAAAAATCACACCCCAAGCCTTACCTTAGAATAGGCACACCTCTCATTATAATATTCATTCTCTCTCAGTATTTATTAACCAATCAGAGTAAATTGCCAACCTCAGGAAAACCCATTCTTCCAAGGGCATATAAGTGTCAAGTGGGTTCCATGAGATGTGTTTGGCATTTGGGAGTGCCATTGACCCTTTTTATTAATTACATACTAGCATGATTAGTAAAATGGTTAATTCCCAAGAAACTATGTCTCTTGGACTTTTTTATACATTACATCCTAATATTTGAGGCTATTCCTCGTTATTCTGATTGCTGTCTCACAGGTGTGTACTGCATCCATTCTTTCACAGATCATTTTCCTTGCCCCAAAACACTTCTTCCTCTCTGCTAATCTATACTTCAATCTCTTTTCAAAACCTAGCTGAATGCTCATTTTCTACCAAAACTTTGTTTTTTCATTTCACTGAATTCCAATAACTTCCCCTCCCCTCACTAGAAAAATGTGATTTTGCTGGTCTATGGATCCCCTGATGAGGTATACCCTCTTCCAGTGCACATCAGGGCCTATTCTACCACTAATCATTTTAAGAAAGCTACCTGGGACATCAAGAAACCGTCATCAGCAAGAGGCTTCTCACAGTCTCCCTTCAGCACAAATGTCTTCTCTCTAAGGCCAGCTTATAAAACCTCTGTATATATCTTTGTGCCAGGGTCAATAAATCTTTAAACTCTCCAAAGTTTCCCAGAATTTCTGATCTTTGTAGTTCTACATTGCTTTCTTATTATATTTCTTAGAACAAGGCTTTGCTTCTTAGAATTTTGTTACTTTCAAGTGGCACACTTCTCACTAAGAGGAAAGAAAACATTGATATTGCTTGCCATGTGCATGTATACATTTATACATATCTATGTTGATAAGCAAGGTCTTGCTAAGATTTTAGTGCTTTGGGAAATTATTCCTCTTCCCCTAAGGAAATGGTTTTAGTATCTAAAATGTAAAATTCCCCAAGCTGGGAATGGGGAAAAAACAAGCACCTCCTAAGCCTTTATCTTCTCACCTGAGAGAGCAGAGGTCACTTTTTGTTTGTTTGGTTTGTTTTTTTGCATTTGTCACATTATTAGAATGCAGTCTTTAAATGTTACCTACCACTTGCTTTTTGTCTCTAAACTTAAAAACAGTTAAAGTTTCAGGCTCTTTTCCTTATAACTTCATAAATATAGTGCCGTTGTGCTTGGTATCATAGGTGAGACCCTCTATACTCCCAATATTAGCTAACTTTGAATAAAAGATGGAACTTTCTAGTTCCATACTTCTATTGCACAATCTCTACACTCCAAGTTCCCAAAGCATAGATATGACAGAAGAAATAGTAGATAATATCTTCTTTCTTCATCATCCTCGAACTCTTAAGAAGGAGGAAGTAAGTTAACATAAATCTGAGATGGAAATTGTCCTTATGCAAAAAGAGAAAGTTGGGAAATAATCTTTGGAGTTTTCATACCACTTGTCTAGTTTGGGAAATTGCATGCAGATTTCTGTCTCCAGCCTGCCACAAAGGTTATCCTATAATAAACCTCCTTTTGACATACAGGTCTTATATGTGGATTTCCAGATATGTAATACCTAATAATAGCTTTTTCACTGACTTTATCACATGCCTGGAATTCACTCCATCTATGCTTGTCTCTTCAAATGCCTGATTTCCTTAAGGATGTACCTCAAGTGCCACCTTTTATTTGAAGCCTTGACATGATTCTCCCTAGGTATAAGAGTACTCTGCCTCATAGAAGAACTATGTATGTATGTATATAATATAATATGTGCATATTATGTATGTACAAACTTATATACATATAAATATACATATGTACTAATATGTCTATTATTACACATATATATACATGTTGTTTCAAACATTAAAATCTAAATTATTTGAGAGCAGAAACAGAATTTACCCAGTTGCTCATTTGACAAGGCATTTGCTGTCAAAGAAGAAATTAAAATGGGTGAGAAAAATACATAGTCTCCTCATTTTTAAACTCTTTAAAACTGAGGAGCCCTTATGCCAACTGCTATAGTGAGAGGCCCCACTTTAATCATATACATACTTAGAAATGTACATATAATTTGCTCTATAAGCCCTTGAGGAAAGGGAATATCAAAAATTAACTTTACTTTCACTTTGTTGTTTTGTGTTTTGCCATTGTTTTGTATCCCTAGAACTTAACACTCTATTTGCCGCATAAGTGCCACTCAATAAGTGGTTGTTGATTAATTGGTCACCCAAGTTCAGACATCCAAGGAATATCAGAAGTGGGACTGGATCTCAGGTCTTTTTGTGTTGTTTGTTATACTGTGTAGTGCCTGTTCTTAGTAACAGAATCTTGGAACTGGATGGAAATCTAACCCACATACCTATGTTATGAAGGAATCCCTTTATACAGCAAGCCTTCCAGGTGTTTATTCTGAAAGTCCATCCCCATGGGCCTGGGTTAGAAAAGACTCCCCACCACAAGGGGTGTGCCTCTTTCCTCTTCTACATTTGTCCTTTTTGCTGACCAGGGATTCCCAAAACTCATCTGGGCTGCTTGTTTCCTCAAATGGTTTTGATAATATCAAAGTTACCAACTTTAATAATTTGAGTGAGACAGGAAAACCAGGCCTTACTATCTGCCCTGCTTCTAAGCTCTGCTGTCTGTTAGCCCTGTCATTTGACATACTGGACCTAAGGATCTCTGGGCCTTGCCATTTATCCTTATGCTATACCCATAGGACTTGAGGGCATTTGTATCAACCCAGAACCTTAAGTTTCTTTGATATGTTGTCTCCCCCAATTAGAGTGTAAGTTCCTTGAAAGTAGGGACTGTCGAGTTTAATTTATTTGAATGCCCAGTTCATAGTACAATGCCTGGCACATAATAAATATTTAATAAATATTTTTAAATTAATTCATTCATTGTTTGCAATACCATATCCTAATTTCCATGCTAAATTATCTTTATATCCTTCACAAATGCCAACTTCTCTTGTCTTAAGAACAATTTACACAGATCTATTGAAGACACATTGCCGTCATTTTCTAAAGCTCTCTTTAAAGATTCCAGGGCATCTCCTCCTTCCAATTTACTGCCACATCTAGAAATAGGAATAAGAAGTCGTTGGTCAGTTTCTTAGCTTTATTCCTGTTACAGAAACATGACAATTTTGCAAAAGCTAATTAAAGCCTTCCTTCACTTTGGACTACCCTAGAATCAATTGAGTTCTTCTTGAATATCTCTTAAATCAAGAAAGATTTATGAGGTAATATCTTTTCTAGTCATCACCTTGCTCATTCCTCTAGAATGATTTTCTGGCCCTTTTTTATTTGAGGAAATTGTACATCCTAATTATTGTCTAGGCAGACATGACTGAATTCATTGCTGAAATATTTATATAGAGAGTGAATGTATGTGTTTATATGTATGTGTATACACTAAAGATTATTAAATATACTTAAATTAAATTTAAATTTGTTCTCTCCAATATAAAATATATACATACATTTCAATATACATGTCGTCCCTTGGTTTATAATAATAATAGTAGCAATTAGTGAGCACGTTCTACAAACAATTACTTTTAAAGATACAATTGAATTAATTTAGATTGAATTTCCTAAGTTATACAACAGTTCTGACAAGTCAGTATGATGCCATGTGATGAGTACTGAACTTGGGTTCATGTCCTAACTCTAACTTCTGTTATCAATGTGGCTTACATATGTCACTTAATCTTTCTTGATCTTGTTTTCTTTTATGTAAAATTGTGTTAGGTTAGATTACTTTTAAAGTCTCTTCTAACTTTAAATCTATGATCCTAAGCCACTGGTAATTGTGACTGAATTATTTAAAATGTGTATTTTCTTATGTTTGAAGACTTAAAGGCTAAATCTATAATACAATTTGTAACCCTAGATATAAACACATGATAATCACAAAAGTACCATCAACAACCAACCTTAAAATAGACCACACACGTTGGTTGGTTGTTGTCCTTGGTTCTTGGAGAGGACCAAAATGACATCACTATGGTAGAGTTGAGTTTTAGTGTGTCTGACTGTGGCTGATCAGATCAATATGAGCTCCTGAGCTCTGAACACTCTACCACAGATCAGACGCAAATAGTCTACATCAACATTTGGGGTGTATTCTCTAAATTTGCATATCCTGTGTTTTCTTTGAGCTATTTCAATTCTGCTTTGCTCACAGAGCATAGCACCTCCTCTGATGTGGGCATGCCATGCTGAGGAGTCCTGTGTCAGTGTCTCCTATGTCACAGTCAGTACCAAAGTTCTTAAGAGAGTCATTGAGAGTGGCCTTGTATCACTTTTTCTGACCACCATATGAACACTTGCCCTGTGTGAGTTTTCCACAGAAGTCTTTTTGGCAAACATGTTTTACATTCAAATAACGTGGCCAGCCCATTGGACTTGCTCTTGTGCTGACCTCATTGTTGTATGCCTGTGAAACCTGGACAGTATACCAGCGCTACACTAGGAAACTGAGTAGCTTCCATTTGAATTATCTTAGGAAGATTTTAGAGATCACCAAACAGCATAAGATATCAGATACTGAGGTCCTTTCTTGAACTAAAGTGCCAAGATCACACGTGTAGAAATACTCATAGGCTGTTAAACATTTACAATTTTTCATATTCTCATTATTTATGTTAAGACAACTTCTAGGTAGTTCCATATCACAGTCAAATGATATCTCCATAAAATTAGTGACTTTTAAACATTATCAATAGCACCTTTAAAGAAGTAAAATATGAAAATTGGGCTGGTAGAATATCCTGAATTATGAGGAAGCACCTGATGATACCTCAGGATAAGTGGTACGACAAAATGCCTAGGGTAGTAAATTAAGATCTCTAATAACATGTCTCAGACGACTCAATAACCTTCTCACAAAGCATTTGATTGGGAAGGCTGTCAGCTACTATTAGCAAAAATACTTTATGCAAATGTATTTATGAGATGAGAGATTTTGTGTATGTCTGCTGAGAACTAGCTGGGAGAGAGGCGATGCTATGATATAATGCTTCTGTTTTAATTCATTAGGAGTCAATCTGAGTGTTTTGTTCTTTTTGAGTTACCATCCTTATATGGTGCAATGATCTCTAACATGTGGTTTACCACAGGAGTTCCATATCAATAAACCATTCTGAGGTGGCCTGTTACATCCTTGCCTATTTGCTGATACGAACATAATAAAATAATAGTTTCTCCCTGGAAATGAAGATTGCAACTGCTCTGTGCTTTTAAAAATATATTATTATTTGTTCTTAAAGAGGTGCCTGGTATACCTAGAGATTAAATGACTTGCTTAGGTCACAGACTATTTGTCAGAGATAGAATCTGAACCCCAGCCCTCTCTACACCTGAACTGACCTACTACATCATTCTGTGTTTCTTATATCGGTATCAGAACAAAAGTTACAGTGAGAATAGGAGCCTGTGTGTGATGTAGGCAGTCAAGTTCCTTTTGTTTTTATTTCAGATGTGCCACACATAGTACTTATGGCACAGTACAACCCACATAGAGGTCCAACCTGAAGTCGGCCTATATTTCCAAGAATGAGTTATGTCTTAGCTGGTTGCTGACCACTGGGGCTTCTACCAATTTATAAAAAGGAGTTTGTTTGTTTGTTTTAATTGGGCTAGAGTCCACTGAAATGTACAGTCAAAGTAAGGTGACTCCAGATACCTGCAAATACAAATCAGGAGGAAGCTAGATAAGGATTCACCCTTGCACATACAATTTCTTTGTTGTCTAGAGCTCATGCCTGTTGAATTCTCCTCTCTTTCTACCTAACTGTTCCTTAGGGGAAAGGATCTAGTCTTATCAAAGAGATATGCATTGAATGGCAAGGAACATAATATATATTTGGACATGTGTTAAATCAAAAATGATGTCTTTGCATGTATATGAAATAAATTAACTCTTTCAGACCACATGGATGTTATCTCATGAGCAAAAAGTTTGTCTTTTACTTATTTTTTTATCGCCCCACAGTATTTTATGAAACACCAAAGTTGGAAGGGCTCTTTTTTTCAGTGCCATGTCTAAGCATTTCATATTTATCTTCCAGTCCATGGAAACTTAAAGAAATGGTTTTGGGGTGGCTAGGGGGCACAGTGAATAGAGCACCAGCCCTGGAGTCAGGAGGACCTGAGTTCAAATGTGACCTTAGACACTTAACACAAAAATTAGCTGTGTGACCTTGGGTAAGTCACTTAACCCCAATTGCCCTACCTTTCCCCTTCCAAAAAAAGAAAGAAATGGTTTTGATTAAATTTGATACTCTTTGGCTAATCATAGATATGCGAATAAGAAGGAAACTGAGTTCCTTTCCCTTGCTTTTGTTGTTGTTCAGTCATGTCTGATTCTTTGTGACCCATTAGGTATTTTCTTGGCAAAGATACTACAGTGGTTAAGCACTTCTTTCTCCTGATCATCTTACAGATGAAGAAACTGATGCAAAGTTAAGAAACTTGCTTAGGGTCACGCAGCTAGTAAATGTATGTGGTTAGAATTGAACTTAGGTCTTCCTGAGTTCCTCTAACCCTGGCACTCTATCCTCTATTACACTTAGTTGCCTTCTCCCTTATTTTGCAGATATGGAAATGAAGCCAAGAGAGGTGAAATAACTTATGGAAGATTGCACAGAGAGTAGAGATGGCACTAAAACTCTTTCCTAACCCTTTCCATTATACCAAACTAAGTCCTCACGAAAGACTATTAAATATATTCTTGACTTCAGATTGTTATTCTTTTCTCCATTATAAAATTAAATGATAGTTAATAAAGCTCATAAATAACTACAACTTTTATTAGTTTGTGTGAGTTTAAACAAATTATATACATATGTATATATATATATATATATATATATATATATATAAGCTATATTCATGCGTCTTTTAAGAAAAAAACATACAGGAAATAATAAAATTAATTAGAAACATTGTAATATTGTACTAGAAAAAACCCCACTCGAGGGCCAGAGCCAAGATGGCAGCATAGGAGCAACAAAGTATAGCAGCTCCCATATAACCACTTCAAAATACCCATAAAATATGACTCTAAACAAATTCTAGAACTCTAAAACGCACACAAATATACTTTCCGCTAAAGGCAGCTCGGCTAGGAGGCACCATCTCAGGGCTGAAAGCTGAAACTAGCGCAGCCTGAAACGGCGCCTTGGCCCTGGGAGCAGCAGGACGAGCTGAGCTGCAGCTGGAGCAACAGAAGAGTGGATCTGCGGCAGCTATGGCAGTTTCCAGAATTATCAAGCCATAAAGGGGAAAAAAAAAAAGGACTAAGTAAAAGGTTAGTGGAACTTGGATAAAAATTGGGGGAGGAAAATGGGTCCGGCCAAACTGCCTCCAGGGCAAGGAAGCAGCAGAAGCGGAGGTCCTGCACCCGCCTCCACATTGCCGCTTTCGGAGCTCCCAGCCTGCAGACTGCAGGGGGGCCAAGCGATAGTTCAGAGGCCAAGTGCTCTCACGTTGAGTGACCTGGATCTAGATCATGGTCTTGGGTGGTGGTCCTGGGGTCTCTTTTCAGTAAGCCAGAGCTGGGGAGGGCCCCAGCAGCCTCCTAAAAGCTCTGGCAGCTGGGAAAACCCCAGTGATCTGGGACAGAGCTTTCCCCTCTGGAAGCAGAGTTCCACAGAGCTAAAAAATCTCTGATTGGCTAGCCATGAATAAGCATAGGAAGCAAAGTAAAAACAGCAACCAAACCTTAGATTCCTTCTTTGGGGAAAAGAAGGATCAAAGCAGGGAACAGGAGGAAGACAACATAGTCA
>CM053582.1:470986661-471026744 GCA_028627135.1 Pseudochirops cupreus
GAGATCCATCCTGCCCTATTGGAAAGTTATAGGAGTGATGGGGGAGGACATAGGAGAGAATAGACTGGGGGAGGGGGACACACTGGGTGGCTGTTTTGGGGGGGGTAGGGGAAAGAAGGGGAGAAAATATGTAACTCAAAATCTTGTGGAAATGAATGATGCAAACTAAAATATATGAAAGTTTTAAAAAAATCATAGAAAAAACCCCACTCTCTCTATATTTGGGCAACGTAATGTCTCTTTCATTGCCTGACTGCATAAGTGTTTCTACAATTTGTAGAACCATTTCAGTTGTCCTGAAGCATCTTGAAGTTTATTATTATGACTATTATTATTATTGTTATTATTTATTGTCGTGCTGAACCTGCGATTTCATCGGCATAGGTAACTCTCAGTGAGCAAAGTCTTGATACCAAAACAGATTGGAGCCCACTCTTCTATTTTCCTGGGACACTGAAAGGTTAAGTTATTTGCCCTTACTTGCCTGTATCTGCCAGAAGGGAGATAGGAACTTGAACCTGGGTTTTCCTGATTAAGGCTGTCTACCCACTCTTCCATATTGCCTCTCAGTCTTATCAGCCAGCATAAAGAAAAATAATGGGAAAGGCCCTAATTCAAACATTCTCAGTTAGCTAGAAATGGACATAAATAATTGCTTAGCTTAGAAAATGATGAGAGAGAAGCAAGAAATCATAGCAGTCTATGCCATATACCATGGGGGGTTACTCAAAAGGCAACATACCAAAATGATCCCATCTAAAGAGGGGTGAGCAGACTTCTTAATACAAGGAGAATTAATACATGCAGTGGATGACCTTGGTGTTTTCAATGTCTCTAAATACTCTACAGTGCCAGCCTTAGTCAACTTAATGGACATTGGAACAACCTGTTCCCATCCACCCATTCCTGCAGGGGAAGTCTTTACATGCTTGATGTAGACTTCTCCCTAACTCATTGAGAGTCTGAGGCCTATCTGTTACCCTCAGCCTGGTTTAGCCCATCTGCTGAGACAGTTTTACCAGCATGTGGCTGCTGCACAAGCTACAGCTAGTGTGGATACTCCTGCTTATACATATGATGACAATCTTTTCACTTTAGTAGGCTCATCATAGCATCGGTTAATTTGGGCTGAAAGTCAGAGGTTATCTGGTTACATACCCTCATTTTCCAGGGGAGGAGAGCAAGGATCAGAGAAGCTTAGTGACTTTTTCAAGGTCACCTAAGAAGTAAGTTGTAGAACTGGCATTTTAACATAGTCTTAATGAGTTTTATAATCAAAGAAATCCATGTTCCAGCCCCTCTTTGGTGCACTTCTCCAAAGGTATTTAAATTGATCCTTGGATGGCAGACTATCTGATGATATATATGACACTATGACTGTAAATATTTGACTGTTATATGAAAGCATGATGACATAGAACAAATACGTTAGTTTTTATTTATTTATTTTAAAAAACATTTTAGCTGGTATTAGGAAATTCCTACATATTTTATCTACGGAATTGAAAACTTAAAGGACATATGATGACTTTTCCTTTTCCTTTTCTCTTTTGGTATTAATTTAATGATTTTTTACAGTTATCATGTTCCAATAATCCTTCATTAAATAGAAGCATTCTTTTTTGATGATGTGTAACCAAGCAAAGTAAAACAATAAATGATTTTGTCTGATAACATATGCCTCCTTCTATACCCTGTAATCTACCACTTCTCTACTAATATAAGAGTACTGAGGTAAATGGAGTGTTCACAGAGGACTGGCACCTCTGGTATGAGAACTTGCTGAGTCTTTCTCAGGGCTGCTCATTCACCTCTGGTGTCTACCTGTCACCTAATTCATACCTGCAACTCCAAGAAGCTATAGCACGCACAGCAGCCACATGTTGATAAAACTGTCTCAGCAGATGGGCTAAACCAGGCTGAGGGTAACAGGCCTGAGATCCTCAGTGAGTTAGAGAGATGTCTACACCAAACGTATAAAGACTTCCCCTGGAGGAATGGGTGGATGAGAATGGTTTGTTCCAATGTCAATTAAGGTAACTAAGGCTGACACTGTGGAGTGTTTAGAGCTTGTTCATACATTGAAAACACCAAGGTCATCCACTGCATCCCTGATTATCACCAGTCATCTTGACTTTTGTCTTGCCACTGCACTGCAATGAATCAGGAAGACAGAGTGAGGCTGATGACTTTGTGCAAACTCTGCCTCACTTAAATCCAAATCATGCTCAAGTCAAGATATCTTCTGTGATATTACTGGTCCTCTTCAAAAATGGAGGACAAAGAACAACAACAATTAATTCAAGAAAGGTCTGTTTCAACAACCATCTTCTGGAGTTAAAATCAGTCACTTTCATTGATCTGGGTTCTGATATCTTTCATTATTCCTTTCATTTAAACTATAGTGGTAATTCTGTAAATTGTTCTTTTAGCCCTTACTCCACATCAGTTCATATGAGTCTTCCCAAAATTCTCTGAAGTATTTTCAGTCATCTTTCCTTATGGTGCAAGAAAAATCAATTACATACACATACCACAATTTGTTCACTCATTCCTCAATTCATGGAGTTTTATAATCATGTGACCAGAAAAAAAATGTGCTAGAAAAGGTACCACCTCTATATTTTAGTCACACTTTAATTCTAAATTATTTATCTGAATCCAAATAATCTTGCAATGACATATTCTTCCCCATAATTTTTCCTATATTTTGTACCTTCAATTACTGAAAGGATCAACAAAAGCATGGGAAAAAAATGATTATACTCAAATATTTTCTGCCCTAGCCAAAAGTAAATTGTGCTGAAAATCCCTTGGAAAAGTCATTCTCACAAATTATCTCATGCCAGATAACTTAAAAATAAGACAAAACACACCTTTGGATAGTGTTGAATAACTGAAAAAAAAGTCTCTGGACAGAGCATTTCAAGTTTTGGCTGTCTCTCTGTAACAGAATAAACCTTCAAACTCTTTGACATTTGCCTATCTTTCATCTTGATAAGGATAAGCTGTGTAAAGCAAGCTTTCTACCATGGTTGGATTTGTCTGGTTGTCCAAGCTGCTTCCAGCACTTTATCAGTTCCAGCCAAAATTAGTTATTAGTGCTCCCTGGGAAGACAACAAGATCCTACTCCGAGTACAACATGATATTAAATAGTATATTATACAATTCTGCTCACAGGCTGGTGTGACTACTATCAAATGGCAAAGAAAACTCTTTGGAGTTCCATAACATTTTTTTAAAAATTGTTTGGATTAGCAAAGCTGTTATCCAATCTTCTTGCCTGATCCCCAGTTGATTGACTTAGAGATAAAGTTTAAGCCTTGAAATACTCAGTAACCACGAGGTGCACATCCAGGCAGCCTCCCCTGGAGGGTTGAGGCATTTTTGCAAACTATTTCCAAATGGTGCTCTACAGTTAACCCTGCTTAAAATGCAAGCCATTGTAGCAGGTGGAAACAGTTTAATACCACATACCTACTCTTGTCAGGTTGTGGAAAGAATCTTTTGAATCACAAACTCCATGAAGTATAGTAAATGTCACCAGTTGGAGATCAAAATACCATACCGAGCTGATGTTTGAGTGCATAGTCAGGAAGGGGCCAGACTATATCAAAACCCAAACTCAAATATAATCGACAAATGTGGGCCCCAGAGCTTTACTTATGGAACACTTAAACTCAACAGAATGAGACAAGCCCTCTTTTGAGAACAAGTTTAGGGTTTGTAGCTTATCACCCCTTAGCCATCTTCAAAGGATTAAGAGGCTGAAGATAGGGACCAGCTGTTCTCTTTCTACATTGCCAACAGAAGTGAATGGATTTGAACTTCAGCAAAAGGAAGGAAGATTAGATGCCATTCAATTCAATGAACATTGAATGCCTGTCATTTGCAATGTACTGTGGTAGGTGTTGTAAAAGAACTTTCCTGAACCTAGAGTTTTGAAATTCAGGGGATTTTTTTTGTCATTAGTGGACTTGATAGTTTTTCCTTTGAGTTAATTTTCAGCATTGTCCTATTCAACAAAGGCAGTCAAATGTCTCAGTTAATAGGGCATTGGATCTGGGGTGATGAAGACCTGAGTTTAAATATGACCTCAGATACTTATTAGCTTTGTGTTCCTGAGTATGTCATTTTGCCTATCTTAGCTTCAGTTTCTTCACTTGTAAAATGGGGCTAATAACAGCTCCTACCTCCCATGGTTGTTGTAAGGACAAAATTAGTTAATGTTTGTAAGGCAAACTGTAAAACGTTATATAAATACTAGCCACCAACACCATCTTCATCATCATCATCATCATCATCATCATCATCATCATGCTTATTACCTGTAATCAGGTGGATAAACTATAGGAATTCCTGATAATAGTTTTATCCTATCTATTTTCTTATTTATCAGTACAGTAGAACTTCAATTCCTCTAAATCAGCCTCCCTAGAAGGTTTTGAATTACTTTTTTTATCTATCTATAAATCTATCTATCTATGAAGGATAACCTATCCTATAGGTCAATTGATAATTTGAATATTATTTTCAATGAACCAATCTTGATTTACTTATTTTTTATATTAGGAAGTAAGATATTCCTTCTTGGTAGGTCAATACATTTATTCCTTCTATTTTATAGATGAGGAAACTGAGGCATGGAACTCACCTGTAATGGGACCAACCCAATTTAGCATGATGTTGACAGACCAGTCTCTGAGGCACAAGTTTAGTGCACTAAAACCAAATTGTTTCTTTTCCACATTTTTATTGTCTTATAAAATCTCTAGAGAAGAACGAACCACGTAAGGATGAATGATCACCAATCCAAAAGAAAAAAAAGAAAACATCAAACTGAAAAAAAGATTTATATACTTGAAAACAGATAAGTACAGATTATTTATTGATACATTTTCCTGATTCAGTGCCAACATAGTAAATAAATAGGGACAATGGAGTCAATATATTGGAATGAAAAATTTTGATGGATCAGAAGGGGTTTATGGTGAAAGGCAATCATTTATAATTTGAGCTGCTTTAAAAGCCATGCAAAAAATTTCATAAAATATTGGTGATGGAGAGGTTTCCCCCTCCCATAAACTAGAGGATGGAGGAAGAAATAATTAACAGAGCCCGTGAACACACATAAAAATTGTACCATAGGCTAAGCTGCTGTTAACTGTGGAACAAGTCTAAAATAATTATGAACTAAAGATATTGCAGTGAGGTCCATTGTTGCTGTGGTGTACATACCCCACTTTAATAATTAGCTACCATAGATGTGAAGAATTCTCCTAGCTCTTCTTGTTCTCATATTCTTTATAGACATACTGCTGATGGTTCAGCCTTTTTGAACTATGTATATAGAAAGCATCTGAAGGAATATTTCCAAAGAAGGGTTGCCTGGTCTAGAGGAAAAATAGCCAGCTCTGAAGTCTGGAACATCTGGATTTAAGTCCATCTCTGACACACACACATTTGACTATGAGCAGATCTCTTAATTTTTCAGTCCCAGGTATCAATATAAGAACTTAATTTACTAGCAAGTTGACAATCAACACCAGAGGAGAATGTTTCCTCATGGAGAGTTTCCTACAATAATGAAATCATAGGTTTTGATCACTGCCTTTGTGCCTGCCCCTTCCCCCGAACCAAAAAGTCCAAAAGGAAAAAAAAACTTTTTCTAATCTCATTAATAATAGCAGGGGCTCCCTAGTGTGTAATATTATTTGAACTTTCAGCTGTACTGTTATCTTTAATAGGAATTTGCTCAGAGATTTTTGTTTATAATATAGCTTGCATATAATGTTAATTGTGGGAATTTGGTAAAGTCTTGTGGACTCTTTTGAATACTAAATCATTTCCATTGACCAAAACATTCATAAAAATTTGGTTTTCACTTAGGGAAATCATATACCTCACTGCCATTAACAAGAAAATTATCTTTCTGAATTATTTCCTCAACATCAAATACATTTTTTGAATGATGAAAGCACTGATCAGATTTGGTATAAAAGGTTTTAGTCTAACACTTCCTCTCTCCAAAAATCACCTCCACATGGTGGTTTGGGATGAAATTCTACCTATAGGATTAATCCCTAGAGGATCAATATTACTACAGTGCAGGTTTATTGGCCAAATTATTTCAATTAGATCTAAGCTCATTAGAGTCCACTTCCTATGACCAATTATCACATGTGAATGATGAGCAGGGTAAATGAATATGATATCCATCTTCCTCAAAAATTAAGCACTTTCTCTCATAGTGGAATTAGCATACCTGACTTTTGTAGCAACAAGTATGGATTTTTAACCTTATTTTGATCTCAACATAATGCCTGATGTTAAGGAATACTTAGATTTTAGTGGGAGGTTGAATGATAAGTCTTCTAGGTACTATGAAAAAAAAATAACGGAGTACGTAAGAAATTCATTATAACTCTCCCCCAGAGCATTATTTTAAATGGTAAATCCATATTGAATGAGAAGCCTAGTAAGAATTAGAATCCATAGCTATGTTGTAGTTTGCAATCCCCAAACTACTGAAATAATAAAGAGTAAATGTTGTACCATTAGAGAAGATGTCCCATTTGCATATAACTCCAATGATGATCTTATCTCATTAATGTCGGTATTTCTTTGCACACAATGATGTTTAGAAGCCAACAATGTTAAGGCTGTTTGGTGATTCTCATCAATGTTCTCAAACGAATAGACTACAGAGGTCCATCCAATGTCTTCTGGTCTTTCTAATACTATTTTGACTTTGCTTGGATATCAGTAAAGCAAATGTATTGTTTATCAATTTTTCTTCACCTGCTGTGGATTAAATTGAATGGTGGCCTACAATGACCCTGAATATTTCTTGCATCTCCTCTGCCCAAATTTCCTCTCTAAATAAAATATTTAAAGGTCTTTGTGAATCTTTCAAGGTCATCATGCAGGTGGGTGGTTGTCCCTAAAAAGAGGCTTTATCATTGTGATTCATAAAGGCATAATATACCTTCTGCTAAATTAAATTTCTAAGACACACTTGTTTTCTTTCCAACACTGCACAGGCATAGGCTAATTTGTATGAAGTCTCAATTAGTATTTCTCTTGATGAGTATTTGACATACTATTACTTAAACTAATTCTACTGCCAGGTCTTTGGAAGAATTATATTCAGTGCCAAACAGTCTGTTAAAATCATGCTGAACAAGTCCGTACATTCCAAACTTGAGAATCAAAGCAGATGCTTTCCATAGCTAAAAGAATAGAGTTCCCTCTGTAAGCACCAATTGGAATTTGACAGTATATTATAAAGGCTCCCAAACCCTTACCTAATAGGTAGATCTGTTTTTGGATTTTATATGAAATACATTATTTACCAGTAACCCTACCTCCCATTTCTATAGGTCTTAGGCAGTAAAGATGGGTGGTATCTCATAAGATAGAACATTAAATACAAGGGAAATGAAGAAAATTTAAATTAATATGACAAGAATTTTATGTTCATATATAAATTCAGTGCATTGGTATGCTTACAAATACATGAATCTCCTACTTTGGTGACTCAATGTGGCATAGAGATAACTCTAGATTGTTAAAGTCTATACCACGGGTGGGAAACTTGTGGCCTCGAGGTTACATGTGGCCTTTGAGGCCCTCGGGTGTGTCCTTTTCACTGAGTTCAAGTTTTACAGAACAAATCCTTTTATTAGGGTTCTGTAAAGTTTAGATTTAGTCAAAGAGCCTCATTTGAGGCCTTAGAGAGCCACATGTGTTCTTGAGGCTGCAGATTTCCCATCGCTGGTCCATACATTTCAGTATAAGCTCTGCTATGTTCAACTAGGCTAGAAGGATAGGCAATAAAGCTGTTTTTCACCTTTAAAGCATGATAGAAATATGAATTATTATTAAAGAGTTGCCCTCCAGGTAATGTTTGTTGGTTAGGTTTTTTTTCTTTTTTCAGTCACAGTGACTCCTGAAAATATTATAGGATGGGGACATTTACATTGTATCAAAGCAAGAAAGTATCAACCTTGATGAAATCACAGATATTTAAATATTGATGTGTGTATACACACAGACACAGACACACATACACATACACACACACACACACACACACACATATTTAATGCCTCATTTGGTCGAGCCATTCTGCCTTATATCTACAAGACCATTCTGACAGAAATTGAAGCTTTCATTATTTCAGAAATGGGACAAATTTTTTCAAGTTCCATTTTACAATGGAATACCCCCACTGATGCTTGTCAGAACAATGGAATTCATGAGTCCGTGTGTCAAAGCTATTCCCTGCTGAAAAATCACTTGTATATCAAGTTAGGCAGTCTTAATGCAAAGTCTTGACTAAGTCCAGAGAACTGGTTTTCTGGACATAGCACTGTTATTAACTAGTTGTGTTACATGAGCAACTCACTAGACCTTTCTGGGTGGGCCTCTGTTCCGTCATCTGTAAAATGAGGTGATTAGGGTTGAAGATTTCTAAGTTCTCTTCCAAATTTCAATGTACATTATTTTACTTTTGATGTTATTGCCTAAATTATCTACCTTTTTGGCTTAGCGAATCAATGTACTTTTTAGGAACACCTTATTCATAGAGCATACCCTAGAAAAAATGAGTTCAATGGATGATATTCAGTATCTATAAATTAACAACTGATTTATAGGAACACTGATAGATGCAGCTATGTCATGGTGGATAAATCAAAAATAAATACTGACCTCTATTATGTCATATACTCTACCCTCCACCCCATTTTATGCAGTTTGACTTATGGCAAGCTAAATGGGTATTTGTTAACTAAACACCTGCTGATTATTAAGAAATTATTGAGTTGTGATGATGAATTGCTTCTCCAGAGTAACACTGGTGATGTATAGACTTAATGCATAGCTATCTACCATATTGTTCATGGACATTAGACTTCATATGGATTTATAATATCTGTTTTGATATCTGACTGATAATCGCCAAAGTACAAGTTAAATTCCAGACTTTTAATCTTTCATAAAATGAATACATTTAGCATAATTATTCTTGTATGATAAAATACAATTGATTTGGGTCAAGTTAAAAAAAAAACCTCATGCTGATATTCAAGGACTGAAGGTAAAATTCTTTTACAGCACGAGATCTGAAATATTTGTAGGAACGAGTCAACAGATTGTTTATCTTAAATTATATGCTATACAACAAAATTTCACTTTCCAATTCATTAATCCTTTGGAGTATATTTTTATTTTGTTTTTTGAAATAGGAATAAATAGGAAATCTTTAATAAAAAAATCAAGAAAATATTACTGGAAAATATTTGTTAAAAATTAGAAAATACTAATGTTAGTATAGATTAGATAAATAGATTAGATATTGGTCAGGTGGTGTGACAAATGAGGTCCTTTCAGTGCAAGTTTCAGGTTCTTACAGAAATTAATGAGTGTTTAGAACTTATACGTTGGACTTTGTGTTCAAGTCCTGACGCCAGTTAGCTGTGCAACAATGAACAAGTTACTCACTCTGAGAATCAGTTTCCTCATTACATTTGACTCAACAAACAATTATTTATTAACAGCCTTCTCTGTGCAAAGCGTCGTGGAAACAGGGAGGGTACAGGATTTTGTTTGCTTGTTTGTTTTTATGACAGTCCCTGTTCTCAAGGACCTTACATTCTCCAAGGATTTCCAGCATCTGAAGACTGGCATTTCCTACTTCACAAGACTGATGTCAAGAAAACACTGTATAAATGGCAAAGTTAATAAAATTGAGCTATTATCATTACTATTATTATTATTGCTTCTAACCAAAACATATAAATGAATTCATACTACAAACATTAACTGCCCAGCTTTGGATACGACAATTCGGGGCTACTCTCGTTTTTCTTTCATCTTCCCTTAAATAAGTCCCTAGCCACACTGTCCAAAACAGTGGATCAACTGGATCATCTATCCTTTCTTGTCAACCCATTTTGTATATCTCCATACTTCCTCTACTGACCCTTCCCCTCCAGAGCTTGCTGGTACCATGTTCCCCTCATACCTCTTTTCAGTCTGATTCTTCCTACTCCATTATATTTTATCCCACCATGGTCAAGTTTCCTTTGCCTTTTTAAGAGATAATTGTTTTCTAAGGAAACAATCAAATAAACTCATAATTGTTGTTGTTCAGTCATTTTTAGTCACGTCTGACTCTTTGTGACCCCATTTGGGATTTTTCTTGGCAGAAATACTGGAGTGGTTTGCCATTTTCTTCTCCAAAACTGACAGTATTAATGTGCTAATGAAAGAAAGCTACAGCATTTACCTTCCAATATTAGGCCACACAAACATTATAGCCAAGTTTTTAGAAATAATAAATACATAATTATAATTTGATTGCTTTATTTTTTGGACTACTTTTTTTCTCATTTTGTTCCACATCATGAGTTCATCAGTCTAGGGAAACCCCACTATGGAAACTTGCTCCACAGATGAAGACAGTCAACTCATCTCTCATTTAGAAGCTTATGTAGTCTGTTAAATGGATAAAGGTGAAGAGACTTTAATTCATGGTCTCATAGCTAGTATGCAACAAAGACAGGACTTAAACCTGGGTCTTCCTTACTCCAAGAACATCTTTCATCATGTTTTCTCTCACTAACTTGTATAAATTAAATAATATAAAAATGAAAAACCAGGCTTGGTAAGGTTAGCATAAATATTTCCTTTAATAATTTTTTCAATGTTATACATACATACACACTTGCACATGAAATTTAGTGAGTATATTTATTTCATACAAATATTTAAATATAATGTACAGTATGAAGCTGTTTTAAAAACCATTATCTTCTAAGTATATTTCCCCAAAAGGCTCTTTTTCCTTTAAAGGTTGATGATCCTTGTCCTAAATAATTTAATAACTAATAGTACTGAATTCTAATCAATATTAAAAATTAACAATTAGAAAAACAGAAGGCATATTATGAAGTTCCTTTTATTTTGGCCATATTTTGATTGAATAAAGTATAATGCTCTGTGATTTGTTAAATGTGTCCAAGTAAATGATTCCTGATTTATTCCTTAATATTAAGCAGATGAAGAGATGAGTATAATATGATAACTATATATGATGACATGATACAATATAACATAAAATAATTGGATGCACTTTCTTTTTATGTTAAAAAAAATTTTGTGAACTAACAAAGACTAGTCCAGATCCTCCTCCTTGTCTTTCTTTCTGATGCTTAAATTAGTGAATAAGATGGCCAAATAATTTTTGCTCACATCACCAGTATTCTTTTTGCCAGTGTGTGAAACCTGTCTAGAGAGAATTATTTGTCTCTTACCATGCTAATCAACAATGATCCCTATTAGTGCCAAAGAAAAGGGGATTCCGATTCTAATAGCCAAGGTGCATTTTTTTTTTGGCCAAGACTGGGCCAAGAAACTGAATAAACCTGGTTATTCAGAAATACAGCCTTTTGGACACGTTTCCTTTAAGAGTGCATTATATATGATAATGGCTTCATTGTCATCAAATAGAATACAATTAATTTTATTTTTTAGTATGTTATCAGCAAGCAAACCACCAGTATTAGCTCGATACCATCTGGGAGTGACAGTTTCCTTATTACAAAATATGTAAAAATATGGACTCCCTTAAGGAATCTGTTGCACTGCATCTGCTCAGATTTTTGTTATATGCTAATGGTTTTTAACCCAGCATATGAAGCATGTAAAAAAAATAACTGAAATTTTTCAGCTAAATTACTCGTTTCACATTTAAAGTGTCACAAAGATGGAGAAAGCCACATATGCAGCTTTAGCTACAGGGGATTGAGCAGAAACAAAGAAGGAGGGAACAGGCATTTCTTCTTACCTGCTGTTGAGTTATCCGGCCCTCCCTCTCCAGAGAGATTCTGACTGCCCACATAATTAAGGCCACTTGATATGTGAGGGAAGTATTGGTGAAGGAACTATACTCTCCTCAATTCCAAATGAGCAATGGCTGTAACAAAAGATTGTGACTGATAAGACAATTATTCTCCTTATTGCACTGTGTTCATAATATATTAAACAATCACAATGATTAAAATGAGCTATTATAATTTTGAAACCATTCTCTGGGGTACGACAGGGTGGTTGGGCATTTATTTATTTATATGTGAATCTTTGGCCTGCCTTCCTTTTCTTACCTTTACTTGGATTCTGGTGGGGAGTGGGGGTGGGGGTGGATTTGAATGCATTTGAATGAATAATGTCTTTTTGGTAAAGAGGAACCTAGAGATAGAATCAAAAATACATACCCTATCTTTGAAAAGTAATGTCCTTTGATTCTTGGGTATAAACAATGAAACAGAACGACCTAAGTACAAATTAGAGTTGGAGAAATAAATTGAATGAATTCTATGGTGTAAATCCAGGGTAAGGTAGGTTCCTACCCCCTCCCCACCTCCCAGCTCTCACTTCCTCCCTTCATCCTACAATTATGCAGAGCTGTAGCTTTAGGCTAACAGAATTTTCACACTTGTAAAGCAGTTTAATATGAATTGCTTTTCCATGGATATCTGTCCCCAGGCTTTAGAATGTGAAATATACTAGGCATTACTTTTTCATTAGCATCGACACAGGACATTTCCAAGTATTAAGTTCTGAAAAAAAAATATTTCATAAGCTGTTTACACTTCATATATATTAATTAAAGTAGGGAGTTCCTGACTCCTCACAGGCCTTCCTGAGTACTGCTTTTTAAGTAGAGTAATGTACAACCAGTTGGGTAGTTCCTAGCATCGCCTACACTTCTTGATAAAAATAGCAGCAACTCTGTTTTCCTACCAAGAAACAATTTTCCATAAAGGTACAATTCTTAACAAAAAAAAAAAGCTGATACATAAAACAAATATGAGTATTTTCTCAGAAAAAAAATCACATTTACACATTTTAAATTCTTTTTCTACAGCCCCCCAAGTGATGATTCTGAAATACAAAATTTACAATCCTTCCAGCCACCACTGTCTTTGAAGAAATGTACTGAAGAATTTAAAAAAAAGGGGTTGATTCAGCAAATAGAATTCTTCAGCCTTAAAAATCTCTTCTAAGATAAGTTGATTTCATCCTAAAACCCCCTTAAAAAAAACTAGCATGAAACAAAACATAAATACCTTTTCTTCTCGACCTGCCACTAAGACTCTATTTCTCTTGGCCCCCAATTGTCCACAGTTACATGACCTGCTACCTACTGTATTCAGTTTCATTCATATAGGTTAGACAGATTGACCTAAATAAATCAATAAGTTTACACACATGAGTGTCATAACAGGAAGCAATGTTTTATGATGCACTTTGCGGACTATCCATTGCCAACTTGCCCCTCCCTGCCAAAAGGGAAACAGTCCCTTTCATGAAGAGGAAAAACAGCTGCTTAGTTGAAGGATGATATTCTGTGAGGGATTGAAATGAGGGATTTCAGGCAACCTGGACTGCTGAAAATCGCAAGAAGCATATGGCCTTTTGAGCTTTTAGAGAGAAAATACTACTTAGTAGTATGGAAGTAAACTAGCAAAATAAAAGGAGGGAAAGTGACAGAGAGATAGAGAAAAAAAGAGACAGAAAAAAAAAGACAAAAAGGTAGGAAGTTAAAAGTGAATAAAAAACGGTTCTGGAGTTCCCTACACTGATGAAAACAAAGAAGAATCCAGATGTTTGTGTATATTTGGAGAGGGAGGGAAAGGAAAAGATTACTTTTGCTTTTCCCTAAGGCTACAAAAGCAAAAAAGAGAACTCAGTTCCATCCAACCACCCAACATACTTTCCGCTTCCTATACGCCTCCAGCAGGAACCTATCTCCTGTGAGCTTTCCATTTGTATGTACTCTGGAGCACTTACCTCACCTCTGTTGGAGTGAAGAACGTGTAATACACTGAGATTTCTACTTTATAATCATAATTTTAAAAAGAATGAAATTTTAATGCACATTAAGAAGCCCATTCAAAGAGGAGAAGCATTTCCATCGGGATTCTTGTTTAATACCTTTGCCAGGTGAGCTGGCACCTGTTCCATCTCAGAGACTAATTGCTAATGTCTATCAGCGGGCAAACTTCCTTCTTCAGGAAACCTTATGTTGGGACCTTTGATCTCCAATACCACTTCATGGTAATTCCCTGTTATTTGCCATTTCTCTGCTTTCCTGCTGCAGGATCCTCTCTCAAAGGGAATTAAAGGACGGACGCTCACTTTCCTAAATTGGTGAGGTAGTTAACCTGTCAATGTGTTGATTTTAGATTAGAATACCAATTAATAGGCAGCGGAAGGTAGAATTATTGCTCCTCCTTTTAAAAGCTACGATTTTTTTTTTGTTGCAGTTAGGTACACGTATTAAAATAAGGTCAAAGGGGAGTTAATAATGGATCACAATGAAGTCAGAGTTTGCATATTTTTCCAGTCTCTTTCTGATGAGATATTCAGTAACAAATTGAAGTGGTTCTTAATGTTTCTCCACCTGCATGCTCTCAGTAGACATTAAATAAAATCGACATACAGTATAGCTCTGAACTTGGCTAGTTAGGAGAGCTTAGTACAACTTTACTGATGAACTTGCAAAAGGCAGTTCAAGTTCATGAAGACAAATAAAATACATGGCAACATGAGGTTTGATGAACTCCTTCTTTTCAATAATTCACAAGATAAAAACATTATTTCCTTCTCACCCCCACTATCTGTATATAAGCTTCCTTTGAGATACTTTTTGTATTTAAAATTTATCACTATCCACTTGAAAGAAAATTTCTCTATATGGTGTCTCACTTTTCCATTTTGGAAGATTTCTGGTAATATCAGGAAGTTTATGAAGTTTAGTGGGCAGTGGGGAGAGTAGATAAATTACATGATATATTAAGCCATTGAAAAGATTAAGAAGTTCCCTTCAGTTCTATGCCTCTCATTTGCTTTTCCTTGCCCTGACTTTTTACATTCTCCTGATAAAGAATCTATAGTAGTTTCCTATCTTACAAGTCCTATATAAATTCCTCTGATTATCTTTTATAGTCAAGCTTTCCTCTTTCTCCATAGGAACATGATTCAACTCAAGTCAAGAACCATTTATAAAACTCAAATCCATACAGAGTAGTGTGATTAAGTGCCAGAGGAGAAACAAGTTTATAGAAGACAAAGATGCAAAGCTTGGATAACTCCAGTGACCTTGAATGGCACTGAGTCATCACTGCCAGGAACATGGAGTTGGTCACTGATATACTCAGTCTTGAGCAGATGATTTCTAAAATATTGTGTTCAATTCCATTTAAGGAAAGATATTGATAAAGCAGAACATATAAAGAGGAGGACAAGAAGAATAATGAAGGGCCTTGAGTTCATGCCACATGAACTGGGATGAGTAACCTACAGAAGAAGATCAAGGCAAGTACAACAGATGTCTGAGTATTTAAAGACCTATCAGGTGAGAGAGATTTAACTTAGATTCCTCTTATGTTTTATTTTGTATTATAATAGTTTTCTGTCTGCCCTCCTCCCACCCAATTGATTTTATGTTTCTTGAAGGAAGGGATTATTATTCAGTTTTCAATTAATGCGCTCTGTACCTAGAAAGAATGTCCCAAATGTTTATTAATTTTGTTGTACTGAACCCCTTGTGGCCCTCTCTATACTTTGGTACTGAATTATATTTTTTTAAATGTTTGGGAAATTTAAGGAAGGTATCATTTGCTACCTTAGACAAATGTGGTATACAAAAACCACTGGCTTTGGAGTTGGATGATCTGGGTCCTAGATCTTACAGGTATATGTGACTTTAGACAAATTACTTAATCTTTCTTAACCTATAAATCTATAAAATGAGGATGATACTATTTGAACTACTTAATATAGAAGGTTGTTGTGAAAATTCAATGACATAATGCCATCTCCAACCATGAAGTTCTATAAAATGCAAACCTACTACTGTTGCTACTATTTTCTATTACCAATATTATTGAACTGTGGTAAAGCTGGAAACAATAAAAACACACACACATATGCATATACACATATATGTCCACATAGATGTACATTTGCATATATACATGCATATAAAGACAACCACACATATGCATAAATGTGTATATACACATATTCAAATATATACATGCCTACCATTTTAATATATGTATATATACATAAATACACATTGTGTTCACGTGTGTGTGTTTACCATTCAAAAAGGACACAGATTTCTACTCAGTCTCATTTAATACTTTTGCCCAGGTGACCTGTCACCTCTTTCATTTGAAGGACTATTGATTATAGCTCTCACCTGACATGACACCTTTTGTCACAATCCTTGAACTCCAATATGACTTCATGGCAGTCTCCTGTTACTGGCTTTTTTTTTTCTCTGCTTCCTCTAATGATGTCCTCTAGTTCTCTCTTAGGCAATGTGAAACAATCCTCAAAGTTATACGAGCACTAATTTTCAGTATTATTGTCATTTTCATTTTTTTCTGTCCATGACCATTGCCCTGCCCCCGGTCATAGGAGGACAGAGGGAATATTCATTCAATTATTCAATTAAGGAGCATTTATTAAATACCTGCTATGTTATGTTGTAATGCCAAGCAAAGGCAATTTCCAAGGTTTGGATTACCAGCATAGCAAACCCCATTTATTCAGAGAAAGTCAAAATACAGTGTAACTTGTTCCTTTAGCAAGTAAGTTCTCAATTCAATTGCAAAGTACCAAGGTGCAAGATATCCTATCCCTGGATCAGTAGTCAAAGTGGCCCATTCCAGGGCAGTACATTCATTTAGTGTCTTCTCAAATGGAGAAGTTTCCAATCATAAACAAAGTACATTCATTTAGTCAATCACAGAGCACAAAAAGGCCAAAGGTTTCCCACCCCTGGACACTACTGAATTACAATACCATCCATTAACACCAAGCACTTTCTCAAAAGGAGCGGGAGAGCACAAAAGACCACCCACCCTTAAGTTACAACAAAGTTAAGATATCATCTCAGCATTGAAAACCCAAGGAAAGGCCCTTCTTTCATCACCATCCCAACTTTACAACTTTACAACACCAACTTTCATCACACCAACTTTTACTCACAAGCCTATCTCCTTCACAAGCATCCTCTCTTGCCAACCATGTCTAGCTGCTCTGACTCCTACTTCCTGTGGGCTCTGCTCTACCCTTCAGCAAACTCCTCCCACCACAGGCTCCATGTGACTACATTCAACCTATCAGGGGGCTGAGTTTATCTTTACAGCAGGGAAGCTTCCCCTGTGGGCTCTGCTCCACTCTTCAGCAAACTCCTCCCACCACAGGCTCCATGTGATTATTTTTAGCCTATTAGGGGAGGTCTTTGAATTCCCTTAGACTTATTAAGGGGCAGGGAAGCTCTTCACATTACCATTACAATTACAATGATCAAACTTCTACTACCATAATCTTTTATTCCTTCAAGATGTCCTAAAGCTTAACTGTATTCTAAATAAAATAAAATAATACACATGAAGCATTTTGTAAACTACAACTTCCTATATATGTGTCAGAAATAACTAATATGTTTAATAATTATGAGAATTAATTACTATAGTTTGCAAACTAAAGGAACTCCCCAAAGACCCTCAATCTATCAGCAGAATGCCTTAAAACACATGACTTTTCTCCAGATAAATTCATGAGGGTATTATATATCCTGCAGAGAGTCTAGTACAGTGCTAAGGACAGACAACAGTCACATATTCAAGTCTGGAACTCGGTAGGCATTTGGCCGACTTTTTAATTGTTTCTTTGCTGCTCAGTTTCACTGAGGATCTCACTGAGGTCAGGATTTTACCTTCTGCATGGCATCTATAAGGGTTTTGTGAATGAGAGCATGATATTGACAGCATACCCCTTCAATGCATCTCACACCATACTCTCTAAATTCAGTTGGCAGCATGTTCCCTACATCCCTTCTGCCTGCAGTAGCTTTTCAAAGAATGTGTCAGAGCCAATCAAAGAACTTGGGATTTCCCCAAATGCATAACAATTTTGCTATAGGAAACTTGTCTAGCTACCTACCAAGAAACCAGGGCTTACCCAGTTCTTACCATGTACCCTGCCCTGTGAATGTCACCTCCTTCATTCCTTCCATTTCTGTCTCTTATTTTTGCTTGGGGAGAAATAATCATATTGATGCCACCATTCCTACTTTGCCATTGGAAAGAGTGTGACAGTCCATAGTCCTACGGCTCCAGTCACAATCCCTGTAACTTCTGAGACCAAAATTCCTATTGCTAACCCTTAATATGTTTTATATACTGTCGACCTCTAGAAAAGTTTTGGTTAAAGAGACAAATAGATGGTAATACAAAAATTACATTATGTATTCCTTATTATTCCCTTAAGGCTAGATTACATGCTCAAGGAGTGCAGGACTAAAGTCCTGATTGATGAACAGAGGAATCATAAGATTTTTTATGCATTTTTAGAGGCATCTTAGTTCAGGATGACTCTGTCACAAAACTTTATGACTTCCATTTGTTACCATCTATTTGTGAAAACAGAGTTCCTTGGTTGTAAATGCAAATTGACAAGGACCAGAGCAGGGTCTATTTACATTTTATGGTCTCAGGATGTCTGTTTTGCTCTCATGTGGAGTAAGTCCCAAGATAAGGGGAATCTCGCCTCTGGTCTTTGAAGTTACAGACACAGGGAAAGGCATTTTTAATCAGAGTGGTTTGATTAAATCAGACTTTAGCTAAAGTATGATATTAAATGATTATCAATACTCTTATCAGAATGTAAATTCTTTGAGGGCAGGGATGACGTCACTTTGCATTTGTATCCCCAGTGCCTAGCACAGTGACTGCCACTTGGTAAACACTCAATATAGGCTTGTTCAATCATTTATTCATTCATTCAATACAATGGACTATTTCTATTCAGGGAAGAGGCAGAGAGATTCCCCAGACATGAACTTTTCAAACAGAGAAAATACACACACACACACACACACACACACACACACACACACACACAACTTTGAAAAATCTGTACATCAGTTAGTGACCTCCTTAGTTGCAGAGTAATTCCTTTCCCCAGATCATGTCCCTGCCTCCCTTACATTTTTCTTCTGTTATAGGTAACAGTATTTAGCTTGTGATACACTCCCGGGTATATGCTTCAAATGCTGGCATTTGTTTTAATATTATTCATATTGTCTGTAGTGCTGGAATACCACTCACTTGCAGATTTTGCAATGATCCAGAAATGGTTAATGGAGCTACATTTTGTTGTTCGTATTTTTAAAAGTTTGGAATGCCTGTGAATCCCAGACTCCCAAATCAACTTAAATATTCTCTTTTCTAAGCTTGCTATCCGTACATTTAATATCTAATCACCCTATCACTCAGGGTGAATTAGAACTCTGCAATGTGAATCTTGCATTGACCTCTAAGCATTTTAAAGGAGACACAAGCAAGAGAGACACTGGAGAGGCAAACCACAGCAGAGGAAGAGTCAGAGGTTTGTTTCATGTCAATGTTTCAAATTACCCTGAGGAAAGGAAAGAGCATTTTAGCTTCTGGGAAGTTAGCTTTGGCAAGTGAGCAAAACTGGGGAAGAAATGTGATGAGATGTCAATACTAGATCAAAGAGAATGATCAAGCAAGCTTGAGTAAGTGGAGAGTACAGGGAATTAAGATTGGATTCCCTCAAGCTGGAGGTTTTTGCAAATTTCTGAAACTGGTAGTAGAATGTACAACTGCATTTTACCTGTCCTTGTGATTTCTGCATTTGGATTACCAAAATCATTTTAAGATTTCCCCTAATCCCTGATCATATCTCTGATGCTTAATTCTCTCATTTCTCAGTTTGTGGGTTTTATGAGGAATTATTCTTTTTTTTTTTTTACCTATGGTTTCAGGGGCTTTGGGTTTTCTTTTTTTTACTTTTACTGTTCATGATTTCAGTAGTTAAGAACTTGAGATATTGATTCAAGCCTTTGAGATGCAAACCTTCAGGAACAGTAGAAGACTTCAGAAATGTGGATTTAGAAATCCTAAATGATTGTTATCAACTTCTTGAAAGAAAACAGGGAAAATGGGCTGAGTGTGATGTCTAGTGGCTGATTAAAACTCATTGTGCAAGTGAATGTATTTTAAGATTTGAACAATTTATGAAACTAATATAGGACATTAAAGAAAATGTCAACTTAGTAGCAGCACATTAATTTTTAAGTGTTATTGGCATAGGCAACCCTTGTCCTTGTATTTACAGTCATGCTTAAATATTGCTTTATAAAGAACTTAGATTTGATCTTAAATGGTTTAAAGGGCATTTTAACACCAGTCTTAGTGTGAGTCAGGATTAAGAGGCAAAGTATAGAAATTATGGTGAAATGAAATCGAAACAACAAAGTGTCATCTATTGCCTACATGTGCTCAGTGTTATGGAGAGATACAAAGAAATGATACAGCATAGTATAGGGGCAAGGGCCCCAGACAGATAATTAGGTTTATGCTCTGTTAAGGGTAGGTCAAACACTAGTTTAGCATTTAATGGTTCAGGTTTGATACTACAGTAGTCATAGGTCATTGAGCAATTAAATTAACAAAAGGAAGTTTACTTAGCCCTAACATAAGTAGGACTCATTGGAAAAGACCTTGAAGTGGGGGAAAGATTGAAGGCAAAAGAAAAAGGGGATTGCAGAGGATGAGATGGACAAATGGTGTCATGGAAGCAATGAATGTGAGCTTGGACAGACTTTGAGAGATAGTGGAGGTTAAAAGGGTCTGCTGTGCTATGGTCCATGCAGTCACTAAGAGTCAGACAAGACCGAATGACCAAACAACAAAGCCAACATAGCTAGGATATCCAACAAGAAGGCATTGGCTTCTCCATTCAGCAGAGCAGAGCATGGTGACTCACTTGTCCTTCTGCTTCGTGTTATTTGCTGAGATCAAAGATGATCAGTTCTACATGGGTGGGACATTTTATGCTCTTAAAGTGATCAGAAAGCCTTGTCAATGCATTCAGAGGCCACCAGGAAACTGTGTCATAGGAAGCACATTCAGAACCCTGTCCCACTCAGGACAATTAGGAGGATAGGAAGAGGGAGAGAGGGAGAACACTGTGAGATACTTTTCTGATCACATACTCTCTTTTCAACTCTGCTACTGGCTATTAGTCAAATTACTTTCTAGGCTACATGTATGTAAATATGTATATGTGCATACATATATATCCATATTTATGTACAAATGTACATATGTATATTTATTAATGTACATATGTATATTTATTAATATACATTTAATTTAATGTATCTCTAAATGAAATTTGGTGTCAAGGCCACTGTCTCAGTGGTATGGGGGCTGTATCCTTTTGATTGGCTTATTTTTTGATGTCATAATATTAGATGCAAGAACTTCCCCATTGAACTCTAGGTATGTATCCCATATATCCTTATACCTATCTGTTTAGTTTAATAGACAAGAATGCTAAGATGACTTTTTTTTCTTTTTTGTGACTAGATCTGTCATTTCATTCTTATAGGGAAGACCAATAGACACTAAAGAGGTATAGGGGTAGGGTGCTTGAGAACCCAAAATACCAACAGACCAGGTCCTTGCCAAATAAATTCAACTCAAGTCTTCTCTCAGCCAAAGAAAAGCAAAGTTTATTAAAAGTTCACCATATTGAGTAGACTCTTAAGGAGCCTCAATATCTGTGATGCTTGCTTTGGTCAAGCAGGCCAGAGCAAGTCTGACACAGAGTAAGTCTGTTCTAGATCATTCTATGGCACTCTTACACCCCATGGAGGCAAGATGGGGTTCTGTATACAGAAAGGTTGTGGAAGGAATCTAGTGGTGTTCTAGGGGAGGAGTTTGGGGAGAGTCTTCAGGAGGAGTCAGATAAGGTCAGACTCCAGTAAAGAGTTTGGGGAGGGTGTTCAGGAGGAATCTATGAGGCCAGACTCCAGTAAATGAGTGATTAAGGGTAGGAAGTTGCTGGAGGCTACCTGGAGCTGAGAGACAATGGTGGGCTAGGCCAGTTCAAGGGTGGAACAGGTTTGGGTATTGATATTTTGGGAGGATCAAAGGTGGGAAGTTGCTAGACAAAGGAGGGATTGAGATCTGGGCAGAGCCACAACAAAAGGCCTATGCTCAAGGAGGTTCTCAGAGCCTGTACCTCAAGGATTCAAGGAGAGCCCAAGGGGGTTCCCAGAGCCTGTACTTCATCAATACCACAACTTTTCAATTTAAATGGTTGTCTTTGGCAAATAAGAGTCCTCAAGATCACATATCCAGTATGGTGAGACTTGAACACCTAGCCTCCTGACAGAGAGGTTTGCTTTCTGACCACTTCACCACACTATCTCTCAGTGTGTCATGTAGAACCCAAAAAAGATATCTTTCATATCTATTTTGCATGTATCTGTACATGTTTATGTTGCCTCCCCTGGTTATACTGTATTCTCCTTGGGGGCAGAAACTCTTTCCCCTCTTTTTGTTCCTCTCTCTGATGCTTAGCATAGTGGCTGGGAAATAGTAGGTGCTTAAAGGATGTTCATTGATCAGTTGAAGGTTTCCTCTTCCCTTCAAACTGCAATTAATTTGAGAACAATGTGTTGAATTTCAAACTTCCCTTCCACCTCTAACACTCCAAATATTTTCCATACTCAATATTATGGACAACAAATAGTCCAAGTGGTACGTTTATACTTTGAGGCATTAAAAGAACAAGTGATTACAGGTTATTGTGTAGATTCCCTTTGGAAAATATGGGGAAATGTGAACAAGAATAATTTTCAATGTAGAAGAAGGTGAAAAAAGAGATGTGATCTGTGTTGGTAGAAAAAAAATACCCGTACCAATAAAATCATGAGTCTACCAAACTGCCAAAGACTTTTTAGGGAAGTTAAACATTAGTTAAAAACAATTTAGTGGGGGCTAGGTGGCACAGTGAATAGAGCAGTGGTCCTGGAGTCAGGAGGACTCAAGTTCAAATCCAGCCTCATGACACTTAACACTTACTAGCCATGTGACCTTGGGCAAGTCACTTAACCCCAATTGTCCTGCCCTCTCCCCTCCATAAAAAAAAAAAGCAAAAAAAAACCCAACACAATTTAAAAAGTTACTTGACTGACTTAATTGATGGCTGTTGTTTTTAATTGAGTCAACTATCAAGTCAATTAAAATAGGTCATGAAAACAGCCATCTCCACAGTCTTTTTTTGACTACAGGGATGATGTGGTTAGGGTTAGGGATGCTCTGAGGACCCCAAAATACCAACATGCCGGGTCCTGCGAAAGAATTCAGCTCAAGTCTTCTCTCAGCCAAAGAAAAGTTAAGTTTATTGAAAGTTCACCATATGGGGTAGACTCTTAAGGAGCCTAGGTATCTGTGATGCTTACACTGGGCAAGTAGGACAGAGCAAGTCTGTGCTAGGTCATTCTATGGAGCTCTCACACCACATGGAGGGAAGACAGGATCTTATATACAGAAAGGTTGTGGGAGGAATTAGGGATGATCTAGAGGAGGAGTCTGGGGAGGGTCCTCAGAAGGACTCTGATGAAGTCAGACTCCAATAATGAGTGATTAAGGGTAGGAAGTTGCTGGAGGCTACCTGGAGGGGACAGACAATGGTGGGCTAGGCCAGCTCAAGTGTGGAAAATTGCTGGACAAGACGGCTGGCTAAAGACTTCAGCAGAGCCACAATAAAAGGCCTATGCCCTCAGGCAAATGTCTTATATGGAAGATTCAAGGAGAGCTCAGGGGAGGCTCCCAGAGCCTGCACCTCATCAGGGACATATAGCTTCCATGCTAGAATCTACAATAAATACACATATGAATTAATTGTTCACATAAATAAAAAGTGTCCAGATATATTGGAATCCAGAGACAAAATAAAAATGTAAGGAGACTGTATGTAACCTCTTAAAAGAAACATCAAAAATAAAAATCCAAGAAATGCCATAGCCTAAACCTAGAGTTCCCATATCTAAGAAAAACATTAGAAATGGCCAGAAAGAAAGAGTTCAAGTACCAAAAGTACACTCAGAATTATATGAGACCTGGCAGTTTCTACCATAAGCAATAGGAAATCTTAGAACATAATATTCCAAAAGGGGAAAAAAAAATCAGTTTAAAAGCAAGCATAACTTATTTTCCAAACGTGAATATAACCCTACCAAGGGGGTAAAAATGAAACTTTAATGAGAGAGAGGTCTTTCAAATATACTTGATGAAAAGACCAGAGGAGAGTAGGAACTTTAAAATGCAAACACAATGATGAGGTGTGGGCTCTGGGTGCCCCCTTTAGCCCTCCTTGAATCTTTGAGGTACAGGCTCTGGGAACCCATGGAGCTCTCCTTGAATCTTCCCATGGTAGGCATTTGCCTGAGGCCATGGGCCTTAAGGTGTGGCTCTTCCCAAATCTTTAGCCCTCCTTTGTTCCAGCAATTTCCCACCCTTGATTCTCCTGTTCCATCCTCCAACTGGCCTAGCCCACCATTGTCTGTCAGCTCCAGGTAGCCTCCAGCAACTTCCCACCCTTAATCACTCATTACTGGAGTCTGACCTCATCTGACTCCTCCTAGAGACCCTCCCCAAACTCCTCCCCTAGACCACCCCTAGATTCCTCCCACAACCTTTCCATGTTGTGTAAGAGTGCCATAACATGACCTAGCACAGACTTACTCTGTGTCAGATGATTCTGGCCTGCTTGCCCAATGCAAGCCTTACAGATACCTAGGCTCCTTAAGAGGCTACCCAATCTGGTCAACTTTCAACAAACTTTGCTTTTCTTTGGCTGAGAGAAGACTTGAGTTGCATCCATTTGGCAAGACCCGGTGTGTGGTATTTTGGGGTCTCCAGAGCACCCCTAACCCTAACCTTAACCACATCAACAAGAGTCAAGAAAAACCAAGAAAGGAAAGTTATTGGAGCAATTACAAGGACTAACAATCTAATGGGGTTATAGTTTTCCTTTAGGATCTTAATATCTCCACTGAGTATTAAATGAGTTAAATTTTAAAAAAATAGCTTGGAATATACAGGATCTCTGCTGAGAATTTTAAGAGGGAAAAGGAGGGCAAAGCTAATAGACTAATGGGGAAGATAGGAAAAAGGGAATGGAAGTAGCTACTTCTCATAATTGTGTTGTGTAAGAATAACATACAAATATGGATGGAAGATATCATACATCAGATGATCCTCGCTCTTATCTTAATCAAACAAAGGAGGATTGAACACACAGATATACACCTAAAAAGACTTAGCTATAGAAAACTACTAAACACAACAGGCAAACAGGAAGGCATGGGGGGGGGGAGGGTGAACATTAAGAGTGATAATAATACTGGGAAAGAATAATCATAAGAGAAACAAACTTTTGGATCCTGAAAGGTGGATTAAAAGAAACAAGACAAAATAAAAGATTTGGAAACCAAGATGGTGCCCATTAATTGTGGAATGTTTGAATCAATTAAGTATATCAATACAATGGAATATGAATGAATTCATACATACGAAAAAGACTTATCAATTACTGTGTACAAAACACTGTGCTAAGTGTTGTGTATATAAATAGAAAAAAAATAGACAATGCCTACTCTAAAGAAGGTCACATTCTGTTGGGGAATGCAATATACTTGGAAAGTTCCGCTACAAGTTAGATGGGAAAGAGAAGATGGAAGGGAATATGCATTTAAAGAGTGCCTGTAAAGGCATAAAGTATTTGAAAGGTCTTATAGTCCTTATGGCCCAGTAGATGATAATACTTCTTTTTTGAACATTAATTTTACAAAAGAATTTATGTTCTGAATCCCCTCCCTCCCTCTCACCACTCCACCACTCCCCCACCTATTGAGAAAGCAAGCAATATGATACCAATTACATATATGAAGTCATGGAACATATATTTCCATGTTAGCCATGTTGTAAAACAAAATAAAAAACAAGAAACCTAACAAAAGTGGGAAAAAAGTATGCTACAATTTGCATTCAGAATTCATTAGTTCTTTCTCTGGAAGTGCTAGTATTTTTTGTCATGGGTCCTTTGAAATTATCTCAGACCATTGTCTTGACCAGAGGAACTAAGTCATTTATAGTTGATCATCATTACAATATTGTTGTTACTCTATACACTGTTCTGATTCTGCTCAAGTCACTTTGCGTTAGTTTATACAAGTCCCCCAAGATGCTTTTGAAACCATCTTGCTAATCCTTTCTCATAGAACAATAGTTTTTGATCACAATCACATAAAAACTTGTTCAGCCTTTTCACAATTTATGGGTATTCCCTCAATATCCAATTTGTTTCCACCACAAAAAAGCTGCTGTAAATATTATTGTACCAATATATGTTCTTTTCTCTTTTCTTTGATCTCTTTGGGATACAGACCTATTAGTGGTATTGCTTGGTGACAAGGTTTTATAGTCTTTTGGGCACAATTCCACTTTATTCTTCAGAATGTTTGGACCAGTTCACAATTTCACCAATAGTGCATTAATGTACTGATTTTCCTTCGTCCCCTCCAGCATTTATCATTTCTTTTTTCTGTTATGTTAGTCAACCTGATAGGCCAGAAATCATATCTCAGAGTTTGTTTGATTTTCATTTCTCTAGTTGATAGAAATATAGATTATTTTTCACATGACTTGATGGCTTTGTTTTTTTCTTCTGAAAATTGCCTCTTCATATCCTTTGACCATTTATCAATTGTCTAATGGCTTGTATTTTTATTAATTTGGTCCAGTTCCCTATTCATCTGAGAAATGAGGCCTTTAATGTTGAAACTTGTTTTACATACCCCCTGCTCAGTTTATTGTTTTCCTTCTAAATTTGGCTACATTAGATTTGTTTGTGCAAAAATTCTTAAATTTCATGTAATAAAAATTGTCAATCTTCTCATGATCTTCTCTCCTGTTTGGTCATAAATTTTCCCTTATCCAAAGATCTGACAACTACATTTTTCCAAGCTCTCCTAATTTCCTTTTGATGCCACCTTTTATGTCTAAATCACTTACCCATTTTGACCTTGTTTTGGTATACAGTGCAATGTACATGCCTAGACACTATTTTCCTCTTCTCTATAAAAGCTCCTCCTTGCATGCCTCTTTTATTTGAGAAAAATGTCTGCATTCTAACTCTCCCTTCCTCCTTCTCCCAGTGCATCCCTATTTCTCACTTTTTTTTTTAGAGATCATCCCAACATATTTGACTTACACTTGTACCCTGTGTGAATGTAGACTCTTTCTAGCTGCCCTAATAATTATAAAGCACTTAGGAGTTATAAGTATCATCTTCCCATATAGGAATGCAAACAGCTAAAACATATGAGGTCCCTTATGATTTCTCTTTAATATTTATCTTTTTATGTCTCTCTTGAGTTTTGTGTTTGAATGTCTAATTTCTATTTAGCTCTGGTCTTTTCATCAGGAATGCTTGAAAGTTCCTTATTTCATTAATTATACATTTTTTCACTGAAAGATTATATTTAATTTTGATGGGTTGGTTATTCTTGGTTGTAAACCTATCTCCTTTGCATTTGGAATATCATATTCCAAGCCCTTCGATTCTTTAATGTAGAAGCTGCTAAATCCTGTGTAAGCCTCACTATGGTGCCACAATATTTGAATTATTTCTTTCTGTCTGCTTGCTGTATTTTCTTCTTGACCCCGTAAAAAGCCAAGCACAAGCAGCTTTCCAGAGGACTGCTGCTGTGAATAGCTTTAAGGTTCTGATCACATAGCATAGTGAACTCTCTATTCAGCAGTAAACTGAAGCAAAACATTCAAAGAAACCAAAGTACAGCATTCACAATGTTATAACATAATGACTTATTACTAAAATAGCCACATAGTTTTTACCAAAGTGGCCACATAGTTTTAAGCAAAAGATATAATTCATTAAGTCCTTAACTCAATCATCCTTAAGGGGCAAGCCTCCTTAAGGGACACAGAGTACAAAGGTCAAAGTTCCCCATACCTAGGTCACAGTGTCTTAATCTCTCAGTCAAAAAGTCTTCTTTCTTCTTAATTGGAGATTGGTTTCCAACCATCCTTAACTCAGTCATCCCTAAGGAGCAAGTCTCCTTAAGGGACACAAAATACAAAGGTCAAAATTCTCTATCGTTATGTCACATTGTATCATGATCTTCTCAGTTAGCATTAAGTATCCAAGGAGAGGTCTTTTCATCTTGGCTCAAGGCTGGCTCTTAGATTCCATGGCTCTTCTTCCATGGTCCCAGCTTTTGCCTGAATTTATCCAACTGTCACCTGGATTTGAAGGTAGGCAGCTGTCAGTTCATCATCCAGCTCCTCATCCAGTTCCTTGTCCAGTTCCTCGTCCAGTTCCCATTCCATATTGAAGCTCACAGTGTCCAGACCACCTCAAGTCCTTCACAGTTTCTCTTTCTGAGAAGACAAAGCTTAAAAGAGCTACAATAACATTCATGCACATTGCCAGCACCATCATCAATTCACTAACTGCCTGTGAAATCAACACAGACCCACCAGCAAGGTCCAAGACGTTAACACAAATCATCAGTAAAGTCCCAGGACCTCCAAAAACCCTCCTCCAGGACTTCTATAAACAGACAACAAGAAAATCCTCTTTCGAGGCTTCCAGTAAGGTTCCAGGGCTTCTGTACAAAGTATCACAAACAAAAATCAACACAAACAGAACAGACAAACAGAGTGCCTGGCCACCACAAAGTTCCCCTTCTCAATTCTGTTCTTTCCCAGCTTGGGCTTCTCCTTACATATGGTCATTAGCCCCTCCCTGTTCTTCCCATTCCTGTTGCATCAGCAAGTTCCTCCCACTGTGGGGTTCACAAATTCTATTTCTTAACAAAGACTTGATATAATCATGTGCAAGGCTTAAAAGAAACTTGAACTGAAACAAGGTGCTAAATAATTAAATAGCTGAAACAAGGCTCTAAGTACTTCTCTGCTTGCCATTACACCTAGAAGCTCTAGAATTTGATTATAATATTCCTGGGAGGTTTCATTTTGGGATATCTTTCAAGAGGTTGTCAGTGGATTCTTTCAACGTCTATTTTACACTCTGGATCTGATATATCAGGAAATTTTTCGTTAATGATTTCTTGAAATATGATGTCTATTTCTTTGGGGGGGGGTTTGATTGTGTCTTTCTGGTAGTCCAATAATTCTGAAATCATCTCTCCTACATCTGTTTTCCAGATTAGTTTTTCCGCAGAGATATTTCACATTTTCTTCTACTTTCACCCAATTCTTATGACTTTTTTTTTATTGCTTCTTAATGTTTCTGAGCCTATATTCATATGAAAAAACAACAAGAAAAACAATTTTTTCTGATCTTAAAATGACTGACCTTTATATTTTTCAAGGGAAAAAGATGATTATTATCACAGAATTTCAAATTCAGAAGAAATTTCAGAGGTGATATAACCCAACCTATACTCGAAAAATAATCCTATTCCTTACCTGACAGTCATCATCCAGTCTTTGCCAGAAAATGGTCTGTCATGGGATACATACAAAGTTTCTAGACAGCCCATCCCTCTTTGGGATAGTTTCAATTGTTGGGAGATCAAGTTAAATTCATCTCTTTGTAACTTCTATTCTTTACTCCTAGTTATTTCCTCTGGAGACAAATAAGAAAAAAAAAGTTTAATTCCTTTTTTGTGAGACATCCTTATAATATTTCCCTTAAATCTTATCTTTTCCATGCTAGAAATTTTTGAATACATCAACCCATCCTTATATAGCAACAATTCTGTGTCTCTCATCATCACAGAGGTCATCAACCTCTGGACACATTCTCAGTGCTCTGTATATCTCTGAATTATTGGTTCTCATTTTTGAGTGTTTTTGTTTTGATTCTATTTCATTTATAAAACATTTTTGGCTATTCTATGTAAGTTTAGTCTTAGTTTACATGATATTTTAAAGTGGGAAAAATATAAAATTGATTAAGAGCCCAATCAATTTTAATGCCAACTTTTTTTTAATACCGACATCAGTATGTTCTTACCATTTTAGTTTTAACTTTTTTGTAATCACACAATAAAGAATAATGCATACTAAAAGGACTTCACATTTCTGGACAAGGAGTTGGACAGAACAAGATACCATGCCACAAAGCAAAGTTTTCATTTGTTTAAAATAGCATGTTGATAGAAAAGCATTATAATGAAAATTTATTTTTAAAAAAGTCATAAACATTCAAAGTTTTTTGTCTTGATTTTAAAATCTCTTGAAAGATACTCTGTTAACATTGTATAAATTCCATGGACAAGGGCTAGCTACACCAATACTATAAAAAAATCTGTTTCATCTTTCGGTGTTGGTACTCTTTTACCTCAGAAAACATGGAGTATTTAATGTTCTACTTTCTAGGATTTAACTTCTGAGAATTTAGCAAGGTTTTTCATCAACCATAACACAGTACACACTTTGGACCTGTAATCTAAGTCACTGTACATTATAGGATCTGAATTCAGAGTCAACTTTACATCGTGATGAACACCAGGGTTAGAATTTATTAGAGGTGATGTACCAATTCCATTAAAAAACAAGTGCAAAACACTTGTATTTCCTCCAGAATGAATGAGTATGTAAGATTTGTTTAGAGGGAAGGCACAGAGTAACAATTAAAATATGGGTAGAAAGCTACTCCTTGACTTTAACAATTAAAAAACCAGTGCTTAATGCAGTAACTTTATACAGTACTAAAGGTAAAGTTAGAGCATCTGGGTTCAATTTCTTGTTCAGCCAAGAATCTGGGTTACTTTGAAAAAGTCAGTTACTTTCTCTTGGCCTCAGTTTCCTTCTCAGTAAAAGAAGGCAAGTTGATTAGACAGATAAGGTTCCTTCCAGCTGTTAATTCTTTGACCAAACAATTATGTATTTTATCTTTTAATTGTCAGCAAATTGATTATAATTTTTTTTTCTAAGTGAAAATCTTTCCCACTCTGGAGCATAAACTTCCATTGGTATCTGATGATCTATTCCTTTAAAGCAAGAAGCCTGTCACTCCCCCCACTCTCTCCACTTTGGAGCCTGGGGGCACACTTTATCACTGAGAGCACTAGTCCCTGAAGAACTCTTTTCAGGATCAATGGGGAGAGTGGTACTCTCCTTGTTTTGTAGACTTTAAAACCAGCACAATTAGGACACCTTCCTTTTTATCTGGGCCTCTAATAATTTTTCATGGCACAGTTCATGTCAAAAATGCTTGATTTTTCCCCCCAATTGTAACTCTTCAAAGGGAAGAGAATGAAAGTTGGAGCTTGAATTTCAGTGCAACCGGTCCAACAACCATGCCCACTCTAGCTTTTGAAGTCCTTTTGCGCCCTCTTGATGCTGGGCCCCTCTTATTAGTAACATTAGCCATATCAGCCCCATTTTCTGACATTCTTGGACAAGAGAGCACGGGAGATCCTTTCATGTAGAGCTTTGCAACTCTGCTACTCTGTTCAAAGGATGAAAGTCACTCTTGTTTGTTCTTTCTTGGTACAAACATTCAACTTAAAAGGTTCAGTATCCTTGCTTAATAAGTGGGAACAGATAACACTGAATTTCTTCCACACTCCATTCTCATAGGCTTAGTCTTCAGTTCTCTATAATCAACCAACTTAAACCAAAACACCTGAGGCAATTTCATATGGAAAAGAAAGAATACATAAGGCCCACATTCAACTTCTATCTTCCAAATGAAAAGATGTTTCTGTTTCTAGTAAACAGATGGATAAATAGTCAGATTTTAAGTACTCTCCAATCCCTGCCCCCATCTCAACAAATCCAAAGGGTAAATATAAATTTCTAAAATTCAAACTTTCATTTAATTAGTTATCACTTAAAATGAATTACTTATAACTTGACTTTGCTGAGAGATATAATCTTAAAATGCATAAAGTCAGTTCTGTGGTATTCATTGATGGTATGTCACAGTTACTTCATTTTATTAATTTCATGACCCCAGTAACTTAGAATCAAGGATCTAGAGCAGGAATGGGCTTCAGAAGCCTTCTAGTCCAACCCATGCCTTTTCAAAATAAAGGAACAGAGGCCCAAGGAGATTGTGACTTTTCCAGAGTCCATGTCCTCTAACTAATAAATCAGTGCTCTTTCAGCTGTTCCTAACTGCTTCTTTCTTCATGGCTGTGTACTTATTCACATTCCAAAATAATAGGAAAATGTCATTCTCTGTGGCATTTTGGATTGCAACTTTAATGAAACCTAATGGGAAAACAGTCAACTGAATTACTATAGGATGGAGACAAATTTTTATTTTAAAAAAATCAAGATATAAATGAGGCTACAAAATGAATGAAAGTGTGACAATGGTGGGCAATAAAACAGCTAATATAATTATCAGCTTCATCCAAAAAAGTATAGTGTTTAGAAAGAAGGGAGGGGGTGATTACCATCCTCCAAAGCCTTACTTAGACCACACCTGGGATATTGTGTTCAGTTCTGAGTACCACATTTTATGAAGGACATACTCTGGAGAATGTCTACAGGAACTACTAGTAAATGCTTATACTTATAGTAAACAAGAAGTTTATAAAACAACCAAGTGAAATAAAAGACAACTAAGATTGTTTATCTTGGAAAAGAGAAAACATTTTAGGGACAAGATAGCTGTCTTCAAATACCTGAAGACAGTTATCATATGGAAGAGAGATTAGGTATGTGCAGTGGAATGTAACCTTCTTGAAGGCAAGAACTTTCATTTTTATGCATTCCCCTGGTGTCTACCAGAATACCATGCGCATAGTAGGTACCTGTTATTTTGAAATTAACTGAATCTTATATGGACCCACTGAAAAAATCCAGGATCAATAGGTAAAAGTTCCCAGACCTTAAATTTGTCTTCCATATAAGAAATTAAAAATTAGAATTTCTGAAAAGCAGAAGAGGTACCTCAGAGATTGGTGAAATCCCCATGTCCTGCTTTTAAGTAGAACTTGGATAATCACTTGTCAGGGAATTTCTGGTATAAGTGATCTCTGAAGTTGTTGTTTTTTTCTTCTTTCCCCAACTCTGCTATTTCACTGATATATTTTTTTACTTTAATTGTGGACACTTAAAAAGTACCATATTAGCACAGTGGAATGCTGAAATAATTTGACATATCTTATAGCACTTGGGTTGTGGTTTGGCCTTCATTCTTGAAGAGGACCATGACATCAGAAAGGTGATGCCAGGACTTGCAAGTGAATTGGATTTAAGTGAGGGAGGATTGTACAAAATCATCAGCCTCACTTCTCCTCTGGATCCATCTGGGTCTAAGTAGCAAGACGTAGATTAGGAAAAGCAGAGATTGTCCAGCCAGCACTGGGGGCAGAATTATGAACATGTTGAGAGAAAGCAACCCTTAATCAGAATATAGAAGCCAGGCCGTGTTTTAGGGCAAAAACAACAATGAAAACCAAAAGCTTTGAAGCAGGCAAAGTTTGTTTTTAGTTTCCATTCTTCTTCCTTTAACTTGATAGTTCCTTCCTTCTACCAGGGTCATTGCTCTCATATTGCCCCCTGACTCTGGGCTGGCTTTTTTAGCACCCCAGCTAGATTCTGAGCATGATGTGATATAGCGGAGTATTATATGTAAAGTCAAAGAAATTGACTGGGCTTAAGTCCTAATTCTTCCTCTTAATAGATATAAATTTGGACCAATTGCTATACCACTGCCGATTTCAACTTCCTTCTTTGCAAAACAAGAGGACTGGGATAAATGATATGTAAGATTCCACCCAATTCTAAACTACATTAAGCACAATCTATTACTCCTGTTACTCTATATTCTCCCTACCTAAATCAAAACTTATTTGTCCTTTGTCCAATTTGTTCAGATCTATGTTAGATCTATGTTCAGGTCTAATGTTTTCTTGTTAATTTAAAAAATAGATAGGAACTGAAATGAGAGACAACAAAATGGGGGCGGGGACAGAAGAAGCAAAAACAACAATAAAACTATCTTTAGAGTTGAAAGACATAGGTTTGGTCACTAGGGCCCCTTCCAACTCTATGTTTCTGTGAGAGTCTAGGTGGTTATCAGCTGAATACTTTACTCCTGCTAGAGAATACTTGACTTTTAGGAGGAGCTCTGATGTCTCAATCCTAAGTAGGGAATCATATGGAAATTTCAGGACCTGTGAAAAGGGGTTGATGTTTGGACAAGGAAATCCTTCAACATTCCTTTTAATCACAATCAGCAATTGCCTCAAATGGCATGTTTGAACTCCACTTCAAATACTTACTAGTTATTTGACTTTATTCACATCATTTAGTCTTACAGGCCTTAGTTCCATTCTCTGTAAAATGGATTAATAATAGTACCTACCTCACCATGTTGTTGTAAGGATCAAAAACATAAACACTTAGCAAAACTTAGTGTTATTTAATCAGCAACTAGTCATTGTAGAAGGGGTTAAATGTTGGTAATTCTCAGTTATGATTTAATTTATTCTCACTATGTAGCCAAAATAAGTCATATTTCTTGAAATGATGTTTATTTAGAAAGCCAAATTAGGAAAAGTCAATTTGTAATAACAGTTATAATGCTGAGAAACTATGGTTCCCTCATATACTTGCTTATGCTGTACCATCTGAATAAAATTCCTGCTTTCCTTTTGGAAAAAGGATTGGCTTTCTGATTAGGTACAGTTTTAGCCCTTGTCTCTAGGTAATGGCCATGCTTTGGTACAATAATCCAAACATAATAATAATAATAATAACAACAGTAACCATAACAATAATAACTTTGGAATGAAGTCTGAATCTATGTGATGGGATAGAATATGGTTTAGGGTCCAGCTGTGTTCACTTTTCAAGTGCCCATGTGTTCCTTATTAAACTGCATTCAAGACTCCTCTGCCTTCTTTCCTATTCTTCACAGTTAAAAAAAAAAAGAAAGAACCAATTACAGACCACAGAGTGAGCTATTTACCCCCTCCTGCCTTTACACAGCTATTTCCTGCCTGCTATCAGAAAAGTCAGACAAAGATGACAACAAGCTCATTTTTTTAAACCATAAATTGAACCATAAGTTGAAATCTGAAAACACTCTAAAGCTGTTATACTTTATGTAGAGGTATATTTCCTAAAAGTATTATCGTAGGAAATCAATCATTGACAGATTGAAATCTACCTAACCAGTGTTTATGTGATAGAATAATTGCTTTTTAGGCCAAGATCATCCTCTGAATATGAATCACATGGGGAGCAGGTCTTCTGCGGAGGTTCTTGCCTAGGCTTAGACCCCTGTGGCCTGTCTGAAGGTACACATGAATGTCTGGGCTGAAGAAAACAGTTGTGTTTATAGAGAGCTATTGGCAACCCCATGCTGATTCAGAGAACTGTGGGCTGCTTACCTCTGTCTCTCTCTCTTCCTTTACCCCCCTCACACACCCTTTATTACAACCTAGACCAACTGCAACAAGTCTGTAAAAGTCATCCCTTAGCCAGAGGCTGTTTATTCATCTTAATGGCCACCTATCACCCTTTCCTTCATTCTTTTTAGACTTACTAGGCAAGCACAAAGCAAATTAGTGTAAAAAGCTTTCAGTCAAGTGTCAGATAAAATCAAGATGATGAGTCCTACACTGCTGGGCTTTACAACTCTAAGATCACATGTACTGACAACATTGTCTCCTTCAATTAAAGCTGCACCCCAGGTTTTCTGAACTACATGTGGATCTCCAAAGTCAAGTCTCTAACTTTTTAACGTCCCATTCTAGCAAAAACATTTTTGAGACTCATTATGACAAAGGAGAAGATGAAGAGAGACTTCCTTCTGGACTATAATCTTTCAAACATGTGTACTTCACAAGAAGTATTCAAGAACAGTGATATATAGTGAAGTATATATATAGATAGTCTTACATCATTGTCATATCTAAATCTTGTGATGTAATATTTAACATAAAATTCTGGGGGCTTTCCACTAAATCTGGACCTCAAAGGGGATTGCTGAGAGATGACCAAGAGAGTCCCTAGCTCATATGATTTAATGTGTGAGTACAATTCCTCTTTGACATGAGAGTCACAGATGCACAGCAGTGGAAGATGTCTCATCTTGCCTTTGGATTTGCATAATTCTTAGGTCCTTTACTTTAAAATGGTTTGGTAGAAATACCTTGTAAATATCTGGAAACAAATCCTCTAAGTCAACCAATATGACCCCAAACTGTCCCATAGGATATTTTTAAGTGGCTTGATTTTTAAAAAGAAAAAAAAAATGAGCTAATCTTTTCTTATTTCCTCATTTTGAGGGGTCCAGGACCTGAAATATCAATAAGCTATAATTTATTAATCTTGAATTTGGGGGACTTGAGTAGATCTTTCTATATTTCTAGCAGCTGAGTAACTGTGTAATCTTCAAATTGAAAACTCCTTCCTTTCTCTTCAGTATCTACCTTGAATAACCATAACTATTTTGGTTATACTAATTAACCAATAACTTACAAAAACCTATGCAGATTGAAACTCTAAGTGAAATAAAATGTAAACAAATATCTTGGGTCCCCATATGAATTTGGAAAAATTGAAAAAAGGGTCCAAAGGAGGATTAAAAACTTGGGTTCTAGTCCTAGTATTGCTTTATACTGGATCTGAGATCACGGGTGAATATATTCTGCTTCACTGAAGGTTAGTTTCTGCATGCATCTCTAAAACGGGCACTACCAACATTACTTGGTAGTTGTGAGGATCATGTTTCAGAAACTATTAGCACTACACAATTGTGAACCATAAATACTAATTTGACTCAGAACTGAGGTTAGGGGATCTTTTGATCACTAATTGTGTATGACTCTATGTAATTTTTTTTTTCCTCTTCAGGCTGATATTTGATACTTACTACATGTCTGAACATTCCACATGTATCTCTTGCTAACTTTAATAGGAACTGGGCATGTAAGAGGGGAAAAGACTTTTTTCTTATTGATTCTTAATTTTTTTCTGGCATCCAAATTTAAAAACAGATCCATAAAAAGTGAATACATTGGGAATGGAGACAGATTGATTTCTAATTCTGGTGGATTTTAGGATGAGAAAACCTGTTCAAAGAAAAAAAAATGTATCTAAGCATCTGCTCAAAACTCAAAATGGAACTTCAGAAAACTTCAAATATGCTTAAATGGATTGCTTTGGGAGAGATCAATTTTGTATGGAGGATCCCTTATGATCCTTTATGAAATATTTCCCTTTCCATTTGGAGAATGCAATAACCAGCTGCCCCCTTACAGAATATTCAAAGCTATCTATTATCTAGCGAGCTTATTTTTTTTTTACTATCCAGATTCTACACAGCATTTGTGAAGAACCTACAATCCCATTTCTTTTCTTTTTTTTTTGCTTTTTTGGAGGGGGGAAGGCAGGGTTATTGGAGTTAAGTGACTTGTCCAAAGTCACACGACTAATAAGTGTTAAGTGTCTGAGGCCAGATTTGAACCCAGGTCCTCCTGACAACAGGGCCAGTTCTCTATTCACTGTGCCACCTAGCCACCCTATCCCATTACTTTTTAAAGACAGAGGGCCTGGGGGCACACTCAAGATGGTGGCATAGAAGCAGGAAAACCCCGCAGCTCCCCCCATAACCACCTCAAATACCTATAAAATATGACTCTAAACAAATTTTAGAGCTCCAGAACCCACAAAATTACAGAAAAACATATCTCCTACTGAAGGCAGGATGGCAGGCAGACAGAAAGGGCTCATCGCAGTATACTAAGAGCCAAAAACCAGCCCGGCCTAAAACCATGGTGTAGCCCCAGGGCTGCCAGGACAAGCTGTGGCTGGAGCATTTGGGAGAGTAGATCACCAGCAGCAGTGGCAGTTTCCAGAATTATCAACCCATAAGAATCAAGGACAAAGTGAAAGGTCAGTGAAACTCGGCTAAATTTGGGGGAGAAAAATGCATCTGACCATCTGCCCTGAGGGCAAGAAAGCAGCAGAAGCAGCAGCCCTGAGGCTGCCTCCATGTGGCTACTTCAGAGTTCTTGGCCTGTAGATTGCAGGGGGGCCAAGCAATCATTGAGCAGATAAGTGCTCTTGCCTTAACCCCCTGGATCGGGATCATGGTCTTGGGTGGTAGTCAAGAGGTGTGTGACCAGTGAGCCAAAGCTGGTGAGGGCTGCAGAGATGGCAGCCCCCTAATAGCTCCAGCAGATGTGAAAACCACAGCAATTTGGGACAAAGTTCTCCCCTCTGAAAACAGAGTTCTACTGAACCCAAAAGTCAAGTAATTGACTGGCAACATGAGCAGGCAAAGGAAGCAAAGCAAGCTCAGCAACCCAACTTTAGATTCCTTTTTTGGGGACAAAAAGGATCAAAGCATGGATCAGGAGGAAGACAACACTGTCAGAACTCCTGCACCAAAAGCTTCCAAGAAAATGTAAACTTATTACAAGCTATAGAGGAGCTTAAGAAGGATTTTGAAAACCAAATAAGAGAAGTGGAGGAATAATTAGGAAGAGAAATGAGAATAATGAAAGAAAATCATGATAAGAAAGTCAACAACCTGACTGAAGAAAATAACACTTTAAAAAATAGACTAACTCAAATGGTAAAAGAGGCCCAAAAAGCCAATGAGGAGTAGAATGCCTTAAAAAGTCAAATTTGCCACTTGGAAAAAGAATCTCAAAAGCTCACTGAAGAGAATAATTCCTTCAGAATTAGATTGGAGCAAATGGAAGTGAATGACTTTATGTGAAATCAAGATACTTTAAACAGATCCAAACACATGAAAAAAATAGAAGGCAATGTGAAATATCTCATTGAAAAAATCACTCACCTGGAAAATAGATACAGGAGAGACAATTTAAAACTTATTAGACTACCTGAAAGCCATGATCAGAAAAAGAACTAGAAATCATCCTTCAAGATATTCTCAGAGAAAATTGCCCTGATATTTTGGAACCAGAGGGCAAAATAGAACTTGAAAGAATTCATCAATCACTTCTTTAAAAAGATCCCCAAAAGAAAACTCCTAGGAATGTTATAGCCAGGTTCCAAAGTTCCCGGATCAAGGAGAAAATATTACTAGCTGCCAAGAAGAAACAATTTGAATACTGTGGAAACACAATCAGGATAATGCAGGATCTAGCAATTTCTACATTAAGGGATTGAAGGGCTTGGAATATGATATTCTGGAGATCAAGGGAGCTAGAATTAAAACCAAGAATCACATACCCAGAAAAATTGAGTATAATTTTTTGGGAGAAAATATGGTCATTCAATGAGGTGGAGGACTTTCAATCATTCTTGCTGAAAAAACCAGAATTGAATAGAAAATTTGACATTCAAATACAAGAAGCATGAGAAGGTAAACATGGAAAAGAAATCATAAGGAATTTATCAAAGTTGAACTATTTACATGCCAACATGGAAAAACAATAATTGTAACTTATAAAACTTTCCTCAGTATGAGGATAGGTGAAGAGAATATAAATGTATTTATATATGTATACATATACATATGTCTATACAGGAGGGTATATATGCATATGAATACTTATGTGAGTATGTGTTTATATGTGTACATAGACAGAGGGCACAGGATCAGTTGAATAGGAAGGGATGATATCTTAAAATGTGAAATTGAGAGAAGAGGAATAGAAGGAGAGGAGACAGGGAGAGACCGAATAGGGTTAATCATTTCATATAGAAGAGGCAAGGGATAACTGTTACAATGGAGGGAAAGAACAGGAAGGCAAAAAGGAATAGGTCAACCTTACTCTCATTGAATTTGGCTTAGGGAAGGAATGACTTACACTCTAAACTGGGTATCTTGCCCTACAGAAGAGTAGAGGGGAAGGGGATGAGAGGGGGGATAATGGAGGGGCGGGCAGCTTGGCAGGGAGGGTTGTTAGAAGCATACACTTCTGTAAAGGGACAGGGACAAAGTAGAGAATAGAACAAGTGAGGGGAAGGATAGGAAGGAGGGAAATATAGTCAGTCTTTCACAATATGTCCATTGTGGAGATGTTTTATGTAACTACTCATGTACAGCCTGTATTTAATTGCTTGTCTTTCCGGTGAAGTTGGATGATGACGGAGGTAGGGAAACAACCTAGAATTTAAAGTTCTAAAATCAAATGTTAAATATATATATATATATATATATATATA
>CM053582.1:471026844-471040477 GCA_028627135.1 Pseudochirops cupreus
GAGAAAATTGGTAACTCAAGATCTAGCTGAAATGAATGATGTAAACTAAAAATAAACAAAAGCTAATTTTAAAAAAGAGATAGAGGGCCTGAAGAGCTGAAATTACTTAAATTTACAATGGGAGAGCCAACAAAAGTCATAGAGCCAAAGAATGTCAAAGCTGAGAATATTAGAGATCATAGAATTTTAGAGCCATAAAGGCCTGAGTGATCAAGTACTCCATCTTCTTCATTCTATACACTGTGAGACAGACACCCAGAAAGAGAAATCACTGCTCAATATCACACAGTGAATTATTTGCAAAGCCTTGACTTGAACCCTATCCTTCTTACTATGAATCCAGTGATTTTTCTATTAAACAACATGGCCTCAACCTTATCCATAAAACTTTTTATAACCTCTGTTAACATGTCCATAGTCCCTACGTACTCTTCATCTCACAGATCTACCCACTGGTTCAGACATCTGCTTCCTCACTGCAGAGAAGGTTTTCATTGTTCATGTGGAGTCTGATTTTGTGTGTATTTTCTCATCTCTTCCTGATCTCTTCTCCTGTCCTCCACTTAGGTTTTTTTTTGCTTAATTCCTTTCCCACATCTCTTCTGTTATGACCTTCCTCCCCATTCTATCTGCCTTTAAGCCACAACTTCCCTCCATTTCTTTCTCTATACCTACATACAGGTTCTAAGCCTCCCACTCCAGCTTTCTAGAGTACCTGGAACTAGGTACTATTCTTAAAGCTTGGCTGACCTCAGATGTCCTAAGTAACTTAAACTTCACCATTGGCAATTTCAAAGAAGGCTGGCCCTGTCTGAGGCAATCTTAAAACTTCAGGGACCAGGTCAGATGGCTCTCTGAAATATATATGAACTTCCTGGTAGCCTTTTCACCTTGTGTCACCTATAGTCTCCAACAACTACTGATTTCTTAACCTTCTTTGGATTGAGATTAATAAGAGATTAAAAAATAAAAATCCTCTCTCATTGGCTACAGATGCCGTTCAGTTGTTAGGAGTGCATGATCCTTTTCTTTCCTTATAGAATTTCAGAAACAAAGAGTAATCTCAACATTAATTAATTAATCCCAATATTCATTAATAAATCTTATCAGGAATTTTTAAATTAAATGTTTAGATGATATTTCTTAAAATATATGTTGCTAACTTTCAGTAAAATTTATGTTGAATCCTCTTGGGTATATGCAAACTCATTTATGTTATTGTTTTTTCTTCATTACTGAAGAGGACCATGAAATCAGGAAAGTAATGCTATAACTGCAAGCGAATTAGATTTAAGTGATGGAGGGCTATGCAAAGTCACCAGTCTCACTTTCTCCTCCAGAGCCATCTGGACCCAGTGGCAAGATATAGATCAGTATGACTGGAGATGAACCTAATTGGTTGATGAAGACACTTAATAAACAAACTTATAAAATGCATCTGGCTTAATTCATACTTTGTGGATTTCTCATGAGAACACATTATATTTGGAAAAGATTTCCAATTAATTACCCATTAGTTACTAATCTTTATAACATTGCTATGTGGTTTTATGATTCATGCCAGAACAAGGAAGAGAACTCACAAGCCTTGGTTATATCTCTATAATGCCAAGTCAACTGGTTAATGTAGCTAAGAAATATACAACAGCACCAGATATTTGACATAGTATAGAGATTTCTTAATCTGCTTTTTTAATTCCCAAGAAAACTTCTAGATGATTTCAAATTTTCAGTTTATTCCAGTCATAATAAACCTTTTTAAGTTGACTGTTTCTTTAACAATTTAGTATTTATCACTAAATTCCCCTTTTAGTAGTTTCCTTTATATCTCTCACATATGCTGAACAAATTCACAAAATTTACCTCACATTCTGAAAAAAAACTTAAATCATTCACTCACAGTGTGATGTGGCTATATCAGAAACATCTTTTAACAACAACAAAAAAACCACAACAGAAATATATGGTCGTTAAAAGAGATAAAATAGAAAAAAAATTCTTCTGCATGTTTATACACACACACACACATACATAACATACGTATATATGTGTACATATATATATATATATACACACATATATATATATATGTATATATGCATTGTGGCATAATGGATAGATTTCCTGTCAAGAAGAGATTGGTTCAAACACTGTCTCTGAGATTATTTGCATGACTTTGGGTAAGCACCTCCATCTCTCTGTGTCTCCAAAGTCTTCCAAGGACTTCCTACTGAGTTATAGACAACTTTTGATGTGTGTAATCAAAGAATCAATCAATTAATTATTTGATCAAGAAACATTGCTTGAAGACTTACTATATGCCAGATAGTATGTAGTCAATAGGGACACACATACAAAAAATTTAAAAATCTCTATTCTTGAGAAGGCACTAGTGTTTGGTGGTTAAGGAAAAGTTTCTTACAGATGATAGATAGCCTTTTAGTCATCTCTTGAAGGAAATAAGGGATGTTGAATTTTGGAGGGATCACATTCTAGTCACTGAGACATGAGATGGAGTACAATGAATGGGAACCAGGGAGACTATTGGTTTGGCTTGACAGTAGAGAACACAAAGGAGAGTAATGTAAAATAACACTGGAAAAAATTATGGTCAGGTTATGGTGGGTTTTAAAATACAAACACAGGAGTTTATATAATATCCTAGAGGAAATAGGTGGAAATTTGAGTTTATTGAAAATGAGAAATGATATAGTAAGAATTATGCTTAAGGAAAATGACAATGTTAGCTGCGTAGAATATGGGGTAGAGTGGAGAGAGATTTGGTGCATGAAGATAAATTTAGCAGCAATTGTAATAATCTAGGTCAGTGCTTCTCAACCTTCCTAATGTTGCGACTCTTTAATACTTGTATGTGGGTGTATCTGCATGTGGGCGGACCCATCTGGAGAAGTATAGAGGAGCGGTGTCCCAGTTCCTAAGACCATCAGAAATATGTGTTTTCCGATGGTCTTGGGTGATCCTTGTGAAAGGGGTCGCAACCTACAGGTTGAGAACCACTGATCTAGGTTATGTGTGATGTGGTCGTTTTAAATGAGTGGTGCTTTGGGGAGTAGAAAGTAGTGTTAAAATAGGAGAGATTCTGAAAAGATCTGGCATCTGATTTGATATACAGGATAAGGAGAGTGGAGAATTGAGGATAATGCTAAGCTTTTAATCTGCAAGACTGGCAAAATTGTGTTTCCCTTGTCAGAAATAGAGACATTTGGAAGAGGGATTAGCTTAAAAATGAATATATAATGAGTTTAGTTTGGGACATGTTGAATTTGAGAAATCTCCAGGACATTCGATTTCAAATGTCTGACAAAGAACTGGGATGTGGGCCTGAAGATTAAGGGTGAGTCTAGGACTGCTTATAAAGATCCATGAATTATCTGCAGAGAGAGATGATAATTAAACCAATGAGAACTACTGAGTTACTGAGAGAGAGAGAGAGAAAAAACAGAGGGAGAAGGAGAAACAAAGATAGGAGAGAGAGAGAAAGAGAGAGAGAGAGAGAGAGAGAGAGAGAGAGAGAGAGAGAGAGAGAGAGAGAGAGAGAGAGAGAGAGAGAGAGAATATGAAGGACAGAATCTTTGGGATCATCCTGTTTATGTTACATGATATAGTTGATGAGCCAATAAAAGAGACTGAGAAGATGGAAACAGGAGAGAGCATTGAGGTAGAAATTCAGAGTGGGAATCATATAGGAGGAGAAATGCTTTAGTGTGAAAAAAATTCTAAAAGAATTTAGAAAAGACCATCAGTTATGGAAATTAAGAAATATTTGGTAAGTTTGGAGAAAAGTTTTATTGTTTAAGTAAATGGATTTCCATCTTCATGAATGTTATATGTATGTATATTGTAATGTTTGATATATATGTATATAAAGATATCTAGATAGATAGATATACAATCAATCCTCAACTTTCACAGGACTAACATTGTTAGAAAATGTATAAAAGTAAAAAAAAAAATTCAAATGTTGATACATTGAACCTATAGGAAATAAGGGATTAGGTTCCTACAACTACCTAAATTTGTAATCTTTTTTTCTAGAGAATGCTTAGAATGCATTTTCCTGTATATAATTCTTTATAATGAGACTTTAATTCTGATAATATGCACTTTTCCTAATACAGTAACTGTAAAATAACCAATAAAATGCAGTACACAAAAAACTGGCAACATGCAAAACATTTTTTCTTGCTAATAATTCCCTAGAATTCTGTGATCTTATGTGCTGTCTTTTTAAAATAGTATTTTATTTTTCTAATTACATGTAAAGATAGATTTCAACATTCACTTTTATGAAGTTTTGAGTTCCATTTTTCTTCTCTCCCTCCATCACCCTTTTCCTCCCCAAGACAGCATGAAATTTGATATAGGCTATACGTGTATAATCATATTAAACATATTTGTGCCACTGCTCATGTTGTGAAAGAAGAATGAGGACAAAAAGGAAAAAACCAAGAAAACTAAAAAAGAGAAAATAGTGTGCTTCAATCTGCAATCCATAGTTCTCTCTCTGGATGTGGATAGCATATTCCATCTTGAATATTTTGGAATTGTCCTAGAACATTGTATTGCAGAGAAGAGCTAATTCTATTAGTGGTTATAGCACAGTGTTGCTGTTATTGTGTACAAAGTTCTCCCAGCTCTGCTCACTTCACTCAATTTCAGTTCATGTAAGTCTTTTCAGGTTTTTCTGAAATCCACTTGTTCATCATTTCTTATAGAACAACAGTGTTCCAGTATAATAGTATGCTGTAACTTGTCTTGGTATAGTAGAGCTTCAATTACTCTAAAAGAAATCAACCTCCCTAGAAAGTTTTGAATTATTAAAATTTTTATCTATCTATCTATCTAATCCATATGTCATGCATAAACGAGGCAATTAAGTGGCACAATAGATACCAGCTAGCACTTGGAGTCAGGAAGACTTGGGTCCAAATCCTGTCTTGGAAATGTAATAGCTGTTTTATCTGGGAAAGCCACTTAAGTGCTTTGTGTCTCAGTTTCCACATCTGTAAAATGGGAAATAATAATAGTATGCACTTAACACCATTGTTATTAGGATCAAATGAGTTAATGTAGGTAAAGTACTTTGCAAACCTTAAAGCACCATATAAATGCTAATTAATGAGAATAAAAATAACAAGAATGAGGAGGATGGCATTGATGAGGAAAATGAAAATAGTGTTTATATAGGGTAAACTATTTCTCAGGTACTGTTACCAAGCACTTCATAATGATCCTGGGATTAGTTACCCATATTTTACAGATGAGGAATCTGAGACAAAGAGAAATTACGTGACTTTGCAAAATCACGTTAAGTGACTTTGTTAACTGTGACTTAAGTTAGTTGTTAAGTGTCTGTGACAGGATTTGAACTCAAGTCTTTCTGACTCCAGGTTCTGTGTTCTATCTACTGTTATCATGGTTACTGATGACAACATTTATAATAAATAAACAAAATATAATATAACATAATATAATGTAACATAACAATGTAATATAACAATGTAATATACTATAATATTATTACATATAATATTATATCATGTTATTATGTGTTATATATTAATATAACGTAATGGAATATTATTATATTCCATTACCATTATATTTCATTATTACATTACATTATATTACATTATGTTTCGTTACATTGCATCACATCAAATCACATTATGTCACATCATGTTACTTCACGTCACATTATTATGTTATGTTATGCTATGTTATGTTATGTCATGTTATGTTATGTTATGTCATGTTATATCATATCATATTGTATTTTGTTATATAATTTTATAAAATAAGTATAATATTATATAATTTTATGTAATAAAATTTTACATAATATAATAAATGAATGAATAAATTCTGGCTATTTTCATTAAAATGTCTGTAGCTTTTCCTTTTATTTGATAAGCATATTGCCAGTTGCTTTCCCACCCAAAAAAAACTGCCACCTTGATGCTCAATTTTCTGATTGATAGTTTTCTCATGAGAACACTATTTCAGGAAGCATCCCTAAACCGCGCTTCACCTTATTCATGGCTCAAGCGACTCAGCGGACTCTTCTCTTTCTCATTAGTCACATTGTTCCCACATGAAGAGAATTTCCGCCAACCTTTACAGCTCCTCTTTTATGTACTTTCTTTCCCCATCAGAACTTAAGTTTTATGATGGTCAGAACTATATTACATGTTTCTTTTTGTATTTCCAGACCTTGGCACAAGGACTGGTACATAGTAAATGCTTAGTAAATACTCTGTCTGCTGTGTTATAAAGCAGTCATAATTATGATCATTTTTAATTCCATAGTCTAATCAGAGACACAGAAAGAGATTTTTCTGAGTTTAGTGGGTAAGTATTAATAATAGTACAGGAAGAAAGACTGGAACAAAAGAAAACACACGTCTGTGCATACAGCTGAAATGGAAGTAATGGAATTAAGAGAAGTGAAAGACATGAAGGAGTGGGACATGACATGTATATGATCTAGAGAGGGAAGAAATGTAGTGGGGAATAGTTATTGGGCCAAACAGTTTCCAGAGCTGGGTTGGTTGGTTTTTGCCAGGGAGAAGAGGAGAGAGTCATGATGTACGTGCTGACTTAACAAAGTTTTACCTACATATAGGTGAATGGTACCCAGAATATCATGAATACAAATTTTCTCAGAGCCTTATTTCTGAAGGCCATTGGTGGATTTTGTAGGGAGATTTTGATGTGAAGCCTACCGTTAGGCTTGCAAAACAAATGATGATGTTCTGATTCTAACACAAGGCATAAACATTGAAAAAGGACCTACAAGCAGGTATATCTTCTAAATGTGCATCAGTTTAGCAAAATTCTACAGCTGAAATTTTAAAATATAATTATTGAAATGAAGATAAGATTCTCATGGTAATAATTCAATAACTTTTACAATCATAATAAAAATATTAATTTTGCTTCTGAAAAAAAGTTGTTTTTAAAAAACTTTTAAAAAAACCCTCTTGGTCACAATCCCCATCTCCTTTAACTGTTTGATTCCTCCATATAGAAATTTATATGTTTCAAAAGATATGAACTGTCAAGATTTTTAGCTCTATCTCTTTTAATTGGAAAATGGGAAGTAAAACTTCCCAATTGACTTTGGCTGGATAATTTGAATGATTATACCCTGCTAGGTAAGGGAATAATTCTCTCTGTGTCTCTCTCTCTCCTTCAAATATACACATGAATATGCACAAAGACTCAGAGATTTGGATCTGAAATGGACCTCTGAGGCTATCTTGTCCAATATTCTCATTTTATAAATGAGCGAATTGAGGATCAGAAGATGTACCTTAACTTGCTCAAGGTCACACAAGCTAGTAAATAGAGGTAGGATATGATTCCAAACCCAGCATATTTCTATGACCCTTACGTATATATGTATGCACACCTACATATCTGTTGTGGATAATACAAAAAAAAAAAAGCTTTGTATTCAGGTTTTCCTGATTACAAACCCAGCTTTTTCTCAACTGTACCACCTGGCTGCCTCTAATGCAGTATAAAATATCAAAAACTCAGTTTCCTAAAGGCAATATAGGACTAGAATACAGATACATACAAAGTAGACCTCTTCCTCCCCCCCCATATCCCCATAGCCTGCAGTGATATTTTTAAAAATCCCAATCCAATGATCCACCACTCTATTTCTTATCCTATGCCAAATTGTTTTGATTATTAAAGCTTTGTAGTATAGTTGGCAATCTGTTACTGTGATATTGCCTTCCTTCCCCTTTAAAAATTGATTCCTTTAATATTTTTGATCTTTTGTTCCTCTAGATTAATTTTTATTATTTTTCCTTGTTTTATAAAGTAATTCCTTGGTAACTTGACTGATGTGGCACTGAATAAATCAGTCATTTCAGGTAAGACTGTCTTTTTTATTATATTGGCTTGGCCTACACACGAACAGTTGATGTTCTTCCAAATATTTAGAATTGTTTATCTATGTGAAGAGTGTTTTATAATTGTATGAATATAGTTCCTGTTTATATCTTGACTATAGTAATATCATTAAGGAAATATGGGGAGTAGACTAAAACTTGAGAGTAAAAATTGCTTTTCTTAGACTTCCATAACAATTTACTGTATCTTCCACATTACAGTAGAGGTAATTAGAAGGCTAACATTTAGGCATGGTAAGATATGGATACTCTATTCAGAAGGGGAAAAACTAGAAGATAAAGATATTTTTCTCCTGATAAATGAACAATGTAAAGATAAAAGGAATAAACATAGACACATACACTCACACACATTCTTTAAAATGGCAGTTACAAAATAAATTCTACAATGAAGTATAATAATTAATTTAAAATCATGTCATCATCCATAACCCTTCCCAGGGCCTCTTATAATTAAATCAGACTGATGAGCCAGCAAAAATGAGCAATTTGGGCATGTATATGTATGTGTGTGTGTACACACACACGCACACACACACACACACATACACACAGAGGTGCATATGTATCTATTCATGTTCAAATGCATACATAGATATGTACATTCATCTCTCTATAGAAAGAGTTGCTTGGGGAGATTGAGATATTCATTTACTTGCTAAAGGTCAAATATTTAATATTTGTCAAAGAAGTACTTGTACTTGATCCATGATATCATGATATCTCTCATTCCTAATTACTATATAGAAGAATCCTTCATTACCTTGATCTGAAAGCTCTATAGTTTTATCCTTAAATCAATTATACTTAATGTTATCTATACAGGATTACTGAAAGAAAAAGGTGTTAAGAATTCAAATACATATAGCACATGCAATGTATATCTATTAACAGTACAATTAAGTGCTCTAAATACTATTAATTGCCTAACATATATGCTCCTATTTGAATCTCAGAACAACTCTATGAGCTAGGTGCTAATAATATATCCATTTAAAAGATGAGAAAACTAAGACCTGGAAAAATCAGATGAGTTGCCCTAAATTAAGAACTAAGAGTCTAAGAACTAAGAGTCTTCAAACCTAGCTCTTTCTGATTGTAAATCAATTTTTTTTATTAACTGTAAGTATGTATTTTATGGGATTCTATTTCTATAAAAGAGTCAGTGGACCTATTTTGAGCTTCCGTATAGAAAAACAAAAACATCAACAAAAAACTAGATTTCCTCATGTACTTGATATCTCCCACTAGAATAAAAATGCTTTTTTTTTTGCAAAGAAAGAAAATCCATTGGCCATGAGTCAAACATTTTCTTAAAAGGTAGTGAACATGTCAAGAAATTCACCAGCAAAACCTGTTAATCTTGTACATCTGTGCGATTTGAAAATTACCTTTTCTGATTATTTCTACATAACTGGCTTATATTACTTTACCTAATTCTCCCTGTTCTGAAGGAAAGGACACTGTCATTTACTCCTGGGATATGGAATACAATATTATTCATGACTCTGAATAGAGGAATTAGCTTTCATTATTTATAATTTAGAAAAAATTCACCTAAAGGAAGAAACATATACCTACACAATATACTATACATGCATATATGTATATACACATATCTACCTGTACCTACATGCGTATTTGTATGTATGTATTTCTGGATAACTAGGTGACTGACTTCAGGCCCAGCAAAACTCATCTTCCTGCACTTTTTTATGTTAAATTTAAATTTAGATTAAAATCAGATCTCAGATATTTACTAGTTATATGACCCTGGGCAAGTCACTTAAGCTTGTTTGCCTTAGTTTTCTGATTTGTAAAATGAGATGAAGAAAGAAATGACAATCCACTCTAGTATCTTTGCAAAGAAAACTCCAAATGGGGGTCATGAAGAGTTGGACACGATGGGAACAAAATATACGTATATACAAGTGTGTGTCTACGCGTGTGTGTGTGTGTATGTGTATGTGACTCAGTCCAAATATCAAATTCTACCTGGGTCTTTCCTGGTTCCCTCTAGGTTCTAATATCCTCCTATCTGGTAATAGTAAGATCATCTTCCAGGACAGATAACACAACATAATGGAGTGAATTTGAAGTCACTAAGACCTAGGTTCAAATTCTTGTCCATTATTCATGTTTATTTGTGTTATTTGTGTGACTGTGGTCACATCTTTGTGCCTCAGTGTCCTTATTTGTAAAATGAAGGAGTTGGATTTGGTAACCTTTCTAGGTGTAAATTTAAGATCCTATGATCTTTTGAATAATTTGTCCCTTGTTACTTACCTTTATTCCTTTACTTTATATAAAATACACACAGAGATATTTATATAATACCTATTACATGACAGGCACTGTGGTAAGCACTTCCTAAACATTATCTCATTTTGTCCTCACATAAAAACCCCTGTGAAGCGGGTGCTTTTATTTTCCCCATTTTACAGTTGAGGAGATTGAGGTAAAAAGAGATGAAGTGACTTGCCCAAGGTGAAACAGCTAGAAAGTATGTGAAGCTAGATTTTAACTCAGGATTTCATGAGTCCATACCCAGCACTCTATGTACTGCACTTCCTGGCTGCCTCTACATAACAATTGGGTATTTATGAGGGAGCTAAGTGAGACTTCTGTGCATTCCAGAAATATTCATTCATTCATTTGAATTTTTTCCATTAAAAATGACAACAACTGAGAAGCAGGAAAACTCTGTGAGCTCCCCCTATAACCACCTCAAAAAACTATGAAATGTGTCTCTAAACAAACTTTAGAGCTACAGAGCCCACAAAGTAACAGAAAGAAACAAATCTCCCCTGGAAGGAAGCTTGGTAGGCAGACAGGAAAGGTCCAGTGCAGCACGCTGGGAGCCGAGCCCAGCCCCACATGAGTCTGTAGTTTTAGCTCCAAGGCAGCCCTAATTAGCGGCTTCAGCAGACTTTGAGAGAATGGATGACCAGCAGCTGTGGTGGTTTCCAGAATTATCAACTCATAAATGCCGAAGGGAAAGTGAAAGGTCGGTGGAACTCTGCTGGATCTGGAGGGGACGGAGGAGCAGGTCCAGCCCTCTGCCCCCAGAGCCAGAAGCAGTGGAAGCTGTAGAAGTGGCAGCTGTGCAGCTGCCCCCATGTTGCTCCTTCAGAGCTCCTGGCCTGCAGATTGAAGGTACTAGGGACAATGAAGAACAATATCACTTTCAGTCACAAGGAATTAGGGACCCTGAAGAACTGTATTACTTTTAATTCCAAGAGAGCAGGGACTCTGAGGAACAATATCAATTGCAAACCCAAGAGAGTAAGAACCAGAGGAAAGACCAGGAGAGCAAAGACTACACCTCTCCCCATATCCATATCATCATTATTATTTAATATCATACTAGAAATGCTAGATATACAAATAAGACAGGAAAAAGACATTGAAGGAATAAAAATAGGAAATGAAGAAACAAAACTATCACTTTTTAGATCATATAATATTATACCTAGAGAACTCTAGAGAATAAACTAAAAAAAAAGAAACCAGTTGAAACAATTAATAACTTTAGCAATGTTGCAGATTATAAAATGAACCCACACAAATCATCAGCATGTCTATAAATTATGAACAAAGTTCAGCAGCAAGAGATAGAAAGAAAAATTCCATTAGAAAAAAAGCTGCAGGAGACAGAGCCAAGATGGTAGAAAGAAGCCAGAAAAGGAAAATGACAACTTTTGGAGATGATATGGGAAAGTTCTTACACTAATGTGTTGTTGGTGGAGTTGTGAATTGATCTAACCATTCTAGAGAATAATTTGGAGCTATGTCCAAAGAACTATCAGACTGAATTCTTTTTGATCCACTAATACCATTACTAGGTCTATATAAAAAAGACATCATTAAAAAATGGGAAAGGATCCACATGTGCAAAAATATTTACAGCAGCTCTCTTGGAGGTTGAAAAGAATTGGAAATTGAGAAGATGTCCATCAACTGGGAATGGCTGAATAAATTGTATCATATGAATGTAGTGGAATACTATCGTTCTATGAGAAATGATGAGCAAGGAGATTTCAGAAAAACCTGGAAACACTTATATGAACTGATGCTGAATGAAGTGAGCAGACCCCAGAGAACATCATACACAGTAACAACAAGATTGTGTGATCATTAATTGATAGACTTAGCTCTTCTCAGCAATACAATGATTAAGACAATTCTAAAACACTCACAATGAAAAATCCCATTTGCATCCAAAGAAAGAACAATGGAGTCTGAATGCATATTGAAGCATGCTATATTCACTTTTTTTTGTTGTTCTTACTTTTTGTTCCGATTCTTCTTTTACAACATGACTAATATGGAAATATATTTAACATGATTGTACATGTATCACCCATATAAAATTGGTGTCTTACAGGGGTGAGGAGGGAAGAAAATGAGGGAGAAAAAATTTGGCATGCAAAATCTTACAAAAAAGTGAATTTTGAAAACTATCTTTACATGTAATTGAAAAAAATAAAATACCATTAAGGAAAAAAAAACTGTAAGACAAGGTAAAAAATCTTGGGAATCTACTGTTATGGTAATGGAATTTGGAGATGTCCCTGTATTGGCTTGGTTTTTGGGTTGAGTGTTAAAACCCAGAGCTTATAAATTCCACTTGTGGGACAGACTTGTTGACGTGAAGAGAGAGGGCTGAACTGGGAGGAGCCGTGAATTGAGAGAGAGAGGCCCAAGTCTAGAGAAGGCCAGAAGGACTTTTGGGAGAGCAGTATCCAGTATCGTGAAGCCTGAGTTTCTGAGAGAAAGACTTCTGAGAGCCGTTGGAGCTGCCCAGGACTTTTGAGAACTGCCACCCGGAGCTGCCAAGAACTGAGGAGGCATGGCTGTAATGCCAGTATTTTGTCTGTTTTGATGTTGTTTGGCCAAATTCACCTGCTGGTAAAGGACAGTGCTGTTGTTGTAGAGGTCCTGGAACCTTGCTGTTGGTTCAGAAGCTCTGAAGGAGGATTTTCCTGTTGTATGTTTACAGAAATCCTGGAAGAGGGCCTTGCTGATGTTTTCAGGAGTTCGGGGACTGTTCTACAGGCAGAGAGTGACTTGATGAGGACACTGGCTTTGTTGAGCCTTGTCTCCCCAGGAACTGAGATTGCTGAGGGCTTGCCTGGAGTGAAGATGAAAGAAGGGCCTTTCCTTGTGTATTCAGTGCTGAGACGATATCTTAACCTTGTTGTAACTTAAGGATGGATGGCCTTTTGTGCTCTCCTGCCCCTTTTGAGACTCAGAAGTGGGAAGCCTTTGAGTTTTTTGTGCTTTGTGATTGACCAAATGAATGTACTTTGTTTATGATTAGAGACTAATCTCCATTTAAGAGGAGAGACTTTGTTGACCGACTAAAAGTACTCCCAGGAGTGGGCTACTTTGACTAATGTACTGGCCAGGGGTGGGATACTTGGACCTTGATACTTTGCAATTGAATTGAGAGCTTACTTCCTAAATGAACAAGTTACGCTATATTTTGACTTTCTCTGTTCTCTGAATGTTTGCTGAATAAATGGGGTTTGCTATGCTGGTAATCTGAACCTTGGAAGTTGCCTGTACTTGGCATTACATCTACCTGCCAAGACAAACCTAGGGACTATATGAACACAATTGCAATAAACTATTCGCACAAATAAAAGCAGATCTTAACCTCTGGAGAAATACAACCTGCT
>CM053582.1:471040577-471052953 GCA_028627135.1 Pseudochirops cupreus
TGATGAAAAAACTGTAAAGATGGCCTAGCAGTACCAGATTTTAAATTATATTATGAAGTCATAATCATGAAAACAATCTGGAACTGGCTAAGAAGTAGAGTGGTGAACCAATAGATTAGGTACATGATACATAGTGGTAAATAACCATTGTAAACTCCTCTTTCATTAACCCAAAGATCCAAGTTTTTGAGATAAGAACTTACCATTTGACAAAAATTGTAAAGGAAGGAGGGAATGAAGGAAGGAAGAAAGGAAAGAAGGAAGGAAAGAAAAAACAACCTGGAAGGTAGTTTGGCAAAAAGTAAGCATAGACCAACATTTTATACCATATAAAAATATAAGTTCAAAATCATCAAGTAATTTAGACATAAATGATGATATAAGTAAATTGGAAGAAAATGGAAAATTTACCTCTTGTATCTATGGATAAGGGAAGAGTTTATGACCAAACAATGGATAGAAAGGATCACATGAAGTGAGATCGGAAATTTGGATTACATGAAATTAAAATTTTTTTTTTGTACAAGCAAAATCATTTCAAGCAAAATTAGAAGGAAACTGGGGAAAATTTATCACAAGTTTCTGTGTTAAAGCCCTCATTTCTCAAATATATATGAAACTGAGGCAAATTTATAAAAAATATAACACATTCCCCAATTGATAAATGATCAAAGGATATAAACAGGCATTTTCCAGAAGAAAAAAATAAAGCTATCAATAATCACATAAAAAAACTCCAAATAACTATTCATTGGAGAAATGCAAATAAAAACCATTCTGAAATATTATCTCACACCTAAGGAAAATGATACAAAAGGAAAACGACAAATGCTGACTGGAAAAATTGGAACATTAATGCCCTATTGGTGGATTTGTGAACTGGTACAACCATTGTGGAAAACAATTTGCAACTATGTCCAAAGAAATCTAGAACTACGCATACCCTTCAACCCAGCAATACCAGGAATCATGAATAAAACATACAAACCAAAATGGAATCTATTTAAGAGCATTCAAAATGAGTTAATTTTTTTTTTTGGAGGGGGAAAGGCGAGGCAATTGGGGTTAAGCAACTTTCCAAAGGTCACATAGCTAGTAAGTGTGTCAAGCATTTGAGGCATGATTTGAATTCAGTTCTTCCTGACTGCAGGACCAGCATTCTATTCACTGACCCACCTAGCTGTCCTGAAATGAGTTAATTTTTAAAAAGTAAAACCTAAAGAAATAATTTTATTAGAGACATGAGTTCAAATCTGACCTCAGGTTATTAGCAATATGGCTAGGCAAGTCACTTAAAGTTTGTCAGCCTTAGTTTCCTCATCTGTAAAATGGGGATCATAATAGTGCCTACTTCCCAGAATTATTATAAATATGAAAGGGGTTAATATTTTTAAATCTTTTTGCAAATATTAAAGCACTATATAAATATTATAATCATTATTATAAGATAACATAAAATATAATGAGATATTGAAAAAATGTCCAGAAAATTTTGTAATTTTGATAATTTGTATTAATAAAACAAAATAATTAGGGGTTAACGACCCATCTGTAATGAAGAAAATATAGTAGGAAATTAACCATTTTTAAATTCCTGACTAAAAGCAAGAAATTTTGAAATTTGAAGGAAAGACAGTTAGTGTAAAAATATTCTGATCCATAAAAATTTGAAGAGTTGTTTTTGCTTGAAAATATGAACAAAATTAATAAATCTTGTTAAATATATTTTTCATAAAATAGAGGAAATTTCAAGTACTAAAATGGTAAATTTATAATGATGTAAAAATTGGAAAAGCTTTTCATAAATGACTGTGGAATTATATGACAAAGTGAATGAAACAAAGCAAACATCTTAAATAGTTAATCTCATAAAGAGAAAATGAACAAGTAATAAATCAAATGGCTAAAAAAAACTAGTCTGGATAGATTTAAAAGTAAATTCTATAAAACATTTACGGGCAACAGATACCTGTGCTACCAAAACTGTTCTCATGAAATACTGAAAACAGGAGAACTACTTATTGGAAAAGAGCTTGTAGGAAAACTAGAAAGTACTTTTCCAGGAACTAGTTTTAGACCAGAATCTTTCACCATATACAACAGTAAACTTCAAATGGATGGAATATTCAATTATAAAAGATCATAGCATACAACAAATTATAGGAGAGTTGAATGATGTACTTCAGAATGATAGTATGAATGGATAGGAATCAAGTATTAGAGATGCTTATATAAAAACAAAATAAAACTTTAATTATATAAAGAAAAATTATGTGAGTAAAAATATGGAAAAGAATAAGTACCTCTCAGATGGGAAACGTTCTTTCTTCATAAAGTTCTAATAAAATTTTGATATATAACATATCTTAAAAACTGAGTTTTTGAAAAATTAAATGAAAAATTAAAAGACATTCTTGAGTTATATGATTAAAGGATATGAATAGTTTTCAGAAGAGAAACACTCCCCCCATGTTGTTATGAAAAAAGCTTCAAACTAGTAAAGTAAGGAAAGTATGTATTAAAAAAAATCTCCAAAGTCTCACTTGATAACCATGGCATTGACAAAGGTGATGAAAAATAGAAATAGGCAGTATTAGAGGATTTGTGGTAAAATAGGCACAAAAATATATTTTTGGCACATCTAGGGAACTGAGTACAACCTTTTTTGGAAAGCAGTTTAGAAATATGGAAGAAAATTACCTAAACTTTTTATATCATTTGACCTAAAAATCCTAGCATAAGGCATTACCTTAAGGAGACCAAAGACAAGAAACCCCCACGTAGTAATAGGAACACACATACAAAACCCAAACTAGAAACAAAGTAGGTACCTATCAATTGGGGAATATTTGAACAAATTGTAGTACTGTAGTATATGTAACCTTAACTGAACGTTATGGGTCTACAAAAAAATGATAAATACTAAGCATTAAGAGGAACATGATTTGTATAAATTTATACAGAAAAAAAGGATGATGTCTTTTTCATGTTTACATATTTTTGTGCTCCTTTTTTCCCCAACTCTTGATAAAACTACTGGCATGGAACTATTGTCTAATTATTCGTTGTGATTAGAATAATGCAAAAGAAATTAATATTTAAAAATTAAATGTGATGGTAAATATTTATTCAGGAGGCCTGATGATTAAATGTCCTTTCTCCTGGTATGGAGATGAGATAAGAATATATGAGGGACTATAGATGCCAAATTATGGATTTGCTGACCCTCAACTGCATCTCAGTTTAAAATTTTTTTTTCTCTCTGTAAAGAAAGATTTTTTGTGAGACATAAGAAGAAGAAAGATAGAAATATAATCATCAAGTAATTAAGAAAACTTTCTTTTTTATTTAAGAATTTAAAAATATAATTTTGCGGAAACAAAGAGAACTATTTTGGGTCTGATTCCTTCTAAAAAGAGAGGGCTGGTTGGGATAGAAACTGTGGCAACCTTAAGGAATAGCAATCATTTCATCCTGAATTTGTAATGAAAGAAAAAAAATGCCCAGCATAATCTGACAGGTATCCAATATTAAAGGAGATTAAATTACAAAAGATTTAAAAGGAAATATGGACTAAAAATATATAGGAAAAGTCAGTCATTATGGGAATGAAAGATTCAACAGTTGGTTTCTACCAGACATCTCTTGACCTCAAGGAAAATCCTAGCATGATGTGAGGCCAAAGATAAGGTAGTAGTAGCCAGGAAAGAGTGTTTTGGTCTGGGAAGTTATAAAAGTGGAGAGAGGGATCTAAAAATCAATCGAAGGACATTCTCTTTCCAAAAGCAATGCTAAAGTTGAGTTGAGCAAGATGCAGAAATTGAGGATGAAAGGGATGAAAAGTGTTTGTTCTCAGTAGTGAGGCAAATGGCAAGAAGTTAAGCAGGATGAAGTATGGCGAGGTCTAAGACTGGCTACATGTAAAGGGTTTTCACCAGTCATAACATCATATTCTCAGGGTGGGAGTTCCAAAAGCTGAGCAGTCTGAGTCATCAGGTTTCTGGAGCCATGTTTCAGAAGATGCAACACCAGGGGCAGGATAGATGTCAGCAAATGTTTGGGAAGGGGTCATCTAGACTTTTTTGAATGCCGCTAATAAAGAGGAATCTATTACTTCTAGGGGCAGTCAATCACACTTTATAAGAGCTAGAATTGTTAGGAAGTTTTTCACATATCCCCTATACATGTCAAACTTACACCTCCTATTTGTACATTTTATTATAGTTATTTGTGAATAGGTCAATTCCCAGAATGTTGGGGTCATATTGTATTTATCTTTGTTTTTTTTTTCAATTATAATGAACATATTAATTCATAGAAATATATATGTAATGTGTGTATTTACATAGTGATATGTGTGTACATATATAGATGTAAAATATATATTCTCTTTCTTTAACCACTGGGAAAAAAGAAAAATGAAACCTTGTAACAAATATGCAGTCAAGCAAAAGAGGTTCCTACGTTGTCAATGTCCCAAAATAGTTTTAATTCTACATCTTGAGTCTGTTACCTCTCTCTCAGGAACATGCTTTATCATGAGTCCTCTGGAATCCTTTTTGGTTATTACATTAATTAGAACAAGTAACCCTTTTAAAGTTACTTGTAGGGTGTCTAGGTGGTACAGTGGGTAGAGCAGCAGCCCTGGAGTCAGGAGATCCTGAGTTCAAATCTGGCCTCAGACACTTAACAGAAAAAACTAGCTGTGTGACCTTGGGCAAGTCACTTAACCCTAATTGCCCTCCAAAAAAAGTCAGAAATATAAATAAATAAATAAAGTTACTTGTCATTACCATTTGTTGATATTAGATAAATTATTCCCTTGGTTCTGATCACTTCATCCTTCATCACTTCATGAATGTCTTCCCTGATTTCTCTGAAACTGTCCCCTTCATCATTTCTTACAGCACAATAGCATTTTAATATAATCATATACAAGCAACATTCATACATTCCCCAGTTGATAGGTACATGTCCTTGAATTAATCTCTGTGCCCCACATAGCACTTATACTATTGCTTTATGCATAAGAAGACTAACTTCATATTTGTGGATTGAATAAAATGAATGAAAGCATGAACAAAGAAGGGGCATGTTTAGGTAATTTATCTATGGATAAAGAAGAAAGTTGGAAATTGTAAGGGACAGGAAACAAATCTTTTTTCCTGGATTATAGAGACCTGTACACATGAAGATGAGGGGAAAAGTAGAGAAGTGTGGGAGAGAGATCCATTAAAAGGCCAGAAGCATGATTGTGCTGGAATTAGTTTTGTTAATGACAATGGACATGGTTTCCTTTTAGAGTATAGGAAAGAAAGATCACAAATAATAGATTTAGAGTCACAAAGTATAATCCTCTCATTTTACAAATGAGGAAATCAAGGTCTGGAAACTTGCTTGAGGTCACAAAACTAGTAAATGCCTAGTTGGAAATTAAAGCCACGTCCTCTAAGTTTGAATCCAACATTGTCCACTGATGAAGTGAAAAAGATATGCCAAGGAAGAAAACAATGTGCATTAAAAGGAGGACCTTGATATTCTCAGTTGAGTAAGTGCTGAGGTCATCAGTTCCAAATGATAGGAAGAAGGGAGGGGGAGAATTTGAGGGTTAAGGACTAAGAAGGTTTGAAACAGCCACTGTGGTAGGGAAGGAGCCAAGGGTTTGATGAAAGATGAATAGCAGAATTGTGAGGAATAGCCAGGGCCAAGTTGTAGTTGGAGAGCATAAACTTGTAGAGGGCCAGGACTTTTCAGTTCTGGGACTTTGTCCAGCACTGTTCTGCAGTGAGGAATATGAAGCAGAGAAATCAACACAGAGATCCTTCAAAGAAGCCTTTCTTCACTTAGCATAGCTTCTGGCAAAGCTTGTAGGCAATGGAATAGAGTATGGGCTGGCTGGGAATTATGCTACTCAAGGATGTAGGGCTGGTTTGCTGGCTTCTCTGTTCAGAACAGTTCCTTATACACAGAAAACATGAAGGCAGGGATTAGACCTCAACCTGGCTGTCAGACCTTCATTTGATTGGCTACCCATGAGTGGTTGGCTTCTTTCCCCTTCACTTAGACATAAACAAAGGAGAGAATACACTAGGGGAAGGAGGCTTTTCACCATTGCATATTGAAGTATACACATTCCTTGGAGCAAATGGGAGGATCGGTTTCATTTTTGCCTCTGTTAGGTCAGATTAACAATTACAATCAACCACACTGATAAATTGAAGCTATGCCCATTTACTAGTCTTAAGTAATGATTAGTCCTTTTCCTATTCCCAATATGCAAATAAATGATGATGATAGTAAATATGAAATTTAAAAAAATGTCCATGGCTTTAGAATTATCCTAGACTAAAATATCTCTTTTTATCAATCACTGTACCTGAGTAAACAGATTTGTAGCAATAGTGAGATTTAAGGGGAGGAAATATCCTCCTCCTTCCTCCAATCCATATTGTGGACTGGTAGCACACCTGATAACAAGATTAAATCCATGTAGTATATTTCCACATTATTGAATTTCATTGAACTATGTTAAAGTTTTTTTTTCCCTTACTCTCCTGACTGAATGATTGCTATGCATTGCAGAAAATCTTTGGTTTATTACTTAGCACACTTTAAAGTCTGGTATATTTTATGCTACTATGGAGAAAGCATATAATCCACCACTTGTTAAAATGTGTCCGTTGACACAAGCCAGTCCCTTTCAGATGCCCTAAATATGTCAAAAAGAACTCAGATAGTCCTTTTGTTCAACAGCTTCAGTATTGTGGTGAAATGAACATTCTTCCATCAGCAAGAAGACTAACGGCTGAAACACTTAACTCCATCTTATTTGTCCCTTGTGAAACAAAATGTAGATTTTACTACCCACTGCATCACTCACTCAATTTATGGCTTGCATAATTTTTCTGCTTTCTAACTATATTTTACATTTATCAAGTTAAAGAACTTATTATGTGATTTAACCATGTTTACAGTTCGTTGTTCAAAAAAATAATCTGAGCAATCACGTCAGCTGGTGATATGGATTTTAAGTACATTTTTTTTCCTTTAATGGTAGCTGTGATTGGCCCAGTTTCTTCTTGTACTTTCTCTTCTCTCTATCATCCTCCTTATAAACCCTCTTCTAACCTCAGTACAAATTTGGATAATCCCTTCTTTTGGATAAGAGTTTTTAACCAGACTAAATAGAGCATGTACTGAAGCTATTTCAAAGTGTTATTTCCTGAATATTTCAAAGCTGGATTATAATATGAGTTCAGAACATTTTTAAAGTGGAAAATCCAAAGTTTGATCCCAGAAAAATGACACCACATCTTTCAGCATTCCAGAAGGAAAGAAAAGGAGAAATAAAAAAAAATGGCTGAGTGCCAGAGTTATGTGTTAACTTCAAGTGCAGGGGTGATTTTTAATGCTTCAACATCGTTCATGAAATATTATATATATAATTTGTACTCACAATAACAAGTGAGCTCTCCAAGGAAACATTAAAATAAATAGCTTCTTTAACTCTTTTGTACCTTGATCATATCTTATTTTGATGAACCAATAAAAGGAGGACATAAGATTGATGTAGGACAGATCAGTAGGGCAATCATGTACTTTATTACATATTTATGAGTCTGAAAGATCAAAGGATGTTTTTATGCACATAACTTGGCAAATGTGTTTTGCCACGTTCAGATATGTTCCAAGTGACTTTAGCGAGGATGTGAAAAGATCTGGCACTATGCCTACAGTGCTATTTGGCAAGACTTTGAATGATGGTGGGATTAAACAACACATAACATACTGTATTAAATATATATGTACACACACTCTATATATGTATGCCGACATACATTGGTATACAGTCAATGTGTGACTGTATACACACACTATGAAAATATACAGTGATAACAGGAATAATTGAATTCAGTAGTGACATAATAGTCTAGAAGAATGGGGAATACTACAAAGATTGTGCTACTACAAGTCGAGAATAGGTGTTCGATTCCTGCTACTCAGCACTTTTTAGAAGTGGTGATAAAAACTATGGGATAATTAATGTTCTGTTGAATCATACACATATAAACATATGTGTAAATATATATAAACTATATTCAATATACTTATATTCTACTCTGTATTCCTATATTCAGAACATATACATACATCTATTCATCTTTCCTCATCTTAAATCTTTCTCTGAAGCTTCATTGGATAATAAACATGACTTTTGGTTCCAAAAAGCTGCATGAATTGACTAAGGGATTCCATAGTTAGAAGGGAACAAGACAGACAAAATTTGAGCGTGGATGGCTCTTGTCTAAGGTCTAGATTAGTTGGGTCCAGAGACTCACTTCACAAACTAGGCCTCAGGATGAGAAAGATTTTGAGCATAATGTCTTCCTTGTACTAGGATGCAGAAGAGTTCCCATATGTGACTGTGTGGGGAGGATGCAAATACAACAGAATTATGGATTCTAAAGGTATTGTGGCATATTCACTGTGGTCATATATGTCTTAAGTTTAATCTTTCTACATATTGAAGCATGTTTAAATTCAGTTTTGCTACATAGTATGAAGGAAAAGGGCTGAGTAGGACGACTTTGCTACAGATTTTTTTAAAAACTGAACCTATGATTTTATCAGTGTGATTACTTCACTGTATAGAAACTCTACATTTATTAATCAGCAAACTTTTATTAAGTTCCTCTTATGCGCTAGGTATTGTGCTGAGCACTGGGAGTCAAAGAAAAGAATGAGACTTTTTCTTCCTCAGATAGCTTACATTTTACTGGAGGAGACAATATACCCATAACTAAGTATATACAACATATATACATATACACGTATAGAGAGAGACAGAAACAGAGACAGAGACAGACAGACACAGACTCACACACAAATGTGGTTTCATGAAAACCCTCCATGTAGAAAGTGTGACTTGAATAGAGTTTTGATGCATTAGCAATTCATCTGTAAGTTAGAATATTTGAGAGTTGTTTAGGAAATAAAAAGGATAAACTTACCTTACATATGATCATATAGCTACTATGTGTCAGAGCCAGGATTTTAACCCAAACCTTCCTGATCTCGAGGCTAACTGCTGTCCATTAATTAAGCTATGCTAATTTACTCCACTATTTTTCCTGTTGACATGTCAAATTCTTTGGGATCTCATTAATGTAGACATCTACTTTCCTCTGTGGTATGGGTTATGATTGCATTTGTGCGTTCTCTTGTGAGAGTCTTGCCTCTGTTCTCTTAAAAATTCTCTATAATTTTACCCAAGAGTCAGGGCCTCTTCTAAATCTCTTGGCATTGTAATCAGTGAAGCAAATAGGTTGATCATTGGTTATTCTTAGCTCTCTCTAAATGGCTAGCTACCTTTCTTTTCCATGTATCTCATGGTAATAAATTCCTTTATGATATTTATGATCATTTTCTCCTTGATAACATGGCGTAGCCCAAGTCAAACTTGCCCAAAATCTTCCTTGATGGAACAATGCTCATTTCACCACTATAGCCATGAAGTCAAGCTCAAATAGGAATAGGGGCCACTAAAACGTACATAAGGAACAACATTGGCCCCATTAATCTGGTTCAGACTACACTTGGGAGTGTTGGACCAAAACAAGGTCCATGGGCTTCACGTTTGACACCTCTGCTGTAGCCAATTTAAATGTCTCACATACTTTTGGGTTGCAGAAATGTTACCCTGTCATAAACTGCGGTATTCTGTACTCACAGCCATATACTGTCATTACAATAATACTGATGTTAAAAAAAGATGAGCCTTTGTTTCAGGGAGAAGACTGGAATCGTTAAAAGCATGTATATGTATATGTATATGTATATGTATGTGCATGTATGTGTATGTGTATATACATATATATAATTACCCAATGACAATTTAACTTCTTAAATTAATATATTTATATATACAGACATATATACATATGATATTATGTATGATGTATTATATAATACACACATACATATATGAACACACATACACAGAAATGTACATATAAATACAGATATATTTATTTATCTTTTTTGTATTTACATCACAGTCATTTTGTGGGAGAAGAAAAATAACCCCTTCTCACACACACACACACACACACACACACACACACACACACACACTAAACCCTTTCAGATAAAAAAAGATCTAATTAAGCAAAAACATTGAATAAAATGATCACAAGTGATCGTATACATTAAGCTTTAACAGTTCCCACATGCCTACAGTGAAGAGGAATTGCATATTTTATTATCTCTTTTATAAAATAATTATGATGACGATAGCTAACATTTATTTAGCTCTTACTATATGCGAGGTGCTGTCCTAAGTGCTTTATAATTATTTTCTCATTTGATCTTCGCAACAATCCCAAGAAATAGATGTTGTTATGATCTCCATTTTACAGAAGGGAACTGAGCAAACTAAAGCTGAGTGACTTGCCCTGGGTCACAGGGTTAGTGAGTGTCTGGGGCCAGATTTAAACTAAGGCCTTTCTGACTCCAGGCTTGGCACACTAACCACGATGCACATCTGACTGTCCCAAGATCTTTATTAGTTTTTTCTAAGACTAAGAGTTTGGTTTCCGTTTATGAATGTTTATATTCAAACAATTTTATTGATTATTTATATCGTTCTTTTTTTATCCTTTATTTCACTCCTTATTAGTCCACATGCTCGCGTGCACGCACACACACACACACACATACATACACACTCACTCACTATTTTTCTGGTTCTCTGCTACCACAAAAAAGATATTTTAATATCTATAGGACCTTTCTTTCTCTCTGTATTTGGCTTCCTTGGGAATTAGTGAGGTCACTAGGTCAATTAGTAATATTTCTGGGCATAATTCTGAGTTGATTTCTAGAAGGCCAAAACAATTCTTCGATCCACCAAAAGTGTATTAGTGTACTTACCTTTACCATTGCCCTTCCTGTAGCTGTCTTCTAGCATCTTTTGCAAATTACAGAGTAAAGTGAAACCTCAGAGGTACTTTAATTTTCTTGTCTTATTTCTCTTGCCCTAAGGAATTTGGAGCCTATTTTCAAGCAGTCATTTATAATTTGCAATTCTTTTGACAATGATTTCTTTTTATCTTTTGGCCACTATTCTACTGGGAAATGACTCTTGGCATTACATATTTCTGGAAATACTCTATATTTCCTAGGTTTTATACTTAACATGCACTTTCCTCATCAACAATTGCTATTTTCTGTCTTCATTGATTATACTTGTACAATTTTTTTAATTTTGTGTATTCAATTTGTTTATTTCCTTCATGAGCTCAATCACAGAATGTCATTGGCAGAAGAAAGTTTAACTGCCACCTAGTCTGACAAATATCCAGAAGGAATCCTCCATAATAATATTTACTGCAGATGTTTGTCCCTCTTCTTCTGTTTGATAATATCCCATAAGAGTGTAACTTATCTACTACTTCCTTGGGTTACTTACCTTCCACACTTGGATAGTTCATATTATTAGAACAGCTTCAATCCTAAATATGATTGTTTGAAACATCAACTCATTGCTCTGGGGTCAATCAAGCCAAGTCTAACCCTTCTTTTAGGATAGTCTTTCAAGTACTAGAATATAGCTAAACTTTTCCACTTTAATTTTCTATTCCCCAGAAAAAACAACTCTCAATTTCTTCAAATTATCACTATATGGTAACAGTTCAAGGCGCTTCACAATTCCTTCTGCCCTCCCTGGATATTCTTTAGTTATACGCTGTATTAGCTAAAGAATATTCCTCCTGGGGTGGCTAGGTGGCACAGTGAGTAGAGCATCAGGAGGAACTGAGTTCAAATCTGACCTCAGACACTTAACAGTTACTAGCCGTGTGACCTTGGGAAAGTCACTTAACCTCAATTGCCCTGCCTTCCCTCTCCAAAAAAATTATTCTTCCTACCTGTAATTATAAAAGACCTACCATTCACTTTTTTCCAATAATGTAATTTCTCATATGACTTCTTATATTTTATTTGTATCTCCATTTTGAATTTATATTGCTATATACCACACCATGTTGGTCTAAGATGTAGACTCTAAAAATTGCCTTCACCATACTTCTTTCCAATTTTCCTAGATTTTTGTCAAACAGCAAATACTTATGCCATTAATTTAAGTCCCAGAATTTATCCCATATTGACCTATCATTTTCTGTTGCTTCTGTGTCTGAGGTTTCTTATATATTTCATCAATTCCACTGATCTACTTTCCTTCTTTTTTTTTTATTAATAATAAATTTATTTTATTAAATTTTTTTTGAGTTACATATTTTCTCCCCGTCTTTCCCCCACCCACCACCCCAAGACAGCCATCCCAGTGTTTCCCCCTCCCCCAGTCTATTCTCTCCTA
>CM053582.1:471053453-471067734 GCA_028627135.1 Pseudochirops cupreus
ATTGATAAACTCTTGTTGTTGTCTATACTTGTGATTTCATAAGTGTAAGAAATCCCTTACACCACTGCAGATTTGCAGCTCTTATATAATCTAGAGTCTTAGAGAGTCTTGTGGTACATTAAGATTTAAATGATTTGTATAAAATCACCCAGACAGTATATATCAGAGGGCAGGATTTGTAATCCGGCCAACTTAAATTCAAGGCTCTTTCTATATCAGCTACTACACATGTCTACACATACATACAAACATGTATATGTATACATGTGTCTATGTATTTACATGATGGATAGATGTTATACATTTTGGTCATAGTTGGTTAGCTCATGTGTGATCATAGATAATTATAAGATTGTTATGAATAACAAACTAAATATTTCTACCTTTTTGTTCAAATGAGGCTGTCTGAAGCTCACAAATGCAACAGGTGTTTTAAGTTTTCTTTTACCCCCTTAACATAAGGACCAACTTTTTAAAGAATCTTTTTTTCTTTGTTTCTTCTCTCTCCCTCCTTCCCTCTCCTTCCCTTTCTGTTCCTCTCCCTCCCTCTCTCACCCCCTCCCTCTCACCCCTCTCTCTCTCTGTATTTCAATTGCTTTTGGCTTGCACCTTACCCTTGCAGCTCCTTCAGGGATAATTCACGTCCATTTTGTCAGATTATTATTTTGTCTCAGTCTTAATTACAACTGATGATTTCCCCTCCCCTGTAAATTCCTGTTACTGGATAATATCAAGAATAAAACAGCAAACAAAAATATTTCAAAGTGAGGGGTGATCCAGTCTTCACAGAGAAGTTAGTGGTGTCCATTCGTTGAACAGAATGAAGCCACAAGGAATATCACAAATTGCATGTCACAGGCCTAGAAAAGATGCAATGCATTGTTGATTATAAACATTCCTTCCCCAGCTTCTCTTTGGAAATATTACAATTAGTGTTTCAATTGAGAAACCTACTTTGCTTGAATTCTTGAAGAAGAGGAATCATGATGTGGCATTTAAAATTTGCTTTAACTTTGAAAAAAAGACTATTAACTAATTATAGCTATTTTCAAAAACCATAAGTGTTACTGATCAATAATGTCTGCTTTCAAGAGATTCTTGCATTCTAATTCTGGATTTGCCAGCATGTTATTCGTACATTGCCAATGTATGTGGGAAAATTGTGAGAAAACACACTTAACATTTTTTTTTTTACTTCTTTTGCCAGAGAATTTTCATACTCTTACAAAAACATTTATTAATTTGATTTAATCAACAAAAATTTAAGGACCTATTATGTGCAAGGCCTGGGAAGTACTGAAATACAATCAAAACAGTCCTTGTTCTCAAGGAACTCATGGTCTACTTGAGTCTCTGCTGTTTTGTGTCATGGACCCCTTGGACAGTCTGGCAAAGCCTATGGGCATCTTCTCAGAACAGCTTTTAAATTCATAAAATTATATGATTACAAACATAATCACATGTATAAAAACACAATTATCAAACTGTTGAAAAATGTTTATGACTCTATTTACAAAATAAGGGGATATCACTTATAAACCAACAAATAAGTACAATGTAATTAATTTGATGGAGAAGAAAATACTACGAACCATGGAATCAGGAAACATTGTATGTAGGAAATGGTATCCAAGTGATATTCTACTGGTCTCTACCACTAAACCCTTTACACTAGGGCCTGGGTTCACCTTTGCTCTCTCTCTTCACATCCACCCTCTGCTTACTTGGTCTTCTTCAATAGTCCCCTCAAATCCTGCCTTCTGTAGGACATTGTTATCCTTACCTCTCACCTACTGCCTTCCCTTTGAGGTTATCTCCCATCTGTTCCATTTATCTTGTATTTCTATAGTTGTTTATTTTTCTTTCCCCCATTAGAATGTGAAATCCCTATGGTCAGTGACTATGTTTTAGCCTTTCTTTGCATCCTTAGAACTTGGCGTTGAGCTTGGCACATAGTAAGTACTTTATAAGTACTTGCTGACTGATTTGTGGGTGAGGATAGCCCTCATATATTTCTTTGTTGCATGTTTCCATGCATAGTTTCCTTAGAACCATCAGAATTTGTCTCTTCTGTCCCAAAATAGATCCTTGACTACCAATACAAAACATTCAGTTAAAGAAAAGGATAGAGTTTATTCTACCTGACAAAAAATATTAAGGACTTGTATCTAAGCCCAGTAATATACAAACACCCAATTAGATCAGTTATAGCATTGATTTGGTATTCTTCCAAACAATGTAGATTGGAAGCCATCCATGGCTTCCTGTATTGTGTGAACTGTCCATATCCTCCAGTAAGTTTATCATCAGGGATAAACCCAATATACTGAGGATCATCCTCATATTCTCTTGACATTAGAAATTTCCCAATGAATTCCACAAACCTTTTCATCAGACATCCTTTCATTTCTTCAAGTGGCTTGTCCAGATTCTAATTTGGTTGTACATATCTTTGATTACATCCTTTCCACTGCTTATTTATAATTCCGTGTTTGTAATGTGTTATGTATTCAGCCTCCAGAGATCTATAGGGGCTTTACAATTTATTAACTATCTCATAGATTTGTTTTGTGCAAGGAAAGGAAAAGAGAGATCTTTCCTACTTACTGGCTAAGACAGATAAAACAACTTTAATACACACAATTCAATCAAATACTGGAATTAGCAATAATAAATTCCTGGTTCTAGTCTTTGCTCTGACATTGATGTGGTATGTAAATTTACCTATCAAGGCTATAGTTTCTTCATTCGTGAAATCAGAGGATTGAAGCAGATCAGTGGTTTCCAACTTTGTTTTCTAATTTGGTTTTGTGAATCCCTTTCAACACAACAAAAAGTGTGTTGTGATCTCCCAGAGTAACTTAAAATATTATTCATCATATTCTTTAGAATTATTAACTATTTAATGTGCCATTATAAGGTGCTTTGGACCATTATCATGAGCCCCAGAGGGTTTCACAACTACTAAATGGGAACCACTAAATTAAAAAAAAAACTTCTGAGATGCCTTGCCAATAAGATTTTGTGATCCATTGGTCTAATGTGCTGCAATTTAAATGTAACTTACTGTAATAGCAAAATATTCTGATTCTCTCACCTATGTCACATTGTGAATCAGGACTGTATTACTTTTCTGTTCTACCATGTGCATTATAGTCACTGACAGGTGTACAGAAAACGTCTATGATGTTAATATAATCAAGAAGAAAGTGAACTTTTCAGTGGTTCAGCAGCCTAAACTTCCTTCCTGATTAAACTTGAAACTTAATTTTTCATTCTTAGCTCACCCTTATAGTAGGTTTTTTTTTTCAATCCCTGCTTTCAAGATCTGGAAATGTTGGAGAAAGATATAGAACTGTGTTCCTTTTGCACAATGTAGATTTTACCTAATTTAGACCTTTCTCTTTCCATTGCTTACCAATCTTTAAAAAAAAATGTTACTCATCTTTTACTAGTACTCTAGACACTTCCCAAAATGACCACCCATTTTCTCCCCCAATTTCCTAAGCCAACATTTACTTTCGTCTCAGCTGATAACCTTGCAGTCCCCTTTTCCCTTACGGAAAAAAATGGGGCCATCAGGTATTAGCTTTTAGTCTCTCATACTTACTCTCTTTAATATCACTATCCATATAATCAACCTCATTTACTTCCTTCCTTGCTTCCTTCTTTCCTTCCTTCCTTCCTTCCTTCCTTCCTTCCTTCCTTCCTTCCTCCATCTTTCCTTTTTTCTTCTGTCTCTAAGCCCTAAACTACAGTTATCCTTAAACACTTTGTACTGGCAAAAAGCAGAGACAACTATACAATTGTATACATTGAATATATTACTCAGATGTACACATACTGTTGTGCAAGTGAACTTCATGCTGTGGAGACAGAAGAATAAGAGGTAGGAGTTGTATGTTCAAATACTATGCACCTGGGAAGAAATTAACCTTATATATGATAATCATCTTTGGGGAATCTTCCTATAATGAAATTAGCTTTCCAGGAATAACTTTGACAGTGCAAGGAGGTTGGACCTGCATGAGAAAGTGAGAGAGAGAGAGAGAGAGAGAGAGAGAGAGAGAGAGAGAGAGAGAGAGAGAGAGAGAGAGAGAGAAGGGTAGACAGAGAGACAGAAACAGAGAGATAGACAGACAGAGAGACACAGAGAGAGTGGTTTAAGATGTGCCTTGATGTAGTGAAAGGAATACTAGGCTTGGAGTTAAAAGACTGGTGTCTCAGTTATCCTCCATACAAGGAATGGGGCCAAGTTACTTTTCCGAGTACCAAATTCCTGGTCTGAAAAAAAGAGAAAAAATATTACTTGCATTGTATACCTCATAGAAAATTGTAAAGAAAATATTTTGTAAGCTGTAAAAGAGACCAAGGTGAGCAAGTATTATATGTTAATGGTGATGACTAATCATCATTATATAGTCAATTGAGGAACAGATTTACATTCACTTCAACTGCAGTCAGTAGAATATTTAAATGCAAAGAAAATCACATAATAAGGCTTTGGGACATAGAATTTGTCCATTTGATTAACTTAAATTGGAGTAGTTTCAGGAGGGCTGATGCCAAGTTTCATACGTGCTAGGTAGAGAACTTAAGCTAAATGAACTTAGTTAATACGATCATAATGACCCTCTTCCTGCTACTTCTGCTTTTACTTCTTACCATCATTGGTATTAATTCACATATATATAATATAAATATATATATATATATATATATTATATGAACATATATATCTATAAAGTAGCATATATATATATATACATAGGTATATATATATATATAATGGACTATAATGACAGCAGAAGCAAATTTATATGCAAATTAGTTGATAGTAATAATGATAAGTGGAAGTGAAAGTAGGTGGGTCTTTAATGCATATAATCTTTCTCCTCAGATAATATTTGTATTTTGCAAACTTTAAGAAACTATATAAATGCTAGCTATTATTATTGTTACGAGTGCTATTACTACTGCTGCTGCTGCTGCTGCTGCTGCTACTTTTATCTTCTTCTACTACTACAATAATGGCAACTGTTTCTCCTGTGATCGTTGTAATTGACTTTATTCTACAGACAAGGAAATTGTGAGTTAGAGAGGTAGTGATTTGCTTTGTAGTGACTTATGGTCTAGTGTTGAAACTAGATTTCAAGTACAAGTCTCCTGACTACTAATCCAGGTCTTTTCCTCTATCAAAAAAAAAAAGTCTTGGTCACCATAGTTTTTAAGAATCTGGAGGCAAATTCCTTTGAAAGAGTATTGAAATTTCTGGATATAGCATTGAAAAGGAACACTTTACCTCCTTTTAACCCACCTGCCAGAACTAACATCTGATCATTAGCCAACTATACTGCCTTGTGGCAAAGGAACAAAGATTCTGTTGTCACTATTTCCTGATAGAGGTAAGGAAAATTTTATTTGGCTTAAAAAAAAATAAGCATCACAATTCTGCTGCTTAGATCATCAAGAAGAACACATTTCACCCTCTTCAAATGATGACTTAACCAATAACATAGTTCTCAGATACTAACTCTTAAGATATACGACAGATTCACATAACTTTTCAAATGCTCTCTCTTTCTCATCTAACGGTTTTATTATATTTTAATATTGATGAGAGATTTGCTGTTATAAAAGAATATATTTTCATTTTGTGTCATATAAAAACCTAGATAAAGTATCCAAATGTTAGACACATCTGTTAATAGACCAGAGAATGACCCTCTCTTTTTTTTTAAACCTGACAGCTCACAAAATTTAAAATAAAAAGTTTCACCCCTGCATATTCACTATTTGTGATTGTTTGCTCTTTACAAGAAGCTGTTCCCCCAGCTATGTTGTATGTATGTATGTAACCTGCACATGTATCCTATATCCTTATATACACATACACATACATATATATATACATACATGTACACATGCTTATAAATTATTTTTGTCAAGGCATCCTCACAACACATTTATATGTATTCTTGGAGTAAAGGTAATAAAATGATAAGATCTATTAATTGTCATGATCTGATTTAGAAACTACTCCCTTTTAGTTCTATTCCACAACAGAACTTTGATCTGTTAGTTCTCAGCTGGACTATTGACATATCTGCTCTTGATGCTTTTTCCACTGAAACCTATCTCACCCTTTTGTATGAAATCTTTACTAATGTGCACCCCTAACAGATTCTAATGGATTCACATCCACTGAATTTTAGCAGCTCCTTTTCCACTCTGTCATCAGTGGGACAGGCATATTCATCACATTCAGGACTATTCACAATAACAATCCGTCAAAACAGCCTATGAGATGCTTCATGCTACTGTAACTAGAAAATTTGCCCCAAGACTTGATGATTCATCCTGGCACTTTTATCCATGGAACAAAATAGATAGAAACCACATTTCCTCCATTTTTTCTCCAATTTTCCCACATTTTCCCCTGTGATAGCTCAAAGCTTATTGAGCATAAATGACATTTTCACTTAAAGAAATGCTTACACAATGTTATCTCTTTCATGCTACATGGGTCTTTACTATTGATAACATCAGGCTAGGGGTCATTGAAAGTTCCATTTACAGTAATGTCAGCAAGTCAATAGAGTGGCTTTGCCATTCTGGTGTCTTACTGAACTTTGACAACCTGTTTTCAACTTTTTCTTCAGCTATTTAACCAGCAAAAAAGGGTAGTCATGAATTTTATTGGCCAAGATGATATTTTTTTCCCTTTATTCACAAATATTTTGTGGATGTGGGATTGTATCTGCTTTTCCAAAATAATCATTGACCACTCAGTGTGGTGGAAAGGGCAACATGTTGCTATGGAATTGGAGTTAGTCAGTCTGGGTTTTAGGATCATTTCTGCCAATAATTAATTGTGTGATCTTGGGAAAGTTAGGTTGGCCTCAGACAAATCAATAAACTTTAAAAAACCAACTACGATGTACCAGGTGCCCCAGGAGAACTGGGAAAATGTTACTTTTTCCATTCACTGAAAAAATGGGGAACTCTGGGATTATATTTTAAAATACTATCAAATATGCTCAAGAAGCTGGCTAGATTTGCCGAACTAATTTTTAATTTTTTTTTAATTTTTGTTATATGGTTTTTCTTTGCATAGGGGAATGAGAGGCATATATTTAGAACTGGATGCATTTAAAAATAAAAATTATCAATAAAATTCGATAATATAAAATGAAATGAAGGATTAAGACTAGAAAACATTTAATGCTTTTCAGCTATAACATCCCATTATTCTATGAACTTGCACACAGTCATGGTAACTAAATGTGGTATTGAGTGCAGGAATTAAATCTAAAAACTACAAAGCATGAAAGTAATCTCATAGTACTCCCCAAATGTGATAACTAGGTGACACAGTGGATAGAGTGCTGGACCTAGAGTCAGGAAGACTCATCTTCCTGAGTTCAAATCTGACCTGAGATATTTTCTTACTGGGTGACCCCAGACAAGTTACTTAACCCTTTTTTGCCTTAGTTCCTCATCTGTAAAATGAGCTGGAGAAGGAAACAGTAAACTACTCCAGTATCTTTGCCAAGAAGAACCCAAACAGGGTTCAATAAGTGTTAGACATGACCTGAAATCAATTGAACAACTTTCCAAACATTGCAGTATTTCATCAAATGGAAACAGTTTTCTTATCATTTTGCCCCTCCATCAATATTTTTAAAAATCATTTATCAATTTGTTTTGCCACAATAATATGAGACTTATAATTGAGACTGATATAAATTCTTATTGAGGCATCTATAGTATTTTTAAAAATATAGCCATAGAAAGGCAAAGTAGTTGATCAGGCATATTATTTACAATGACAGCATGTTAACAGTGAGACAGTACTTGCCTGTACTCAGGTATATTCCGGTGGTTGTATATTCCCACTGATGTGACTGTTTCCTCCAGTCTTGCATATCTCAATCCATGAATGCCTGTTCATCCTGTATAAATCTCATTCATGTCTTTTGTTAAAACTGCCATAGGGGTCTAGTCAACATAATGGGTACCTTCTATTGATCTAAAAAGGGATCTGACTAAGAAATGAGTAAAAGGGAACCAATTATTTTCCTGAGCTCCAAGCCTACATTACCTACTACATCTTACACATATCAAATTGAATATTTCATAGGCCTCTCAAGCTCTTTGTAGAGAACAGAATTCATTAATTCCCTCCCCTAACCTTCTAGTCTTCCCAATTTTCTTATGACTTCCTAAAGCATCACTGTTCTTAGTCTCATGAACTTGCAAAACTAATGTTATCAGTGATTCTTCACTTAAACTTATGCCACATGTCCAAATAATTGTAAAATCTTTTTGTTTTTAACTTCATAATACCTCTTGGCTGTTCTCTATATTCTGTATAAAATGCAATATATTGTATATTATATTATCTCTACACTTACATAGCTGCCACCCTTATACAGGTCCTCATCATTTCTCCCTTGGACTATTTCAAAAGCTTATGCTTTGTCTCCCTACCTCAAGCCCTCATTCCGGTCCATTCTCAGATCTTAAAGTGCAGATCTGACAATGTCACTGGTCTACTCAATAAACTATAATTGCTTCCTGTTACCTTCAGAATCAAATATAAAAATTTTTGTTGGGCATCAAAGGCCTTCACAGCACAACCCTGCAATCTTACTTTCCTTTCCCATCCATACACTCTATAATCCAGCTGCACTGGCTTTCCTGCTGTTTGTCACATAGGGCATTCCTTCTCTCAACTTTCATCTTTTTCCTCTATTCTCTCATACCTGGAATGCCCTATTTCACTTCTCATTCCTAGTTTTCCTAGTTTCCCTGGTTTCCTTCAAGACTCAGTCCAAATCCTCCCTTCTATAGGAGACTTTTCTTAGTTATCCCCTACAGCCACTGTTAATCTCTTCCTACTAATATTACCTCACTTTACATGGTATTTATCTTGTCCATACCTAGTTTTTTGCATTTTATCTCTACCATTGGAATGTGAACACTTTGAAGGCAAGGATGGTGTTTTTGCTTCTCTTTGTATCTTCAGCTTTAAGCACATATTAAGTTCTTTATAAATACAGATTGACTGATTGATAATATAGATTGATTTCTGTTATCTCCATTTGTTCCCTAAATATATTGCTTGAAAGTCAGGCAAATATATTTACAGAACCCAAATGCATGTAAATAAATAGAAAATTTCCAGAGATGCACAAATTATTGATAATTTGAAGTCAACATCTCCAATGGGATTATCAATTCTAAAAATAAATTGGGATCTCTAATGTCAGTTTTTTCAGGCCACAAGATTTGGCTCAGCCCCCCGATATGCTGATTTGCTTGGTTGAATTTTATAGCAAGTTTACAGACAAATAATTCAATTCATTATATCTGGTCAGTTTCCTTTCTAATGTAAGAATATTCATAGGATTTGTGATCTTTATAATACGGGGTATTTCCTCCACTTGCTGGTCCGTGACCCAGTTGATGAGTCCTAAAGAGATGCCTAAGACATAAAAATTTCAATGACTCATTCAAATCACATAGCTAGTAACTGTCAAAGAATAATTTGAACCCAGTTTTTCCTGTCTATATATTTATCCACTGGGTCAAATTCTCTCTTTTATTTTTAAATAGAAAATTAAATCTCAGTTTTCCACATTAAATCTGATTTTTCCTGAAAGATCTTGGAAGAACTTTACTGTGCACTTCAGTTATTTTCATATGGATTTGTAAGTTTCTCACTGTGACATCTAGTCCTAGAAATTCATATTTTTATGATCATTGAAGAAGTGTTTTACTTTCCCTATCCCAACTTTCCCCTGAAAATTTCACATTCATCATAATGTTCTCTGTTGCTAATTATGCCTACTCCAAACCTTCTTTCATCTTCTCAAGCCATTTATGCTCATCTCCATCCCCTTCCTTTTTACTCTCACTTCCTAAAAAAATTCAGCTCATCTGATGTAAACGTGATTTATACTTTCAGTGTCCTCACCCACCCTTCTCATTTCTAATCTTAGATTCTTAGAGTTAGTGAAAGACGTTGCCCATCTATTTGCCAAATCTAACCCATCTGTTCCATCCTGTCTACTTCTTCTTTCCTTCATATTTAATTTCTCTCTCACTACTAGTTTTTTCTTCTCACCTGCAAGCATGGCAAGGTCTCTACTTGAATAACACCTTCCCTGACCCTGTTGTCCATTCAAGCTTTCATCTGAACTTTATCCTCACTTTCATGGAAAAATTCCTAGAAACCCTAGACAGCACTTGGCCATTTCTACTTTCTTTACAAGAACTCACTCCCATGTATCCCTAAGATGACTTTTGTTTCTGCTACTCTGATGGTGATAATGATCTCTTTATCCCTAAACACAATATCTTTTTAAAAATATCTTTGGCTTCTCTGCAGCATTTAAATTGTATATGTCATCTTATTAGTTTATAATGTTAATGAGATTTTCGATCTTCCCTGCCCATTGATAGGCCTCACCTGGAGCCCATTTAGAGAAACTTGCTTAGGGGGGGCTTGCTTGTAGGAAGGCTTTCATACCTTTTACTAATTTCTAATTAGGCACTGAGTCATGAAGGTTGTGATGCCTTCTGACTCTGAGAAAAAAAAATATATATATATATATATATACTCTGAATTGGCATTTTCCTGTGGGGTCATTGCTTATGAGAAGGGTCTTGTGATTCCCTTGTAGGGATTCTGAGTGGCCATATGTGTAAAACTCCCCAACTGCTCAGATGTAAATCCTCTCTCAATCCAGGGATGAATGTAAAGTATATAATTGATTCAGGCAGTCAGAATCCTGTCAGTTGATCTTTATTTCTCTGCTTGCATTTTCTCTATATATTCTCTGTTTGTATTTTCTCTGAAGTTCAGGGTGCTGACTTTTCCCTTGAACTAATGAATATAATTTTAAAAGATTATTGACCCTTAAATCTAGCAAAGCAGATCTAAAAACCTGTGCTAGCAGCCATCCTGGGTATGCCAGTATGCTTGCTGATACATAGTTATAGTCACTTTTTCATTGGTTTCTGTGAGAAAAAAGAGCAACAACTTTCAGGCCTATTCTTCTAGCTCTCTGACCTCTGCTATGTTTCTATGTCTTTTTTAAACTTATTCTTAATGCTTCTTTCTTAAATGTAACTCTTACCTAAGGTTCTCTCTTCTCCTTTCCACTTCTCTCCTTTTTTCTTCTGTCCTGTGCTCTACGCTCCCTTTCTTTCCTTCCCATCTCTCATCCTCTCTCCTTTCCTTACCTTCCTATTGCCCCCTCCTTTCCTCTACTTACCTCTATTCTCCTCCCTTCTTCCCCAGTCATCTCCTCTACTTTTCCATGCCCATTTTCGTTGGTTATCCAATTCAATGTGTTGCCTGAAATATTACTTCTATACAGAATATTCTCAAATCTATATCCTCACTCCTAATTCCTACTCAGAGCTTCTTTCCTATATATTTTACTCCCTACTAAATATCTCTTCAGCATGCTTATGAGCACTTCATCAACACTTCAAGCTCACTTGCACAAAATGGATCACATAATTTCCATAAAAACTTGATTCTCTCTCTAAATCTTATATTTGGGTTGATGATACAATTATCAGCCCAGTTAGCCATGTATAAAACTTTGGAATCTATTTTGAATTTTTCTTCTCCCTGCCTATTTCCACATTTAATTAGTTTTCACTTCCCTTAGACTTAACTTTGGCAATATTTCTTATATTTATCATCTCCTTTTTCACTTCTTTGGTAACAACCTCATCTTAATTTCTCATTTTTTCCTAGACAAATAGAATGGTTTCATAATTGCTTTCCCTTTTTTCATTATAGCATCATATTCCATTCTTTATAGTGTTGACTAAATAATCTTCCTAACATTCCTAATGTTTTTTATTACACAATATTCTGTTTCAAAACATTAAGGAGCTTTCTATCACGTAATGAATGATGCATAAGATCCTGATCTTGACATGCAGGGTTCTCCAAACAACTTTTGTAGCCTTACATTCCATTATTCCCCTTCACGTGCGCGCGTGCGCGCGTGTGTGTGTGTGTCTGTGTCCGTGTATTTGTCCCAGATATCAGATAGGACTACTTTCATTCTCCATTTTTGCCCTGTTTATCTCCATGTCTTTTCTTGTAATTTGCTTATATCTAGACTGGAGTCCTACCTTTCTCTTTCAGTTGATTCTCCTTTCTTCCTTCAGGGTCTAATTTAAGTGCCACCTCTTCCTTCAAATATTCTCTTACTGCTCCCCTCTTTTCTTTCTTTCTTTTTTTTTTTTCCTTTTTGGAGGGGAGAGAGCAGGGCAATTGGGGTTAAGTGACTTGCCCAAGGTCACATGGTTAGTAAGCGTTTAAGTGTCTGAGGCCAAATTTGAACTCAGGTCCTCCTGACTCCAGGGCCAGTTCTCTATTCACTGTGCCACCTAGCCGCCCCTGCTCCCCTCTTTTCTAAAATTTATCATATTCTTCTTGGATCTCTCTTTTTTGTTTAATGTCTATTTAACGGAATCAGTTATTTGCATACCTATTTTTTCCTTCACCTTTAGATTGTATTCTTGCTAAGAGCAGGGTCTGTGTTATATTTATCTTTGCTTCCCTAAAGTCTTGTACATAATATATGCTTTAAAAATGATGTTTGAATTGAACCATCTATGCTCGCTGTCTCTGTTTCCCTTCTTCCCACTCTTTTCTAAACCATCTACAATTTAGTTCATGATCTCATCAGTCAGCTCATACTGATTTCTCCGAAGTTATCCATTATAGCTTAGTCGTGAGATCTGCTGGTCTTTCTTTGGTCTTCATCTCCTTGAGCTCTTAGGTATCTGACATTTCTGATCATCTTCTCTGAGCATATACATATTTTTTCTTTCTGGGTTTTTAATGCCACTGCTCTCTTGGTTCTTCTTTTATTTGTCTGTCTACTCCCCAGTCTCCTTTCCTTGAGGATGCCTACTCAGGAGATGCCTGCCCTAGGAACTATTTTCTTTTTTGTCTAAACTATATCTCTTAGTGAACTTATTAACTCCAACTTATTAACTCAGTTAACATCTCTATGAAGCTCTATGTATCATTATATATATATAAACATATGCACACATGTACACATACTAATGCATATATACACATACATATATACCATATACACACATACATACACATATATGTAAATGTATATGTCCCTGCTCACCATCCTGAATCCATTACAACAAAATCTATCAAGATATTGCAAACTTGATGTCAAACTCAAACATGTTCAAAATATAACTTATTTTGAACTGTCTTATTTTTATTGAAAGTGTCACTGTCTTCCTATCCACCTGGTTTTGAAACCTTGGTGTTATCTTCCACCTCTCACTCTCACTCACTCCACTTATCCAATCTATTGCAAAATCTTGTTATTTCTACATTCATAATGGTGCTTATACACAGCCTCTTCTCTTCAAGCAAACAGCTTTCTCATTAATTTAGGCCCTCACCATCTTTTTCCTAGATGATTACAACAGGCTCCTTATTGTTCTCCCTACTTTGAGACTCTGCACTGAATTTCATCTTCCACACAGCTTCCAAAGTGATTTTCCTAAAACACATGTCAGTTCATGTCACCTCCCTATTCAGTAAACTACAGTGGTTCATTATTACCTCCATGATCCAATATAAAGGCCTTTGTTTGGCATCAAAAAATCTTCACAATATGGCCCTTAACTACCTTCCCAGCATTCTTATACTTTACTCTCCACACATTCTAGGATCCAGCCATACTGGAGCATTTGCTGTTCTTCACAGATGACACTATCTCAGTGCCTTTATGTTGGTTGTTCCACAAACATCAAAGGTCCTCCCTCTTCAATTCTGCTTCTTTGCATCCCTGGCTTCCTTCAAAGCTTAGCTCAAACTCGCCATATGTAGGAGTACTTTTCAGCCCTGAGGCCTCCAGATGTGAGAACCTTTACCTATAAGATAAGGTTACCTCCCTTCTACATTAGTTCCACGTATCTCACATATTTACAAATTCTTTCTCCCTCTCTGCTGCTTGAGGGCAGAGACTTTCATCCACTCTTTATTTTTATCCCTGGAGCTTGGCACTGTTATGGGAATCTGAAGATCTTCCCTGCCCCTAGGCCCTTTGTTAAAGTGGCTACGTGACCCTGAGGACCCTTGGATATTTGAAAGTATACTCTGTTCCCTAATAGGCTGAATGTGGTCATGTGGAGCCTGTGGCGCCAGGCTTGTTTTCCAGGAATGCCCGTGCCTTGTAGCTTTGTGATTGGGTAGTGGGTCTAG
>CM053582.1:471067834-471090516 GCA_028627135.1 Pseudochirops cupreus
GGCTGACTGGGTGACTGATGTGGTGGTCGGACGCTGGAGGCCGTCTGCTGATCTGTTTTTCTGTTTGTTTGTGACTTCTGTTTATGTTCTCTGAAGTTCAGGGCGCTGACTTTTTCCCCTGAACTGGGTAGATGGTATTTGATTGATTGAAGTGGGATTGTTGACCCATTTTGAGTTGCTTTCCTTTAGAGGGGCGGATCTAGGAGCCTGTGCTGGTAGCCGCCCTGGGTGTGCTGGGGTGCTTGCCGATACAGGCACACAGTAAATATTCAATATTTTTGACTGATTGATTGACTTGAATTCAAGGATGTAACGAATGTGGAGCACTTAAGAGTTCTACTCCATTTGAGGATGCCCAGAACTCAACTATAAAGTCATTGACTTTTCTAAGATACCTGCATTTTTATTCATCCCTGTAGTATTTCTGGAACTCCATTAGTTTAAAATACGTGGATTATGCCCTGGCATAACCCCAAGTAAAGGTTCTGGATGAAAGTATGGTTCATGGTGAAAGTATACTATGTGGGGGGTAGGGCCTGGGGGAGAGAACAATCAATTTCTGTGGTCTAAACTATATTAGGATTGTTGAGAAGCAATGGAATTTAAATAGCCACTTTATGACTATAAAGTCATACACTTTATAGTTCACATATACACTACTTAAATGAGTGGTTCTCTTTATATGTTTTGCTATGCCTTTCCATTTAATAGTTCATTTCTAAACTGAAAAGAGATTCCTTGAAAAGTATTTTTGGACCATTCTTCCAGACCATTGTAAGAAATAACAAAATTCTAACTCCCCTGCTTTTCTTAAATGGAAATCATTTATGTACAGCCCAAATATCACTCTATTTTCTTTATTACACTGAGCGGTGTTTAATAGGTCTACCTCTGTGGGAGGATTACCTTTTATACAAATACAGAGGTTTTTTTATTGTATTTGTAATTCCCCAAAGACAGCACTCCTCATGTATTTTTTTAATGTAACTTTGAAAATAGGTCATTTCATACTCCTAGGAAGGCTATTTAAATGTTCAGACTATGCTGATTTTAAATGCCAAAATGACAAAGTCAACATATTTGTTAACAATATATTGACTTCTTTACTCAAAGTGATAATACAATTTACTTCTATTAAAATTATTCATGACAATTTTTTCTCTCCTGGAACTTCTCTGAACGTCTGGCACCTTCTACCTCTGGAACATCTAACTACCTCTGTGATTGACTCAACTTGGAATATCTTTTTCTATGGCTCACACTCTTCCATTTATGAATTTGTCCTTGAACCTTCATTTTGTGGAAGGTTATAAGCCAATCTTCATTTGCCTTCCAGCCTACTTCCTGACTTTTGGACCTCAAAACAGGCATCTTTGTGCTCTTCCACCCCATATTTTTCAATATCTTGTTGTATATTATAAACTACTTGAAGGCAGGAGCTATTTTTCTTTTTATTGTATTGTATCCCCTATGCTTAGTACAATGCCTGGCACATAGTAATCCCTTGATAATTTCTTCCTTCCTTCCTTCCTTCTTCCTTCCTTCTGTCCTTCTGTCCTTCCTTCCTTCCTTCCTTCCTTCTTTCTTTGCTGTATTGTTGTAATTAATTTCTAAGAGCAAATCTCTCCCATCTCCATACCCTCATCCTCATAGAAAGGCCTATAATAATCATAGAAATCAATTATTTTAAAATAAAGGCAATTAATTTTAGTATTTGTGCAGTACATTTTATAAAAAAGACAAGATAATCTCTTAGAATCCTACCAACTCTTAGTCCTATAATTGAGAAGGAACAATTGAATCAATAAGAAGAGAATCAGGATAGAACAACATCACAAACACCTGGACAAGACAGAATATCCTATAAGAGAAGGAGAACAATGATGATAAATTCTTCAGAGAGTTAAAGGAAGTGTTTCCAGGTCAACACTCACTGAATTAAAGCACAACGACTCCAAAGAGTGAGACAATAAGACAATAAGCATGTGACCTTAAATGGTGGAAAAAAAATATTACTTCCTTATTGTGTCCCATGTACCATACTAAACTGTGAGGAGAAAAATACAAGTAAGCAAGATATTCTTTGCCCTCGAAGAACCTGAGGAAAAGAGGAAGACATTCTGAGACAGGAAGAAAATATATATTTGAGAGTTCCCAGACCCCAATTTATCCAACATAGGATCCTAAGTCCAAGAGCACTGGGAATGGCAAGGGTCTTGTACTGCTTGGCCTGCCCCTGCCTAGACATTGAGAGAACTAACTCTTGTGAAGACATGTCATGGCAAAGGCCTCTGCAGGTACCAAAACCCTTACCTCAGCAGCAGTCACAGTTATTAAAGACTTCTCCCTCTCCCCAACAAAAGTTTTTTTTTCCACCTAAGTTCTTTATGCTACAAAATGGTTCAACATCAGACATAGAAATTATTTTATCAGTGGAAATGATATTAAAGAAGATGCAATCCTACATTTCACTATTACAACCTAAAAATCATTGGGCCTCACTATTTGCTTGCAGCTAAAGTCTCTTATAGATTTATTCTCCCCTTATTAGAATAGATCATCTTATTTTTCTGTTTGGATATCCAGCACTTAGCACAGTGTTTTGCAAATAGTTAATGCATCTACATCTATTCATTTATTCATTCATTTATTACACATGATAAAGAATGTTGATTCAAGTAAATATTCTGTGCTCAACTGAACCATAGAATCCTAATGATAGAAAGACCAGAGAAATCATCTCCTTCATTTTAATCAATTCAATTAACTCCTTCATTTTAAATGTAGGAGAATAGTATAGGAAATCAGAGCACAATGGAAAAATGACTTACTTAAGGATACATAACTCCTTAATAACAGAGCTTGGACCAGCTTAAAGGTTTCATGGCAGGACAATGGGCTTCGCACTACACCACTGTAATACTTCTATTAAGCTCTCAACCTCTTTAAGCCCCCAGCTCAGACACTTCAACAAACATTTTTAAGCATCTCTTATGCACCAGGCACTGTGATAAGTGTTGAAAGACACCCTCTCCCCCTCAAAAAGTCCCTATTTTCAAGCATCCCCTGAAGAACTCAAGCCCAAATTTTTCTGAGGTGGTATTTGAACCTAGGTCTTCTTGATTTCAAATCCAGTACTCTATTTACTGTGTTATTTTATCTCATGCAAAGTTAAAATAATGGAAATTTTCAATGGCATCTGATTCCCTACGTAGCTGAGGGAAGAAAAGACGAAAACAATCAAATCAGACAGTTAAGAACAAAACAAAACAAAACCAAACAGCCAAAATTGCGTGTTTGACATCTGTCTTTTTTTTTTCCAGGCCATTGAAATAGCCATATCTCTATGTACATAGAGACAGAATTAGGAATTCTGAGAGAAAGACTGCCTTGTCAGCAAAGTAACCTCATCAACCATACATTAACCCTATTACTACGAGATGACATGACTGGACATACAGATCAGTCAGAGATGGAGAACCTGTGGCCTCAAGGCCACATGTGGCCTTCTAGGGCTTTGGATATGGCCTTTTGACTGAGTCCAAGTTTTATAAAACAAATCCTTTTTATTAAAGGGATTTGTTCAGTCAAATGGATGCACTTGAGGATCTAGAGGGCCACATGTGACCTCAAGTCCACAGGTTACCCATTTCTGTCTTAGGTTCTATGATCAAGCCATTTGTCTACTCAAAATGACAGCATACATGACAATGTCCAAAGTTAATATTCGAGAAGCATAGCAAATTTGTGTAACTAGAGATAATGAAGACTGGTGGCTTCAGGGATATGACTTCCATAGAAAATCTAGGCAAAACTGAGATGGCAGGTTGTTTTCAGGTGAAGAGGAAGTAGCATCAATTTCTGCATGAAGAGAACATCCTTGAATTGAGTATCAGATGTACTAGTGATTGTCAATATAATAATCATTGGAAGAAAAATGGAATGTCCACTACTCATTTGGATGGTCTTCCATTTTTTCAAGGGCTGCAGGGCAAATGCATTCTCTGTGCATTGTGGGAAGACAGAAGAAGATCATAAAAACGGATTTATTTGGAAGGGAAAAACATCACCAGTTAGCATTCTCTAGAGTTGAACTAGCAAAACTAAAGCTATCATATATTTTATTTGGATTGAATAAAATGGGAATATGGTCCATTAGCTAGCTAATCAACCATGTACTTAGTGACAGAAGCGTTGTTGTCCTTATTTTGAAATTATGAGGAAAACTGAGAGAGTTTAAAATGATGCTCCTAAAGGGATATATGGTATTGGTTGGGTGCAGGGAGGGTTGGCTACACTGATGCCAGCAGAACCTTGACCTTTCTGGCCCATTCATATCTCAAGTGTCAAAGTATTTTTGAATTTTCACTCAGTGCACCTACCCAGGGCCTGATTCATAATCTTAATTGACTCTTGTGTATGAAGAATTCCCACTGCTGTCAGTTCAAATTCACCAAAGTTAAAACTACAGAATCTGACTTAGAGGCTGCTAATAGTTTATTATTTCAAATACATTTTTCAGCTTTATAAAACCATGGAGTGGAGCAGGGGTTCTGGCGTGGAGCAGAAACTAGAGAATGAAGCCTGGGTTTAAATTGTCCTCTAGCTTTGGAGACATCAACTGCTTTGTGACATATTTCCTTTATCTGAAAAGCAGGCAAGCAATATCTGTTTCACTGAGATCGCATTAGAGAATTAATGCCTGTAAAGTGCTTTAGGGGTCTTGGAGTGAACATCTACATGGAAAGAGGGGCTGGTGGCTTAGTGCTAAGGGGAAGATATAAGTATTGGCATTTTAAACAATTAAATAGAAAAAAACTAAAAAAGTAAGTTATTAAATTAAAGTGAAAGTCAAAGACTCTTATCTCTCTTTAGAGACAATAGTTAAAAAGTCACTCCGTGTTAGAAACACTAAAAGCCTTTTGTTGATATCAAAGTGCTGACAAGTGTAGTAGTGACAGCAACATTGTATGAAATTAGAACAGGAATCTTCTTTTTTGCAGCAGGTCCTGATAAATTGGACATTCTGATCCCAGCAATTTGTTGCAAGATAGTGCAGCTCCTTTTATTATTTTTATTTTTCTTTAACAGGCGCTAATTATTGAGCTTCAAATAGCGTAAAATATAACAGCTGTGCATCCTGTCAGTGCTGCATGGGCTGTTGAGAGTGTCTATGTATGCATATGTGGGAGCATCTGACAGTGGGTGGTTTTGCTGTTTGCTTTATAAATACATTTGAATAAATGGAATTTTAGCAAAGCAGGAGAAATGTAACTGGGATTTACAGCTGAGTTGGCAAGAAGGAATCAGGTTCCTTGAAAGACTGTGGCTTTTTTTTTCTTTTTTTTTTTGTCACTGCATTTTTTGAAAGGGCACTCATTCTATATTCTAATCAAGTTTATTTGAGGTGGAGGAGAAAAAAGATGGGGGAAAAAGGTACTGCTATATGCTTGGAGAAAGAAGCAGAAATGCAAATTGGTTTACAAGATTTCTAGATACTAGATTAAGGAGTTTCTGCATTTGAAAACAGGGGAGTTAATCATCATAATTCATGTTTACATAACACTTTTTTTTTCGTTTTCAGTCTGTATCTTCATATGTCACCCAGGCTAGAAGTGCAGCAACCACTCCAGGGCCTGATCCTAGTACTGATTTGCATGGGAGATTTTACCTGCTGGGTCTCCAACCTGGGCAATTTCTCCCTTCCTCAGAGGCTGTTAGTGACTAACTGGAAAAGCATTCAGCGTGGAGTCAAGAAGACACTTAACTGTGTGATTCTGGGTAAGTCACTTAACCTCTGTTTTCCTTAGTTTCCTGTTATAAAATGGGGGAAATAATAGTACCTACCTTGCAGGGTTGTTGTGAAGATTAAAAATTGGAAAATATTTGTTAAAAAAAAACCAAAGCACAACTAAGCACAATGTCTGATATAATGTAGGAGCTTGTAAAGGGAATGGGAATTTGAAGATCTTCCCTGCCCCTTAATAGACCTAGGGGAAAGTTTGAAGACCTCCCCTGCTCTGAAAGTAAACTCTGCTCACTAGAGCCTAGAGGAAGCTTCCCTGCTGTGAAGATGGTCTCTGCCCCCTGATAGGCTGAATGTGGTCACATGGAGCCTGTGGTGAAAGGAGTTTGCTGAGGAGAAGCAGAGCCCACAGAGAAGCTGGTAGAGAGCTAGCCAGACAGTTGGAGACTGTTGGAGACAGTTGGAGCCAGAGGAGCTTAGACAAGGAGATAGAGAGATTCGTGACTAATATTGATCTTATATTGGTTTGTGGGAAGGCTAAAGGATGGCATGGCTCTCAGTGTTATTATGGCTTCTGAATATCTTTGGTACTATGCTAGAATCTGCTTACTGGTATTGGGATTTGGTTTTCTGGTGTCTAAATAAATCCTTCAACCTTATTCTCTATCTGGAGAGTCTGGAATATTTTTCAATCAAATGTCATGCAATACTTATAGTCATGGTCTTTATTGTGATCCTGAGTGCTGTAAATATTGCATTGGTGCTACAGAGCTATATAAATGCTTATCCCTTTCCCCTTTCCTTAAGGTAGCCTCCTTCCTTGACCCTCTCCTTGAAGTTCACCATAATGGTACTAGACAGTATGATCATGTGGTTGGCCAAGCCCTACTATAACTCAGAACTCTCCATCTCATCCTCAGCCTCCCCAATATCAGAAATTAGATGAGGGGGCTACCATGTCCAACTATTTAAGTTTTTTTAGAAAGTTTTACGAAGTGACTTGCCTACATTTTGTTATCTGATTTTTATAAATATTTTTGGGGTGTGTTATTTAGGAGGTACTATTATTCTACCAATTTTATAAATGAGGAAACCAAAGCCCAGAGACTTTAAGATAATTTCTCTTAGCTACTTAGCTTTTAAGTGTATGAGGTAGAAACTGGAAACAGCTCTTCCTGATTCCACGTCCAACACTCCATCCCCTAAGCCATGGTTCTTCCCCAAAGAGATGGTGACTGATTATAGAAGCTTTAAGGGCATAAAGTGCTTCACATACATGATCTTATTGGCTTTCACAATAGTCTTGTAAAATATGGGATACAGATGTTATTATTCCCATTTTACAGAGGAGAAAATGAAGGCTCAATGAGGTTAAATGACTTGCTCATGGTTATAAAGGAAATGTCTAAGGGAATATACATGCTCACAATTTCTCTGGACAATTTTAAAATGTTTTGTTTTAATCAACAATTATTTATAAAGTGCGTACTCTGTGCCAGGCACTGCATATGATAGTGGGGATAAAAAAGACAGAAATTAAAGAGGCCTTGCTTTCAAGAAGCTTATATTCTAAATAACTGGGTAGCGTTGAACCATATCAATGGAAATACATCTTACCATAGTGAATTGTTCATTGTAATTTTAAGTGAAATGGGAATATTTACTTAGAACTTAAATGTTGGAAACAAAAGTCTGGATTTTATGATAAAACAGTATCATAAAAGACACTATATGGTAAAAACAGCATTTCAAACTATAGATTCACCAGAGATTCTTAGTCATCAAAAATTCACAGAATTCCTTCAGCATCTACAACAGTATCACTTTTCTGTGCCCCATATCTTTTGGCATTTCCATTTTCAGTGCGGTTGTTCCAATACTTGCCTACGCCTTTGAATGTTCCAGCCCGTACTCTAGGACTCTTAGGTGGAAAAGCAGCCATCGACCTTCATTGTCAGAGAGCGTTTACTCACTGGGTGCTCCTCAGACTAATGAAATCACAGGCCCAGACCTATGTTTCCAGATCGCCACAAGCAAAAAAGACCTAATTTTATATTTGACAGTTTGTCATGTTATGAAAAGTGTTGAAATAAATTAGGATGATATTGTTTTATATCTTTGCCCTCCACTAATCCTCATCCACCACCCCACCCCACAACAGCACCTTCAGCATAACCATTCCCAACTCAGTACTGAAGGGCTAAAAAACCTGTTACAACAAAAAAAAACGATTCATTGAGAGACAGACTGCCTTTAGGAGGTAATTTTATAAACAGCCAACCTCTCAAGGAGGTGATTTCCCTGCCACGAGTAACATGTGTGTCCTCATTGGATAATTTCTCTATTTTTAAAGAAGTATATGTTTATCAGATAGCTTATTTCTCTAGAATTCCTGTATAGTAGAGAAACAACATTGACTCTGGAATCAAAACCTATCTATGGTTCAAATCCTATTTGCAACACATTGTGCTTTTGGGACCTTGGTCAAGTCACTTAACCTCTGAAGCATTCAGTTTCTTCATCTGTAAAATGAAAGTGTTGGACAATTTTAGACAATAGGCTATGAACAATGATATTCCTTCCCAGGAAGCTGATGGACTCAAGATGCAGAGCGAGACATTTTTGGACATTACCAATATTGATCCTTGTTTTGTTTGACTACATAGGGGCCAAAGAAGTGGAAAAGAGGGAAAATAATTGTTTGTTAATATACATATATTTTGTTGTTGTAGTTTATTCATGTCAATTGTATCTGACTCTTTGTGACCTCATTTGGTGTTATCTTTGCAAAGATATTGGAATGGTTTGCCATTTCCTTCTCCAGCTCATTTTGTAGATGAGAAACTGAGGCAAATAGGGTTAAGTGACTTGATCTGGATCCCTTAGCTAGTAAGTGTCTGAAGCCAGATTTGAGCTCAGGGAGATGAGTTGCCCTGACTCCAGGCCTGGTACTCTTATCTGCTGTGCCACCTACCTGCCTATGTGTTTGTATATATGTATGCATATATGTGTGTACATATACATTTATCTGTCTGTCTATCTATCGATCGATCTACACACATTTGATCCCTCTTTCAAACCTAGAACATCCACTCTACCGCACTTGCCTCAGAGTGGTTAGATGTATGTGTGTGTGTGTGTGTGTGTGTGTGTGTGTGTGTGTGTGTGTGTGTGTGTGTGTGTGTGTGTTTGTGTGTGTGTGTGTGTGTGTGTGTATGTGTGATATTCCATCTGAAAGTTCAACCAGAAGGTTATTGAGTATTTGCTACTGGGAGGTTTATTTTTAATTATTACCTTTGAATTCAGTTTTAATCTGTAATTTATAAATACCAAACCATAGCACCTATCTATGGAAGATAACCTCGGGTGGAAAAAAAATCTCCTGAAAATGTTAGGCACCTGCTTTATGATTGGGTCAAGTCCTTAATCAGTTCCAGGATGTTTCTCTTGAAATCAAATGAAAGGATTTCTCCAGGAACAGTTTGGTCTTCTCGGGTTGTGGTGAAACAAAATATGTAAAGTTTGATGCTTCTGAGTGTGAGAGCAGGTCTTTTAACATTCTCCCCTTTTAAGTTGGAAAAATGTAGTGAATAGAGACATTCTTTTCAACTCAAAACTTCTTATGATGGCTGGGTCTTTTTGTTGTACTGGTAGTACAACAGTGGCTTTAGGTGACCTTGACAAGTATCCCAGGGAGACTTTATCTTGATTAAAATGGTTCTAAACACAGAAGGGGAAGGGCTCTGACATCATTCTGAAGAAAACCTCTACAGGACAAGCTGTAAAAGAAGAAGAAAAAACATTTCCTTTTTTTAGGAGGAGAGGAGCAAGTTTTCCTTCCTAGGAAGTAGAAGAGGAGGGGGAGGGGAAGAAAAGTCTGTACCAGTTCTGAATGGGGAATGACATGAAAACCTGGCTTTCATTTGATGAGTCCTAAACATTGATTCTTTAAGCTAATGTGTCCCCTACCCTCCCAACTCTGAAACCCTGAGGCACTTATAGTTCTTTCCTCCCGGTCCTGTTCAAGAAGGAGTGCTAGGGTTACATCCAATATTGACCTAACCCATTCATCTGCTTTCACTGGACAAATGTCAAGTTCGTATTCTTTTCACCTTGAGGGGGAAGGCAGAAATGGAAGGAGGTGGTGGTGGAAATAAAACTGTTGTAACTTAATACGGGTGAGGGGATTTATTTACTGTTGATCATGGTTGGTGAACTTTTTGTATCTCACATATGTGCAGGGTTTGGGTCAAGGTGCATATGCCATAAGAGGGACAGAAAAGAAAGAGAGGAAGGAGACTGTGGAATGAGAAAGAATATGAGAGGGAAAGGCCAAGAGGATGAAGCAAAGTAACAAAAGAACAAGGGACTCTGGAGGAAATTTATAGCCATGTGATCTGAGCCCAAAGGAGGAGTCTATACAAGAATGCTCCCTGACCATAAAAATGTACTAACTGATAATGGCTGCTAATGGCTCACTGTTATTTTCCTGAGTAAGAGATCTCATATTTTGATGGAACTGGGGAAAGAAGAAAAGATGTAGGTAATCTAGTAGTCAGGCATAAGCATTCTAAAGAATGAAGGAAATGGCATCATGGTGTTTGAAGGTGGGGATTCTCCTCTCTTTGAGATCTTTTACTAAGTCTGCGATTTGCTCTCCCCCTCCAACCTTCAAGCAAAAGGAACCATACATCTTTGGGACTTCTCCCTTAGCATTATTCTACAAAATTCCCAGTCTCACAAAGGCACTGATACTCTCCTTGGAAATGGGATGGGTGGTGCTGTGAGTCAAGCTTGGATGGAAATGAAAGAGAAGTTTAAAACAAAACAAAAGCTCAAGCAGGGGATGTTTTATTTTTCTTTCCTTAAAAAAATTGTTAGTGTAGACCCAGTTCATTCCTTTACTTCTGAGTTATGCTTCTTGGTTATGGCATGCCAAAGATATAGCCTATTACATGAAAAAGGTATTCACCCTTGAGTCAGAGGACCAGATCCCTGATCCCTATATTTACATTTTACATTTACGAACCCTGAGACCTTGAGCAAGTCACTTAGCCTGAATTTTCTTACCTTTAAAAAGAGCTAGTTGGAAGCCTCTGAGATCCCTTCTAGCTCTCGATTTATGACTTACTAAAGGATTTCTTAAGTTGGGGTCTGTGAATATATGTGTGTGCGTGATGTATATGTATGTGACTATGTACATATGCATACATAATAACTTTGTGTACATTTGCATGCATATATATATATATATAAATGTAATATAACATACATATAATATATAACAATTTTGATGTTTTCAGTTTTGATGGAAAGATAGTGTGGTTCAATGGAAAGAACATTGATCTTGGTGTCTTTGAATCATTAAGTTGCCTATCCTGCTTCCATGCCATTGCCAAGGGTGCTCCCAAACATGTTCCCTTCTTCCTGACACGAACTAGCACCTCTGGCTTCTTCCATCCTTCTTTCTCATACATTCACCCCTTTAGGAATTTCTTCATGATTCCATGTTATTAGTTTTCTCTCTCTATTGAAATAACTATGGATATACTTATATGTTGTAATATTGCAAAAAAAAAAAGTAGCTCCTCAAGGTGGGGAGTAGGCTTTTTTTTCTTTATATACTCAGCCCCTAGCACAGTACTTTGAACAAAGTGGCAGCATATCAGATGTTTCTTGAATTAAATTGGATTAAAAGGAGCCTTAGAGACTAGTCCCCTTATTTCAAAATCAGGGAAACTGAAAAGTAAGTCAGAGTAAAGCCAAGACTAACCCCCAAGTTGCCTAGCACTAAGTCATGTAATCTCTCTCTGTTACTTCATTTGTAAAATGACAAGTTTGACTCTAGTCATTTCTATCATCATTTCCATCTCAAACATTTTAATTCTGCACAGTCCTATGACTGATTTTCATGTGAATATTATTATCTCCTACAGAGGTTCCAAAATCATTGGAATTCCATATCTCTTTGCATGAGATAAAGGTTTCAAAGGGTGAGTCAGTTGCTGGTAATAATGGGATCTTAAAAAACTAATTTTTCCTTTGTAGTAATGTCTAGAGTAGTCTGAAAGGTGAGAAAAGAACTGCTATAATTTTGAGAAGTTTAGCCTAGTATGAAATGTGACTACTACAAAATAATGGTTGATTTAAATATGTGTCTTGCAGAATGCTACATTATTTTTTAATCTCAACCCATATGCTGAAACCCATTAATTTTCATCTATTGCTGTTGCCTAGTAAAAATAGAGCCCTGTTTCAGCAATGCTAAGGATATTAAGAAACAAATTAGTTGTGAGTTGTTTCATATGAAGGGATATTTTTTTCTGAAAAAAGCCAAATTTATCTGTTGATAAATTTATTTACTGTTGCTCATGGTCGGTGAACTTTTTGTATCTCACATATGTGGAGGGTTTGGGTCAAGGTGCGTATGCCATAATTATACCCCCGCCCCCAAAACCACCAGATAATGCTAGGGAGATGGTAGATATTCAATAAATAATAGTCAACTTATTAATATCTAACTCAATTGCATTTAATTATCTTTCTAGGATTTGAATTAAAAATAACATTTTCTTTATTATTCAATCATCAAAATATCATACACGACCCAGCAATTAGACATTCTGCCCTCCATCCCCTTACCCTTCTCTATACATAAACAAAGACAAAACTCTAAGCAAAATGCAAACAAAATATTTTTTTCATGCTTCTGCTCCGCTATTATAAACATGCAATATTGATGGATTCAAAGAAAGGTACTAGTGAATGAATGAATGAGTGAGTAAGAGAACAAATGAATGAATGAAGATAGGTTTTACTATGGATTGAGTTGACTCATGGCGACTCACTGAACCTGAGCACCATCCTAGATGGTGTATACAGTTTGGAGTTTGGATTCAAGAAGAAATGGGTTCTAACTTTGCCTTTTACACTTATTAGCGGTTTGACCTTGGGCACACAGCTTCATCACTCTGGGCCTCCATTTCCTCATTTGTAAAATGGGGATGATAATGACACCTTCCACAAAAGGTTGTTTTGAGGAGAAAATCATATATTTAAAGCATTTTTAAACCTTAAAGTTCTATAAAATATTAGCTATTACTGTTTTCATTCTTCTTGTCAATAAACAGAGTAATGTGATGCCAGAGTTCATTACAGGTTTTCCACACCTTATGGCTGTCTGTTTGTCTGTCTCTCTTTCTCCCTCTTCCTTTCCCTCTTCCTCTCTCCTTCTCTCCCTCTCCCTCCCACACTTCACAAAAAAGATGATTTGATAATTCAACTCTATTAGATCTCTTCCTTTTCCTTTCCTCACTCACACATATTAAAATATGTGAAAAAAAATCCAAGAATGCTGTGTTTAATTCTTTTTTGCAAATTTATTTGATAAGAAGGAATATACAAAAGACAATCCAATCCATAGTATTAGATGGCACAGTCAGACTCTGGTTACTGCCAGAAATTCACTATCTCTGGCTGATGGATTTGAGGGGGTTTTTTTCCTTGACAGATGGAGAAATTTGAAAATAATCTAAAACACATAAGCTTACTTACTGTAGTCTATATGAACATATTTGTTAGATTGTTTTAGCTAGAACACAAAGCCAAACTTTAAGATTTGTCTTAAATTCTATTGGTCACCTATACCAATTCTACTGTGAATTTTGTTGCTGTGTGTTATGTTCATTAGATCAGAAAAGAAAAAAATTTAGAACAAAGCCAAAAGGACACAGGAGTTGAAGCTAATCAGAGAAAAGTTATATAAGTTCACTTAGGAGCCTCAAATATTTGGTTGCAGCTGGGGCAAGAAGATACTTTTTTTCTCTGTCTTGAAAATAGGAAACATCTGAGAACCGACTGAAATGTTTTACTGTGTTCTATTCAGAGGGAGTCCCTTGTTTGAGCCTCACTCACTGACCAATAGATATGCCAAGTGAGTCTCTTCAGAAGTACTGCCTTTAGAAACAGATTTGCAAGCTGGGATATTCCAGCTTTGGAAGCTGGTTCGTGAGTTCCTAACCTTCAAAAGTTTGGCCTTTGAGCAGAACTTGTGAAAAGAAAAGAAAGACAAAAAGCAAAATAAATCAAAAGCAGCTTTCTTAGTAACACCAACATTTCAAAGGCCAAGTGCAAAAGGACTAGGGCTCTAATGATATCAATTAGGCTCAATCCATTGTGACATTTTAGATATATTGTACCTACTGAGTATACTTAAGTCCATATGTAAAAGGTCATTAACTGGGTCCAGAACATAACAAATTATCAGAAGTATCTCCCCCACCCCTAATACTTTTAACTTTCTGAAATAAATTATAACCTGTAATGGTTTAATGTTGAGAAGCTAATTCCATTTAATTTTTTTTTTTTTAATACTGAGGAAGTGGTTTTCGTACTATTGTGTTTAACATCAGAAATGAGAGAGATTCCTTGATTTTGCTGCCTAGTTTTCTTCAGTTTGGGAGATGGTTTTGGCTGATTACTGTGAGGATTCCACAAAGTATATTCTCTACTTGGCTGATCTTCCATAGTTTCTTTCAAGATACAATGGGTGTCTACACAGCCTGGAGATGTCTTTGGTGGAGTAATAAGATTAATAAAGCTAAAAACTTCAATATTTTCTTTGCGATATTTTAACAGCTTTTAGATGTACATCAGCATTCTACCATCAGTAGCATTTCAGGATATAGTAACCATTTGAATGGCATTCTTGTAACTGACAATAAACTTTTAAAATTCCATGTTGTGGCAGGCTTCATTCTAGATTTGTAGTCATTTTGTTGTTGTTGTTCAATTATTCGGTCATCTCTGACTCTTTATGACCTCATGGACCATAGCATGCCAGGTCCTTATGTCCTGCACTATCTCTCAAAGTCTGTCCAAGTTCATGTTTGCTGCTTCCCTCTGCCATCCTCTTTTCCTTTTGCCTTTGATCTTTCCCAACATTAGGGTCTTTTCCAATGAGTCCTGTTTTCTCATTATATAGCCAAAGTACTTGAGCTTAAGCTTCAGTATTTGACCTTCCAATGAATAGTCTGAGTTAATTTCTTTTAAGTATTGACTGATTTGATCTCCTTTCTGTCCAAGAGACTCTCAAAAGTCTTCTCCAGCACCATGATTTGATTTGAAAGCATCAGTTCTATAGTGCTCAGCTTTCCTTATAGTCCAACACTCACAGCCATACATTGCTTCTAGAAAAACCATAGCTTTGACTATATAGACTTTTGTCAGCAAGGTGATGTCTTGGTTTTTTAGTATGCTGTCCAGATTTGCCATAGTTTACTTTCCAAGGAGCAAGCATTTTTTAATTTCATGATTGTAGTTGCTGTCTACGATGATATTTGAGCACAACAATATAAAAATCTGACACTGCCTCCATTTCTTCCTCTTCTTTTTGCCAGGAAGTGATAGGATCAGTTGCCAAGATCTTAAGGTTTTTTTTTTTAATATTAAGCTTCAAGCAAGCTTTTATGCTCTTCTCTTTCACCCTCATCAAGAGACTTTAATTCTTCTTCTCTTTCTGCCATCAGAATTGTTTCACCTACCTATCTGAGATTGTTAATATTTTCTCAACAACCTGAATTCCAGTTTTTGGTTCACTTAGCCTGGCATTTTGAGTGTTGTATTCTTCATATAATATAAATAAATAAGGTAAAAACATAAAGCCTTGTCATACTTTTTTTCCAATCAAACGAACAAGTTGTTCCATGTTTATTTCTAATTCTTGGCCCTCATACAGGTTCCTCAGGAGAGAAATAAGATGATACAGCATTGGTTTGAGGACTTGCCACATTTTGTTGTGATACACACAAAGATTTTAGTGTAGTCAATGAAATGTTATATGCTTTTTTTTTCTGGAACTCCTTTGCTTTCTCCATTTTCCAGTAAATGTTGACAATTTGGTCTCTCGTTCCTCTGCCTCTTCAAAAACTCGCCTGCACATCTGGCAATTCTTGATTCATATATTATTGAAACCTAGCTTGCACAATTTTAAGCATAACCTTGCTGGCCTGTGAAATGAGCACAATTTTTCAGTAATTTGAACATTCCTGGCATTGCCCTTGTTTAAGATTGATAAGTAAATTGATCTTTTCCAGTCCAGTAGCTACTATTAGTTTTCCAAATTTTCTGGCATACTGAGTACAACAATTTAGCAATTTCATCTTCTGGCATTTTAAATAGTTCAGCTAGGATCCCATCACTTCAACTAGCCTTATTGTTAGCAATGCTTCTAAGGCCCACTAGGCTTCATTCTTCAGGGTGTTTGGCTCTACATCAGTAATCATACCATAATGGTTATCAGTGATGTTAAGATATATTTTGCATAGTTCTTCTGTGTATTCTTGCCAGTTCTTAGAAAGACACTTCCCCAATTTAGGTAATCACAGAACTACCCTGACATGTATGTATGCATGTATATACTCACACATAAGTGTATATATAAACTCTCAGTTTGCGGGGTGGTCCAACTATAAATTTTGTGTTTTGTGAACTGATGTCTCCATCTAAAATGAGAACTATGTGGAATCATATTGGAGTTAAAATATCTCTCCCTTTGTCTGTCTGTCTCTGTGTGTCTCTCTGTCTCTCTCTGTCTCTCTCCATGTCCCTCTCACACACACACATGCACACTTACACACACACACACACACACACACACACATTCCTACCTCTTATTATCCCCCCCCCCCGATTATATTTAGCCTCCTATGACTACCCTAGTATGAAACATAGATTAGAAATGTATCTTGAGTAACATCTAGAATGCATTGCAAATTTTGATGGTGGAACTACGTGACATTAATTTCTTTGGTACCTCTGGTAAAATAAACTTTCCAGGTTTGAAGATAATTCTTCATCCTTGGCTTCCTTTAGCTCTTGGTTAGTGTTTGACACTACTTACCACCCCTTTTGTTCTCTCTGCTAAACTCTTTCCCCTTTTTTGTTTTACATGATGCCATATTTTCTTAACTTGTTCTTATTTTTCTGAAATGAATCTCTCTCTCTTCTCTCTTTTGCAAGATTTTTCTTGCTCCTTCCAATTAGCAAAAATTATAATGTTGTGAAAATTAGTGCCCAGTTTCATTTTTTCTTCCCTTTTCAGTCTGAAGTTCATTCACCGCAAGAGAGAATACAAGAAATAGTGAGCCCATTTGCACTAGGAATGTTCAGAGCTCAGAAAAGGGATTTTTCTATTGAGATGGAGATTAGACTAAATGATTTTTAAGGGCCCTTACAATGTGAAACTCAGGATTCTATGACTGTGATCTCCAATTCTGAATACAAAGTAGTCTTCTGGCTGTATATATGAATTGAAAAAAAATTCCCATTACTACATATGACCTTTAAATTAAGTTATACCCCTGTGTCTCTTTTCTCACAACCTTTCAATGATCATGTTTCCCAGTCTGGATGACTCTCTGGCTGTGTTCTTAGCAGGAAGAGAAGAAGGATTTTGTTCTCTTTTAGTATCTATTGGCTGCCAATGCTTGGGCCTTGTTCCACTAGCAGTGTAACAAATACGTGGATACATAATACATAGATGCACACATACTAATCATATGTGGATATACATTCTTTTAACGGGTTTTCTCTGTGCTCAGCAGGAGGATGTATTACCTTGACATGGCATAGAGATAAATATGAGTAGCAGAAGGAAGATGGGAATGGAGAGGAAGAGTAGGAGTTAAAAGAAGTTATGGTATTATCACATCTGCCAGCACAATTTTGGAAGGCTTTAGAAGGCTGATTACAATAATGGATCCCAAGGGAAGATAGGTCTTTTGTTCTCCAAATGTCTATTTAAAACATATGTATCTATGAAATGATATAACACCAATGCAATATTCATAGCACTCATGGCAGCTATGAATATGTGGTATAGTTCTGAATCACAAAATGTAATAGACTCTCTACATGGAAGACAAAACCAAAAAAATTATTCAAATACCAGAAAAATGAATCTCAACACTAGAAAGCAAAATTCATCATAGCAACCAAGAAGGTGGTACACATAACCAATTCAGCAAGAACTGACATCCCCAAGCCTTCCCTCTGTCAGGCCTTCAAAACAAATAGGCTCCCTTAAGCAAAAATGCTCCTCTCTCTCTCACACACACACTTGCTGGGGTGCCTGCTCCTAGCTCTGCACATTCTTTCTCCTGTGCTCCTTCCTGCTCCACCCTTCCTGTTTCACCCTTTCAGCAAGCTCCTCACACCATGGCTTCCATGTGATTACATTTGGTCTATTAAGGGGCAGGAAAGATCTTCAAATTCCCATTACCATTACAAATGGTCATACAAAGATACTTTAGTAAAAACTCAATCTACTTTCACATTGTGAACAACTTTCTCTTTTTTCTGAATTTGATAAAGCAATTCAGTTAGAACATAGGTAATAGGTCATCTTCTCTCATGAAATCCGTCTTTGGACAGATGAACAACTCTTTTTAATTGCTTGCTTGGGACAAAGGGTCTCAGAGGCCTAAGCAAAATCAACAGGATAATTTCCTTTCTGATACTGACAAAGGATACAGAGACAGCTAGGTGCTTCAATGAATACAGTGCTAAGTCTGGAGTCACAAAGACCTGAGTTCAAATCTCTTCTCATATATACACTAACTATAACCTTAAGCTTTTCTTCCTTCAGTCTCCTCATTTGTAAAATATTGAGAAGATTAAATTAAATAACTTTTAAGGGCCCTTCCAACTTGAAATCCATGATTCTATGACCTTTGTAAAACTCTTAACACAGTACCTGGCATATAGTAGGAATGCTAGCTATCATCAACTTCATCAGCAACAGCAATATTCATCCTACAGACAGGTACATCAACCCTTGGAGGTCATTGACCAGCTTGAACTCTTCTGTTCATAATTTTTAAGGTGACAGGAAGAAGTTGAAGGTAGTGTTGGAAGGATTCTCCCGTTCCTGAGCTATATGAACAAGTAATCACACTCAAATTGCCTCCACGTTTAAAATAATGACAGCTAAATTAGGAACACAGCTCAGATATATCACACATAGCAGCTCTTTATCTGATTGCTGCTCAGGTCTCTATCAGCTATTAGAGAAGGGAACTTCATTTTTTATATACCAAAGGGTTTCTGCTAACCAATGCTAAGTTGACTAAGGTTAGCAGAAGGTATAGGAAAAGGAAAGTGGTTGATATTATGACTATGATAGGCCCCTCAAGATAAGAGAAAGCTGACCTATCTCTCTATTATGTCAATGCCATCCAAAGATCAGTGACATGTTGCCCTCATTATCAGTTAAAAATCTTTATTAGTGTATTTTTCCAAAAATATTTATTAACATATGTTTCCTTTTTGACATCAATTCTCTCAGTATTCCTCATCCTCACTTTTTCCAGAGAGCAATCATATGTAACAAATAATATGTTTTTGAAGAGAAAAATATTAGCAAAATCAATCAACACCTTTAAAAGTATGGAACTAGACATAATGTGTCATACCTGGGACCTTCCACTTCTGCAAAGGAATAGGGCAGGAGTATCTTTTTATATCTTGCTTCTTTGCAACCATGATTGTTCTTTGTGGTATTGAAATGTTAACTTTTGATGTTTTGGTAATTATTATTCTTTTTATATATATTGCTAATATGTAATTGATATTTTTCTAGTTCCCTCTTCATCAAAATGTGAGCCTTTCCATGTTTTTTTTCTATTTTTTCCTTCTAATCATTTATTTCAGCCTAATAATATTTTATTACTTTCATATATCACAACATTTTTAGCCTTTACCTAATCGATGGACATTAACATTGTCTCTAATTCTTTGGTGTCATAGAAAGTATGTGTTGGAGAAAAAATATTTTGGTGTATATGGGGACATTCTTCTTTGAAAAATGGTATCTTTTTTTATATAAGCCCCATGGTAGAATCTTTGGGTCAAAGGGCATGGACATTTTAGTCACTTTATGGATATAATTCTAAATTGCTTTACAAAATGGTTTTACTTTTTGTTGTTGTTGCTCCACAATGTATAAGTTTGCCTAATTTCCTGTGTTCCTCCCAACACTGACCATTGTCATATTTTATCATCTTCAATGATTTGGTGAATATGAGGTATAATCTTAGGGATGTTCTGATCTATATTTCTTTAACGATTTGGAACATTTTTGCTATATGACTTTTAGTAGTCTGCAATTCTTCTTTTGAAAACTGTTTCTTCATATCCTTTGACCCCTTGTCTAATTTATTTATTGGGGAATGACTTTTGCCTTTATATCTATGTTATCTAAATATCTATATACATAGATATAAAAATAAATGTGAAACTGCTCATAGATATGTACATATAGATATGTTTTATGTCTGAGTGTTTTCTATAGAATAATTGCATATGTGTACATAAATTTATCTTATGCAATAAATTATCTTATATAATAAATTACTAAAAATATGATACCTTATCAGATAAATTGAAAGTAAAGATTTGATTCCCTGTTTGACTGCTTTCATTCTTACACATGATGCATTAATTTTGCTTATGGAAATAGCTTGCAATCAAAGTTATCTATATTTCATTTTTTAAAAACTTGATCTCCTTGTTCAGGTAACCATATATCTCTTACTCATATCTGGGAAAAGCATCTAACTTACTGCTCTTCTAGTTTTTTATGGTATTATCTTGAATATTAAGGCCACATTACATTTTGAATTTATTAGAATTTATTATGTAATACAGCATAGGATGTTGCTCTATTTCTGCTAAACTGATTTCCAATTTTCCCCAGCAGGTGTTATTTTCAGTAATAGGCAATTTTTTCCTAAGTAATTTCTGATATCTTTTTTCTTTTTTCTTTATTAATTTATTTAATTTCTTGTTTACATCATTTCCACGAGATTTTGAGTTACAAATTTTCTCCCTACCTACCACCCCAAAACAGCCATCCCACTGTATAACCCTTCCCCCAATCTGCTCTCTCCTGTGTCCTTCCCCATCACCCCTCTGACTTTCTGATAGGGCAGGATCAGTGGTTTTTTCAAGGAGATATTTCACATTGCCTTCTATTTTTTCATTTGTTTGGATCTGTTTAATAGTATCTTGATTTCTCGTAAAGTCATTTGCTTCCATTTGCTCCACTCTAATTCTGAAGGAATTATTCTCTTCAGAAAGCTTTTGAGATTTTTTTTTCCATCTTGCAAATTAGACTTTTTAAGGCATTGTTCTCCTCATTGGCTTTTTGGGCCTCTTTTTGCCATTTGAGTTAGTCTATTTTTTAAGGTGTTATTTTCTTCAGTCAGGTTGTTGTTGATTCTCTTTTCATGATTTTCTTGCATCATTCTCATTTCTCTTCCCAATTTTTCCTCCACTTCTCTTATTTGGTTTTCAAAATCCTTCTTAAGCTCATCTATGACTTGTCGCAAGACTACATTTTTCTTGGAAGCTTTTGGGGTGGGAGTTCTGACTGTGTTGTTTTCCTCCCATTCCATGCTTTGATTCTTTTTGTCCCCAAAAAAGGGGTCTCTAGTTGCATTCCTGGGCTTGCTTTGCTTCCTTTGTCTACTCATGTTGCCAGTCAATTACTTGACTTTTAGGTTCAATAGAACTCTGCTTTCAGAGGGGAGAGCTCTGTCCCAAATTGCTGGGGTTTTTCCATTTGCCAGAGCTTTTAGGAGGCCACCATTTCTGCAGCCCCCACCAGCTTTGGCTGACTGAAAACATACCTCAAGACCACCACCCAAGACCATGATGCTGATCCAAGCAGCTCAAGGTAAGAGCATTTAGCCTCTGAATGATTGGTTGCCCCCCCTGCAATCTGCAGGCCATGAGCTCTGAAGTAGCCACGTGGAGGCGGCTGCAGTGCCACTGCTTCAGCCTCTTCTAGCCCTGGGGCAGTCACTGGACCCTCTCCCCTGAATTTTTCCAAGTTCCACTGACCTTTCACTTAGTCCTTGTTTCTTATGGGTTGGTAATTCTAGAAATCGCCACAGTTGCCAGTGACTCGTGCTCTAGCAGGGGCTTGTTCTGGCAGCTCCAGGTTCATGGGGTGCTGGTCTGGGCTCCCAGTGTGCTGCAATGAACCCCTTCCTGTCTGCCTGCCAGGCTGCCTTCAGCTGGAGCGTTGCCACTCTGCCTCTTTGTGAGTTCTGGAGCTTTAAAGTTTGTTTAGAGTCATATTTTATAGGTATTTGAGGTGGTTATGGGGAGAGCTGCATAGTTTTGCTGCTTCTATGCTGCCATCTTGACTCTGCCCTATTATTATTTTTCCAAAACTGCTTAGTACTCCTGATATCTAACTCTTTTCCTTTCTCATCTTGAAGAAACATGTAGGTATAACCTTTGTCCTCTTTCTTTTCATTTGTTTATCCTAAGATATAGTTTTCATTGACTTTTCCCATGCTTACAATTCCATAGAAGCCCACTGCTTATTGAAGTATATGGTTACTTAATTTAGTATTTGTGTTTTATTGAGTATTTTTAATAATTTTCTACCTCATTATCATGTGTGATATATATTTAGTCATAAACTTCAAGTATTTCCATGGTGGACGTTTCCTCAAGCTTATGTTGAACACTTCTTTGCAAGATGATCTACTATTCCAGAAAAATAGTAATAAATATAATTTTTATAGAACTTTAAGGATTTCTCCTAAACAATTTAGACATAAATGGTGAAATCACAAATAAATTAATGGAGCATGGGAAAATGTACCTGTTAGATATAGGATAATCGAAAAGGTTATGGCCAAAACAAGAGATGGAGAGGTTCGTGGGAAATAGAATGGATAATTTTGATTATATGAAATTTAAAAGCTTCTGTGTTAACAAAACTAATCCAGCCAAAATTAGAAGGAAAACAGGCAACTGGGAAAAAAAGTTATAGCAAATTTCTTTGATAAAGGCCTTATTTTTAACAAATTGTTATCACATAAATACTTAAACTGATGGATTTTATCTAGTATTATGATTG
>CM053582.1:471091016-471104158 GCA_028627135.1 Pseudochirops cupreus
TGGGTTCAATGGAAGTAGTAGCAACTCTGGATTCAAAAGAACGATTTCTATTTCCACTCCTGATGTTTACTATCTTTACAATCTTGAGCAAGTGATTTGATTTCCTTTGGCCTCAGTTTTCATATCTCTAAAATGAAAGGTGGAAAAGACAAACTATGAAATCCTTTCCAGGTCTTGTTGTGTAATCCTATGAGATAGATGTACATTTATATGTAGGTATTGAGCATTAAATGTACATAATATGTGGTGCATATTGTTGGAGAAAACAAGTGGTATGTTATCAATTGAAGGAAAATTTACTCAGAATATAATCAATATTAGTATTTTAATGGTATTAATTATATTTTGTAAAGGACATAATATCCCCCCCCCCCATATTGTAGTTCATTTGTTTCTCAGAGCAATTCTGAAGTAGACAGGTGAGGTATTATGATGTCCATTGTTTTGGTGGCAGTGGGGTGTCAATGAAGCATAAAATTAGAAGTTTTCAATATTAGAGTGACCTTGGTCACTTATATAGATCCACCTAACGGTGAAAAGAAAGTTCCTCCAGTACAAAAAAGGGGGTGTGTGTGCTCCAGGCTTTGGTAGAAGATCTCATACTATTATATAACTTGCATGAGGTCACATAAATAATATATGATAGAGATGACTTTTAACCTCTTTTCTAAGGTTTTAACTATTATACTCTGCTTTGTCCAACTTTGTCTTCTTATCGTCCTCTTTTCTACCAATATAACATCCACTAACATCTATGTATATTTATATACATATATACATATGCACACACATGTGTATGTATATACCTATATGCATACATGTTTGTATTGTGTATGTACAATACATATGTATATGTGTGTTCTTCCCTTTGTCACATTGTTCCAGCTAGAATTCCCTTTTTGTAATTTCACTCTTCTTATCCAAAGTACATTCATATTAATCCCATCATATAACTATATCTCTGTATCATTGAATGAATTTAAAACTCAAATGTTTGAAGGAGGTTTCTGCTGCTCTTTTATTAAATACCTTTTCATTATTAATCACAATATCATGTCTGGAAACTTGTCACATGCAAATGATCATTTCCACCATTTCCATTCCATTTTAAGAGTTGACAAATGGTCATTCACAGGTGTGATGATAAACTTATACTGAAATGATGACCTCTGTTTGAAGATATTGTACTTTTTCATTCTTGACCACAAAATTTGCTGCTCTTTCCTTGTACTTAATTTTGTGGGCAGCTTCAGAAGCACCATGTCACATATTTCAACTTGCACAATGTCTTACCTTCCCCTCTTCTTTTTTCATCAAGCACAAACACATCTGTTCTCTATTTATTGGAAAGGGATAAAATGAATCCTTTATTTATTGTATCCTACACAATTTAATACTTTGCATTGCTTGTGGTCTGTGTATTGGTAGAGGGGAGAACCCACAAAGTCTCTGGAGGTAGGTAGAAAGAGAACCTTTAGAAATGGTGAATCATTACAAAAGTGACTCCAGGACCTTGCCCCAGATCTTTCAAACAGACAGCCTCCAGGGTCCAGTCTTCTTTACCTGTGACTGACAAGTGATCACTTAATCCTCTAATAAATATTATTTATTTAGGAATACTTATGGCCACCTATTCACATCTGGTTGAATAAGTAAGTAGTGACTAGACAGTGGTTCATTTCATATTTTAAAAAAAATTGTATTTAAAAAACAACTGAGTCTTAGATCATTTTCTAAGAGTGCTTAAAAATAACGAACATTTGTTAACTAATGTTTAGATTTTTATATTAATTCATTTCAACCTAACAGTTTCCCTTTTTATATGTGAGTAAACTAAGGCTCCAAGAATTTGTAACTAGGATGACTGATAATAAGTATTATGATGAGGATTTGAATAACATTTTATAACATGAATTGTGATAGCAAAAAACAAAAATAAAACATAAAAGTCTCATAGTGCCATTTGACCGAGGCATGATTGGACCCTATGAATGTGATGGAATATGACTATAACAAAAAATTTGAAAAGTATGAATTCAAAAAATATGGAATTAGTTTTATTAAGTGGTAGAGAGTGAGAACCAAGTAGAAAAAAAGGTGAAAAAATATGCAAGATGGCAATAGCATCAATGATAATGAAACTAAAAAGCAGTTGAACAATGCAGAATCGTAATGACTCAGTCCTACAGAACTGACAGTGAAATACTTCTCTTAGGAAGGTAAAAGACAACAAAGATATAATGAGGTATACAATGTCAGACACAATGACAATTTCAGTTAGCTTTACTTAGATGTTCTTGGTCACAAGAAATGTTTCATTGGCATAGGACTTGAGGTTAAGGGAAAATGACTTGTATAAAGACAAATAATGTGAATGATATTTTGTAACATAGATTGGATGTTCCCTCCAATTATTCTGATGGCAACATATCCATGCCTACTCCTTCCTTAGAATTCTTGTCCAGCTCAAATAAACAATAAAGCAGTAACCTTATTAATCCATTACTATTTTCCATGCATTCTGCTAAGTACTAGGGATAAAAAGACAAATATAAAATTGTTCTCGAATTATTGTTGTTTCCCACATTATAAGAAAAGTTCCTTGAGGAGTGGAAATATTTTGCTTTTCACTTTATATCTTGTCATTTGACACTGTCCCTGGGATGTAACAGGAGCATAATAAATGGTTGGTGATTTAACGTTCAAATTCTGTGGTTTTATGAAGATATTCTTTGATGATCAAATCTTAGGATTTTAAACAGTTGCTGATATGTGCTTTCTCTCAATCAGTACCTTGTCCTCTTTTTAAAATAATAATTTCTGTGATACATATCTTCACTTTTGGCATGAGTTGTTCCAATCAATCACAACATTTTCTCAGAAAATATGATACCCTAATATGCAGATAAAATATATTAAGATTTTTTTTTTCTTATTAGATATTTATCCCCCTGTCCCACAGAAGAGTTGCTTAGTAGAATCTTTCCTTTCATAATTAGGGGGGAGAAAAGACACTCCTTTCTTAATGCCTTCATTTTTGGCACTCCCTGTGAGTTTTTTTTTTGTCTTATCTTTCCTCTAATTTTAATCTTTTATTGAGAGATTTAAAGGATGATTATTTCTTTACTCTTCACAAGGGGACTTGGGAAGCATTGCATCAATCCTTTACTTAATCTGTCCCCCATCACACAAGTTTCCACTTTGTTATTCTCCCTCATGAAATATACTGATTAACTTTTACCTTGCTAAGACTGTCAGTACATGGAGCATTAATTCAACTCTTCCCTTTTCCCTTTGCCTGATGCTTTAAGTATTCTTTAAATCTTAGTTACTTAGCTTCATTTTCTCATATTTCTTTGCTCTTCTCTTTTTCAGAGAGGAATCTCTTTAAAATAATAACCAATAACCATGCAAAAATTGATTTCATTACGATTTTCTTAATAGTTATTCTCATTTCCTTTTCTTGTGTTTCTGTTTTAGATAGTTAGAAGTTGATTAATTTTCTCCCCAATAGGTCTTACTTTTTTTTAAATTTGAGAATGCTTCAAATGACCCTCTTGTTTAATGACCATATTTTTAAAATTGGTGATTGAGCTCAGTTGTGCAAAATATGTTCTTTTCGAGGGTACCTTGAGCTCCTTTGCTTTTTGGAGGATTAAATTACATTCTCTTCCTGTTCTCTCATGAATGTGAAATAATACCGTGCTATTCAAATCATTATGTTTTATTTAAGGAAATTATTATATGTAATGACTTTGTTTTGGAGTTTACAGTCTTCCTGAGTCTGTCTCCTCACCTGGAGCAAGAATCTGTGGTTTCAGTTTTTTTTTTTTAATGTTATATTGTTTACGTATAGTTAAGAGAAGGATAAGTCATGTTATTCCCTGTAGTATTATAGTCAGGTTTTTAAAAAAAATTTGTCATGTTTTGTTCTGGAAGATATATGACTCTTAAGTTACCTCACAGTAACCTATCTTTAAGTCATTTATAAGGTCATTTACTTTGGTTTATATGGAATTCAGGTGTTCTTTTAACAATGTTGCCTTTTGCTTCTCATCTGTCAAATGTTCTTCCACTCTATAATTTTTGTTCCAAATCTCTTATTACTCTCTCTCCTCTCCTCCTCCTCTTCCTTCTTCTCTCTTTCAATTAATTGGGGGATATTCTCCATTTTTGTCCACTTTTCCTTATTTTTAAATCTACATTAATAGATCTACATTATGATCTAAATTCATTCCTAATTTCCCTTAAAAGTTTTTCTTCTTTTTTTTAAATCAGTAATCAAATTGTTATTATATGATTTCTGTTGAATCTACAGCATTTAATATTTCATCAGTTAATATAGTCAATTGATAGATTTTTAGAAAATAATGGGAAATGCTTCAGTCACAATTGTTTTCAATACACTGTCTTAAACTATATTGTTTATCACAAGTAACTTAAAATGAAAACACAATCTAAATATTAAAAAAAAATGCATGAGAGGATATAAGAATGAGAATAGATATTTTTACAACTGAGGAGAGTTCCTGATAGAAATTATCAGATAAAATAAAATAGATGATTTAAATATAAAGAGCTGAAAATTTTCATTAAAATATTTTAATTCAATGAGGATAAAAATGGAAATTAGACAACTAATCAGTAAAAAAAAATTAAATTTCTTCTTTGTTCCAAGCACTTTGTTAATCATTGGGGAAACAAAGGATTGAAGGGGGAAGATTTTAATCCAGTCTAATTACAAATACATTTATTAACTGCCTATGTTATCCCAAGCATTTTGCTAAGGGATGGGTATACAGTTAATAAAAAGAAAGACAGTTTTGCCTTCAAGGAGCTTGCAATCCAAAGGGGAAAAGAATGCACACAAAAAAGACAGAAAAGCAGGGGATAAGGGACAACAGGATGCATCTTATCCCATAGAGTTGTAACCAGGGAAAGTAACATATAGAGTGAAATGATCTGAAAGTCCCCTTTCTATCCTCTATAGAGGAAGGCATTGGGAGGAGTTTGGTACGCTACCCTCCAGTCTTCCAAACAGAGGGAGAAGGAGGCAGAGGAAGGTGGAGTTAAGCAAGGCTGGAGTAGTAACATAGTAGTGAGTACGTGGGGCGTTCAGGGAGGACTAGCATCTCTGGTTTGAGGGCTTACTAAGCTCCTTTCAGAGCTGCTTATCTACCTTTGATGTCCACTTGGCACTCAATTCTCACCCTTGGCTTCAAAAAACTGTAGCATGTGCAGTGATTACACCCACATATAACCATCCTGTAGATGGGCTAATCCAAGTTGAAGGTAATTTATAGGCCTCAGACATGTTGGTGAGTGAGGACAATGTCTTTCCCAAATATGTGAAGGCTTCCCCTGGCAGAAAGGGTAGATGAGAATAATTTGTTCCAATGGCTATAAAGGTGGCTGAAGCAGGTGTTGTAGAATGTTTAAGCCTGGTCAGACATCAAAGATGCCATGGTAATCCTCTACATCCTGGGTCATCACCAGTCATCTTGACTTTTGTCCCACCAGTGGACTTCAGTGACTTTGTAAGAGAAAGTGAAGCTGATAATTTTGTGCAACTCTGCCTCACTTACATCCTATTCATGTGTGAATCAAGCCATCACTCTATGATGTCATTGACCCTCTTAGAAAACAAAGGGTGTACAACAAGTAGTGAGTTTAGAAATGATGAACTTGCCCTTGAAGAGGCTTCCTGTTCCTTGACTTGAAACCAGGGAGGGCAGAAGATGCAAAGTAAAGATTTTCATTTTTTATTTATTATGTTATTTTGATCAATTATTTATGATTATAATTTGATGTCTATGTTATATAGGAAACTAACAAAAATAAGGTGACAAAAAGTCATCGCCCACTTCAAAAAGATATTAACTAAAGTTGAGGAAATACATCTCTGTACTTTCTAAGATGGAGAATATAGGTATGGAACATTGCATCTAATAGCATACTTGTTTCATGTGTTGGTTGATTTTGCTTAACTATTTTTACTTTCTTTTAAAAATATTACAAGTGATGACTCTGGGTGCTGGATATAGGAGGGACATAATTATATATGTAAAATGTAAAAAGGAAAGTGTATCAATAACAAAACAAAAAATAAGCAATAAAATTAGTAGAGCTATTTAAATATTGAATAGGATGCCTTAGGAGATAGAATGTTTTTCTTCATTAAACATTTTTAAGCAGAGATTGGATTAACACTTTTTGAGTATTTCATAGAAGGGATTTATAGAAGGAAACACAGACACTTACAAACTCTGTGATCATGGCAAATTATTTAATTGCTTTTTTTCCCCAGTTTCCTGTAATGCCAAGAAAAGGCAACTTGCAAGGTTCAGAATACCAGCATAAGAAACTCCATTTATTCAGTGACAGATTAAGGCAAAACATTCACAGAACAGAGAAAATCAAATACAGTATAACTCATTCATTTAGCAGGTAAGTTCTCAATTCAGTTGCAAAGTACCAAGGTCTAAGTAGCCCACCCCTGGGCAGTACATTAGTCAAAATAGTCCACCCCTGGGCAGTACAGTTTACTTGTCAAAGTCCGTCTTCTCAAATGGAGATTGGTTTCCAATCATAAACAAAGTATATTCATTTGTTCACTCAAAGAGCACCAAAAGTCAAAAGTTTCCCACCCCTGGATCATAACTGAATTACAATACCATCCATTAATGCCAAGTACTTTCTCAAAAGGGACAGGACAGCACAAAAGGCCATCTACCATTAAGCTACAACAAGGTTAAGATATCATCACAGCATTAAAAACCCAAGGACAGGTCCTTCCTTCGAGGCAAGTTCTCAGCAATCTCTTTTTCTGGGGAGGCAAAGCTTAGCAAAGCTACAATATACATTACCAGTGTCCTCATTAATTCACTCTCTGTCTGCAGAACAGTCCCAAAACCCCTGAAAACATCAGCAAGACTCTCTTCCAGGATTTCTGTAAACATACAACAAGAAAATCTTCCTTCAGGGCTTCTGAACCAACAGCAAGGTTCCAGGACCTCTACAACAACAGCACTATCCTTGACCAGCAGATGAGTCTGGCAAAACAACATCAAAAGAGACAGACAAAATACCAGCATCATAGCCATGCCTCCTCAGGTCTTGGCAGCTCCAGGTGGCAGTTCTCAAAAGTCCTAGGCAGCTCCAACTGGCACTCATCAGTCTTTCAGCAACTCTGGCCCCGAGCAATTCTCCTCTCTGCCTTCATAATACTACTCCCCAAAAGTCCTTCTGGTCTTCTCTCTTTGGGCCTTCTCTCTGCCTGGTCTTCTTTCTGCTTTTTGTATCAACAAGCACCCTAGAATACCCAGGATGGCTGCTAGCACAGGTTCTTAGATCTGCCCTTCCTAGAGAAAAGCAACTCAAAATGGGTTAACAATCTTACTTTAATCAAACATACATAATTTACCCAGTTCAGGGGGAAAAAGTCAGCACCCTAAACTTCAGAGAACACAAACAGAATACAAACAGAAGTTACAAGCAGAAGTTACAAGCAGACAAAGAAACAGATCAGCAGACAGGCCTCCAGCCCTCTGACCATTACATCCATACCTAGTTAGTTACTAGAAAGGGAAGCATCAACATCTGGGTTTTCAAAGCTGGAGGGCTCAATGGCTTCCCAGAGTCTCATCTGGCCAAATCACACAACTCTTTTCAAAGTGAGCCCCAAAGCAAAAACTCACATCAGGGTATATATAGCCTTCTCCTGCATCAGAGAATGTCATAACCCTCTTGACCCACTGCCCAATCACAAAGTAATAAGGCGTGGGCATTCCTGAAAAACAAGCCTCCCACCACAGGCTCCATGTGACCACATTCAGCCTATTAGGGGGCAGAGTATATTTTCAAATCAGGGAATGTTCTCAGAGTCACTTAAGCCTATCAAAGGGCCTGGGGACAGGGAAGATCTTCAGATTTCCATAACATTACACTCAACCAGAAAACCAAGCCAATACAGGGGGATCTTTAAATTCCATTACCATTACATTTCCTCATCTGTAAAATGGAAATAATAGCAGCATCTACCTCTTAGAGTATACTTCTCTATAATGGATCCATGAAATGCTAACTCTTAATGTTAGCACAATAAAATTAAAAACTGAAATTTCTTAAAGCTCAACTTAAAAACCAATAGCTAGAGTATCCTGACCATAAATTATGTAACATAATTTGTGACTAATCAATTAAATCCTATCCCTGATTTGTAGGAAATCTTACTTTTAATTTTTAAAAAAGTAAATGGACAAGCAGTACATAATTGTTAGTTGTTGCCATCGTGATGATAATGATGATGATGGTGATGTGATGGTGATGATGTTACAGAATTTTACCGCTAGGAAAACCCTTAGAACTCACCTAGTCTTACCTCCTCATTTTACATACAAGAAACGTCGTAGAGAGGGGAATTGAATTCTCTATGGATTTTATAAGACAGGATTAGAGGCCAAACCTGATTTTCAGTCCAGTAGTCTTTAAACTAAACCACTTTCCCTATACTACTTAATAGTTTATACCAATTGTATTGTCCCTTTGTCATATACAATCTTGTATTGTTCTCTGTTTTAAGATTGTGTAGCTTATTTTCCAATGGAATATGTAAATTCTTTGAAAGAGTTAGTTATATATTAAACTGTATTTGCATGTATCCCATAGAGCATCTAACAGAATATATCAGAGGAACTTAATAAATACTGTGAGTCAAAAATTATCATCTTGTTGTCATCTTTTTGATACTGTTTCAGATAGAACTTGTCCTGAAGCAAGTTCTTTTATATTTAATATTCTATGAATTATTATTCAGATGGATATATGTGTATATATATATACTTGTATTTATTTTTATAGTGCTTCAAGATTTATAAAGCATTTTCCATATTATCTTGTTTGATATTCACAATGTCCATGTGAAGTAAGTATTTTTCTTAATAGATGTGGAAACTGAGACTGACAGAAGCTAAGTAACTTGCCCAGGGTAACACAGCTACTCAGTATCTTAAAGAGGATTAAAACTCAGATCTTTGTGATTACAAATTCTGATTCTGATTCCAAAGTTCAATCTGCCATGTTCCCTATTTGATTAGCATGTTATTTCTACTATTATTTTTTCATATAAACTGGATCATTTGCACAAAACAAATCCAATCCTTCAGTCTCTTTCTGAGCAGAGTTAGATGTACTCTTATAGCATACACTGCGGTTGTACGAATATGAAGCATTGATGCCATTTCTATTAATAGAATATAAAGCATAAAAAAGGAAATGAAAGTAAATTAAAAATTCTCTAGATGATTTTTTTAAGCTTTAAAGTTAAAAACAATCTGGTAAATTAATTCTCAGGTGAAAGCATAAAGTAAGATATCCTTTAGGAATTGGGAATTAGCCCAAGAGCATGAGGGAGGCAGTGGCAAAGGCCATGCTTGAAGAATACCAGAAAAGATTTTGTAACAAATTAGGCTCTGGATGAAATTGTGCCTGATGTTACAGACCATTATTATGCACAGTTATGAAACACTGGTGTGCATTAATAATAAAGATCAGTGTCGCCTTCTAGGGAAAAATAGAGTATTCTTTTAATTAACTTAAATTTTTCATCAAATTGATTGAAAAGCTCTCATCCTATTTTGCTTTCATGTAGCCCTACATTTTCTGCCGTAGGCCCAGAGCAGTTTTATCTCCAATAGTTGGTGTTTTGAAATACCCAACGTGTTCTGAGTCTCAAAAAATATCAGAGCAACAAGCTTGAAGCAAGCAAGGGCATGAAATGAGAAAAAATATGTAGGCCTTTTCAAGTGAATCACTTTTTAAATTCTTATTTATCTTACAAGCAGGAGAGGGAAATGACTTTTCCTCACATGAGGCAATGATGAGCAGTTGTACTCAAGCAGAGAACTTGGCAGCCACGTTAGGGGTTGTGACCTAAACCAAGAGGCTTGTGTGAATGGCCCCAAGGAAGAAACTTTCAAAACCTCTTTATATATTTTGACTGGAACTCATTTCTTTATTTGCATGTGTTTTTTCTTTTCTGTACAGTGATGCACAATAAAGGGGAATAAACTGGGAAACATGGCACCTGGCTTCCCATTGTGTCTCTGCACTATAACAATGATAATGACATTAATAAGAATAACTAGAATTTATGTTTTATATGTGTTATTTCATGTGTTTCTCACAACAACCCTGGGAGGTAAATAAAATTATTTGCACTTTGCAAATGAAGAAACTGAGACTGATAAAGATTGTGGCTTTCTCAAAGTCATGCAGTTAAGGAAGTGTTTGTGGTAGGATCTGAATTCAGCTATTTCTGACTTAAAGTTCACCACTCTCTCCATTATGTCACATAGCTACTAGCATTCTATATGATCATGTGGAAGTCATTTACACAATAGTTGCAAAACAAATGTATAAGTGCATTTATTTCGGGGTCTCAGTCTCACTTGTAAAATCAAGGGATTATACTAAAAGACTTCACTGATCTCTCCAGTCTTCATAATCTATTATTTGCCTGTTGACTCTAATTAATGGTAAGATGTGGAAAACACTCTTGAAATGGAGAAATAATTGAAAAATTTGTATATAAATGATAATAATCCATGTTTTGAGGGGGAAAAAAAGCTTAACAGAGAGCTGGCATCAGTTAGTATAAGTTGGGTTGGAATTTTCTTTCAGACACATCCTTCCTTTCTAACTCTGGTCAAGTAACCTGATCTCTCAGTATATCCCCAAATCTGTAAGATTGTAAGTGGAACAAATGATAATAACCATTAGCAGGCAATTTCCTTTCTGGAAGTTCTATATATTGATGAAAGACCTTGACCAAAAATAAAATTCAAAAGCAAATATTGCTGTTTTCTAAGAAATTATGACAATTAGAAATACAGAAAAGTGTAAAATGTATGAAGTGATGTAAAGTGAAGTAAATGGAAACAGGAAAACATGCATACAATGGCTTCAAAATCAAACAAGTGAGGTAGAGGAAAAATTGGGAAAAGAAATGAGAGATGCAAAAAAGTTATGAAGAGAGTCAACAGATTGATCAAAGAAGCACAAAAAATATTGAAGAAAATAAAGCCTTAAAAAGCAGAAATGGTCAAATGGTAAAAGAGGCACAAATATCTGCTGAAGGGAACTCCTTTAAAAGCAAAATTGGCCAAATACAAAGAGTTGTCCAAAAATTCGCTTGAGAAAAGAACTCCTTAAAAAGTAAAATTGGCCAAATAGAAAAAGAGGTACAAAACTTCTCTAAAGATAGCAATTCCTTAAAAATGAGAATTGGGAAAATGAAAGCTAATGACTCTATGAGACATCAAGAAACAATAAAACAACATCAAAAGAATAAAAAAAAAAGAAAATGTTAACTATCTCAGTGGAAATGCAACAGACCTGAAAAATAGGTCAAGGAAATGTAATTTAAGAATTATTAGACTACCTGAAAGCCGTGATTAAAAAAAAAGCCTAAGCATCAAATTTCAAAAAATTATGAAGGAAAATTATGTGAATTTCCTAGAACCACTAGGTAAAAAAGAAACTGAAAGAATCTGCTGATCACATCTGAAGGAGATCCCCAAATGAAAACTCCCAGGAATATCATAGCCAAATTCCAGTGCTTCCAGGTCAAGGAGAAAATATTTCAAGTACCCAAAAAGAAACAGTTTGAATATTATGTTGCCACAAGATTTTACCAATACCACTTAGAAGGTTTGGAGGGCTTGGAATATCATATTCTGGAAGGCAAAGGAGCTAGGATTGCAACAAAGAATAACCTACCCAACAAAATTGGGAATAATCCTTCAGGGGAAAAGATGAATATTTAATGAAATAGGAGGCCTTTAAACCTTCCTAATAAAAAACCTGAGCAAGGGGGCAGAGTCAATATGGTGACATAGAAGCAGGAAAACTCTGTGGCTCCCCCCATAACCATCTCAAATACCTATAAAATATGACCCTAAACAAATTTTATACCTACAGAACCCACAAAGTGACAGAGAGAAACAAATTTCCCACTGAAGACAGCCCAATAGACAGACAGGAAGGTTTCATCACAGCATGCTGGGAGCCAAAACCAGCCCACAATTAGCCTGTGGTTTTAGCCCTGGGGCAGCCCAGACCAGCCGCTACTGGAGCATTTAAGAGAGTGGATCACCAACAACTGTGGTGGTTTCTGGAATTATCAACCCATAAATGCCAAAGACAAAGTAAAAAGTCAGTGGAACTCTGCTGGATCTGGGGGGAGATGTAGTGTGGTCTAACCTCTGCTGCTGAGAGAGAAGTGGCAGAAGTGGCGGCCCTGCAGCCACCTCCACATGGTTGCTTCAGAGCTCCTGGCCTGCAGATCATAGGGGTGCCAAACAACCATTCAGAGGCTAAATACTCTTGGCTTAACCTGCGTGGATCAGGATTGCCATCTTGGGTGGTGGTCTTGAGGTATGGGACCAGTAAGCCAAAGCTGGTGGAGGCTGTAGAGACAGCACCCCCCTGATAGCTCTTGCAGCTTTGAAAACTCCAGTGATTTGGGGCAAAACTCTCCTCTCTGGAAGCAGAGTTCTACTGTGGCAAAGATCTCAAAAATATTGCAATTGGCTGGCAAGATGAGCAAACAGAGGAAGCAAAGCAAGCACAGCCATCCAACTTTAGATTACTTTTTAGAGGACAAAAAGGATCAAAGCATGGAATGGGAGGTAGACAATACAGGCAGGACTCTTGCACCAAAAGCTTCCAAGAAAAATATAAACTGGTTACAAGCCATGGAGGAGTTAAAGAAGGATTTTGAAAATCAAGTAAGAGAAGTAGAGGAAAAATTGGGAAGAGAAAGGAGAATGATGCAAGAAAATCATGAAAAGAGAGTCAACAACCTGACTGAAGAAAGTAACACCTTAAAAAATAGACTAACTCAAATGGCAAAAGACGCTCAAAAAGCCAATGAGGAGAAGAATGCCTTAAAAAGCCAAATTTGCCAGATGGAAAAACAATCTCAAAAGCTCACTGATGAGAATAATTCCTTCAGAATTACATTGGAGCAAATGGAAGCCAATGACTTTATGAGAAATCAAGATACTATTAAACAGATCCAAACAAGTGAAAAAATAGAAGGCAATGTGAAATATCTCATTGGAAAAACCACTGACCTAGAA